>VZTF01008143.1:1822220-1915780 GCA_013397755.1 Cnemophilus loriae
CGCTGGGCCCCAGAGGCCGTCTCACCCCCCTCCAGCGCTCCTCCCGGCGCCCGAAAGCTTCAAAAACCCCCCTGGCTCCCCGCACCCCCTAGTGCGGCCTGCGCCGCCCCGGCCGATCCCCGGCCTCGCGTAGCCCGCCTCCCCGCCCGCCCTGCACCCTCCGCACCGCCTGCCGCGCTACGCGAGCCCGGGGATGCAGGCCGGGCCTGGCTTACCTTTCCAGCTGCTTTTTTTTCCCTCCTCTCTCTCCTCTCCCCCCTTTCCCTCTGTTGGGCTGACAGATCAGAGTTTCCTCCCCAGCAGAGGGACTGGGAATGTGCTCGGGCTCTGTGCTGAGGAGCTGCTGCCCCCCTGTCTCTGAGAAGATCCTGCTTTTTGTGGGGAGGAAGCTTTGGGGGCTCTTTATTATTTTAAAACTACAAAGTGCTCAGAGGGTAGGTGATTATTAAGGGGAATCCCTGAATATATTCTCCAGCAAAGAAGGCAGGGCTGCTGGGGCTGCTCAAGAAGAGAGCCAGCAGCCTCCTATAGCACCACTACAGGCACCGAGAGGACATAACATCAGAGAGCGGCTCCTCTGCCCTCCAAAACAACAACTTTCCTACCATCTTGGAGGTAGTAGAGAGGGAGAGAGGGAGGGGGAAAAAAGTACAGAAGGTTTTTATAAAGTGTCCATTTGGAGGAGGGAGCCTAATGGCCAAAACAAAATATTTTATCGTTTGTGTGACTTTTTATTTGAAATAAAAATAAAATACAAAGGCTTCTGGCTGAAGAAATTTTTTTTTAATAACCTGTAAAGATCAACTCTCTGGAAAAAAAAATTAAAGGAGGTACGGTAAAAATATATATTTTTAGTAACTTTGTTGTTCTTAAAATCATGTCCTTTTTTCTGTATTTATAAAGTTGATAACTTTTTGTCATTGTGTGATGGTTCTAAAAATTAGTGTGTAATTGTGAAAGTTCGTGTAACTTTTTTTTTGGTACTCGTAATCTTAGTAAACAGCTGAGATTGATGTCGCGTAGTTTGGTGTAACTGTACCATAACGTCTTTCTCTCTCTCAAGGCATTGTAAATAAAATTGGATGTACAGGTAGGAAAAAAACCCTATTTTTAAAATTTTTACTTTTTTATTTCTTTCTAGAGTGGGCTATGTAGAGAAACTGTGGGGGATTTAATGCGAGTGAGAACAACCTGTGATAGATATCTGAGAAATTGTGCTGTCATAAATTTAACATTGTCTGCCCTTCAGGATGGGATGTGAAAAACCAGAACTCATAGCAAGAAATTTGGGGGCAATAGTTGAGTTTTGTTTTTAATGTTTTCAAAGCACTTTGCAGCCTTCTAAAAATCTGTTTTGGTTCTTTTTAAGTTACTGTTTTGATGTGGGGGCTTTGTTCTTGAAATTTATCAATATTATTCCTGACTTACTTACAGAGTTGAGAAATGGTATAAATTCACACTACAGCGTCTTGTAATATAAGTTAATAGTATCTTTCTTTGCTGCAGATTCTTTTATTAGATTGTAAAAAATACATTAAATGCTGTCAAAACAATGTGAGATGTGATGTCTCTATAGGTGAAGACACTGATCACTGTATTCAGCAGATCGGTGATAATGTTCCTTGAAGTAGTATTATGCACAGCCCTGTTCAGAAATGAACTGCAAAGATGCCTTTTTATTTGTCCCGAAGGAAGAGGAAATAATTAGGAAACTAATGAGCTATACATTATGTTTTTTCCACTGTAAAAATTATTCAGGTGGTATAGACTAATTGAACTGCAGTCAGACTAAGGTCATATGGATGAAGGTACTGAATTACTTAATATATTATCAACCTCTTCCTCTCCCTTGCCAAATCTGAAACATATTGGTTTAGTTCAGTTCTTGTAATCTTAAAAAAAAATCTCGTATTTTAGGTACATCCGCATTTCAAAACATACTTTGAGTTTGCCCAGCCTGTGTGGTGAGCATAGTTTGTGTGTTCGTAGCGGGTTTTACATTTAGATAAATAGATTTTAATTAAAGTATAATTAAAAGTCAGCTGGTCTTTCTGTCAAACTGTTTATTTTTTGTTTTGCAGAGGGTTTTTGTAGATTATGGTTAGTCTGCCCAGCTCATTTTAATAATCCAGAGTGTTGCGTTCAATGGAATTATTGCATGGAAGGTGTTTTTCTGGTTTTCGATTTTTTTTTTCAGTTTTTCAATTATTAATCCATTAAATGCATAGTTCTGCTGATGTCAGAAAACAACAAAAAAACCCCAAATATGTTGCTCCTATATTGTATTTCCAAAGAGTTTGTATTTTGTATAGAAGTAATGCAATAATTAGGGTCCTTCATAATTTTACCAGTCGTTGTTGTGTGCTTTCGGAGCATGAAGTATGATGATTCTTTTTGTAAGCTGTTTCAACAAAAACTATTTTTATATCCTATACCTAAAATTCTTTACGGGAGTGACAGAGATTACAGATGTTGGTCAGGTATGGGAGGATTGAAAAACCGCAAACCCTTTGAAATATTGCAAATAAATTATCTCAATTGATTTAGGAATTCAACAAATGCGGCATAAACTAGTATTTCCTTTTATTCTAAATAGATAGATAAAGGGCCAAATTCTCAGACCCCAGTTTTGCAAATGCTTGCAGGCCTTACTAACACTAATTCAGACGTGTTCGAAGTATCACTCTGTAATTCCTTGCATAAAACTCTTATGCAAAGTCGGTAGGATTTTCCTAGAGTACCAAATTCAAGTTCCTGTGCAAAGTGATTTCTTGTATCAACCATTGTGTTAAACAAGAGAATTGCTACTTTCAACTGCAATTCAGTAGTTCAGTATAATTCAACTACAGTTCAAGTTCTCTTCATTGGGCTATTAAGATGTTTTTTGTATTTTAGGAAGAGAGGCACACCATGAACAACTAATCTATGCTGCATCTCTCTGTGGTACTCCTGAGAATATCTGTACAGCACACTTAGTATCTTGGAATTGTATTTTTTAATGGGATGCAGCTGATACAACATTTTAGAGAAATGGCTATGAATGCACTTGAGAACCTGAGCACAGAAACAATATTAAACCTTTTCTTTGGCTTATGGGTTTGACTTTGCAGATACTGACTTTAATTGGATTACTTGCATGCCTAAATTTAAACATGTATCATAGTAGCATTACACTTTTTGGTGACATCCTGAGATCTGTTTGCTGTGTGTTAATTGTGAAGCCAGAAGCTTAATGCCAAGCAAAAGGAAAAACATTTTGAATCTAGTTTGGATTAGGAAAACTTGAAATAGGATACTTTTAGTATCTTGTACAGAAAAATTCAGAATTCAAGAAAGAATTCAATCTTTTGAAGGAGGAGAAAGTAAAGACGAAAAATTTGCCAGGTCTTAGTTATTGTGTAATCATTCAACAGAGAAATTAAAATTTGTACTTTATGGATAGAGAAATTTATTTAACAAAGCGTTATTTACCTGAGAGTAATTTGCTTTTCACTAAGAGATGCAAATACTATTTTAATTGTTTTGCTGAAAATAAAATGTTACATGGTAGCAACCTAAAGGAGCAGTCTGCTAGCTTTAGTAATGTAGAATGAAATGATTAAAAAAAAAAAATATTTGCTTATCTTTATGGGCAGGACTATCAATTTAGGACATACATTATTTGGATGGGTAGAGCAGTGCTCTGAAATTACACTGGAGAACAAATCGGACCCTGAAACTTCTGTACAAGGACGATATGTAAACCCAAAGCACACAGGGTCCCCTGTACAATATTCAGAATTGTATTCGGGACCTTCCATTTCTTCAGAATGGGTCTCTCTGCCTCGATTTAAATCGGCCTCATCCCTGCACCAACTGCTCCATCCAGTAAACTTACAGTACGCTTGAGCACAGAGTGGTCAGAGAACATTAATGTTCTGTAAATCACAGGTTTCTGGCTAATGAGGCATTCTGTGCTGATGTGTCTCGCTTGTGTTAGGAGTGAGACAGAGGGCAGTGACGCAGTGAGTAAGCTTTGCGAGTCTAATAAAGCAATGAAATAGGTGCTTTAGGTTGTACACTAGTTACTGGAGGAGGCTGCATCAAGAAATGAACCTTGACTCTCTCCCAAGGTCGTACGCACCCCGAGTGCAGACCTCAAGAATTTCTGGAGCATGGCTTAGACTCTGCATGTGATGAAGAGTCTCGGGCTCTCCGCAAATAGTATTATAATGTCGGCATCTTGGTATTATTTCTTGAAAGACGCATACTGAGGAAACAGTTCCAATGGCTTCAAATGCTTGCAAAAGGGATTAGCAATTTATTTAAAATGCAGGTAATGAATGTTGTGAAGGGAAAGAACAACTCTAAGTGTATAGATGTTAATTTGAGATTTTAATATCCAGAGAGCCACATTTGTGTAGATCTTGTCCCTAGGCATTTAAAGACTGAAAAGGGTGAGAAATTAAATAAAACCCAAAGTTATGATACATTTTTCTAATCAACGTCTTGAGCAGCTGTTATGTGGTATTAGTTTATGTAATAGTGGCAAGTTCTGGGGTAAAGCTAACCATTAAATCCCAGCATATTAGTATTATGGAAAAATGCTTATTCTTACTTTTCAACAGTTCTTTAACAGGGAAATTTTATAGCAATGGTTGTCTCTTGCATATTTGGGTTTCAGTTACTCTGCTGCAGTTGTATGTATTTGATAACCAGCATGCTTTTTGCTGCCTTTCCGAGCTGCAGTCGTTATGTTAAAAACCCTGTCTACGGTCTGGGGATTTTTCTCTAGGAAATACACCCAAATTATGGCATAAATTGAGCTTCTTAATTCAGCTGCTGAACTCCTTCAAACTCGTGCTTTAGTGCACTCCTGGGTGGCAGATAGCACAGCTGAAATTATAGGACAAGCCATATGTACAACAGAGTAACTTTGCTTTACTTCGTTTAAAGCCCTAAATGCTAGCAAAGCAACATGAAGTACAGATGGCTACCCTTGTTTTCCTGAGTCTGAGGGGCTTCATAAAAGGTTTTTTGAGCAATGGGAATTTTGCTGTGGGTTTCAGTAGGAGTATAGCTGCAGAAGTATTTAACCAATTGGGAGCAGATGTATGCTTGCTATTACATGATAATATAATTAATTGATAGTGAACTGTACTGAAAATAGTAATTAACTAAGACTTCACTAATCTGTTCTTCATTATCAATGTGTATTTTAATCTGCATTAAATAAATGGTATTGTCTTCCTAAAGCTCAGCAAAGACAAAACAGTAAGACTTAATTGTGGGAAGGTTGTCCAGAGTACGTTGGGCATCTGTGGAGACCTCTTTAAATAGAGGACAAATGAATGGAATAAGCTGTCCCAGCAGAATGCTCTAATACCATCCTGTTTTACTGGGAAGCCCTCTGTTAATTCAAAGTATACTGTTGTATTTTTACAATCTGCTTCTGTCTATTGATATTTCATTAACTGTAATGGCAGTGGTTAAGAAACTCCACACTTTATCACTAGTCCTCCTCTCTGCTATTAGTCCAGTTACTCATTTACATTTGGGTTGCAGAGGGTCTTGGTCACCACTGCATGTTGGAAAGACGAGAATTCCCACTCTGGACCAAATCAACAGTCTCTTAAGTCTTTTGAGAGTAGCTTCCAGCAAAGGTGTGGAATATCCTGTGATGGATAATTGAGAAATAAAAAGCATGCAGGACAGGATTTTTCAAAAATAGATGGAGCTGAGCTAACATCAAAGTATAAGGCTTAATTAGTGTCTAGGGTCATGGGATGCCAGTGGATTTTGAAAGTTATTTGTTACACATAAAGTTTTTTGCTCTCATTATGTTTCTTTTTGATACATGGTTCTCATCTCTGATCCATTTCAAACATAAACACAGGTGTACAGATGATGACAAGAAGAAATAAAACTATTTCTTTGAAATATTAGTTAATTATATTCAAAATTCAGCATTGGCTGAGTGAGGAGATGTCTCTTCTACCTCTTATGCCTCTAAATCTCAATAGGCTTCTCAGCGTTAGGCACTGTGAATAGATGTGTACATATAGCTAGAGGAAAACATAATTATTAACAGTGTTTAGCATAGCAGGCTTTACTGATTATGGAATCACTGGTTTTGTTTGAATCACAAGGCTTTAAATATGTTATTTATGTCTCTCTGTGCCATTTTTCTGTGGTGCTGAGCTATGGAGAGTTGGAGTAGCCTGGGTACTTTGGGACACTTTGCTGACATCCTTCCATCAACTAATATGTGTTACTGTATATTGTCTTTTGGATAAAACCTTACACAACAGAAAGGACCATGACTTGTATAAGCCCACATACAGAGTGAAGGATTTGGTGTTCATTTCTGAACTACATTTTCCTTGTGACTCTCTGTAAACTTCAGTGTTTTGTTCACAAAGGTACTTGTGCCCATTTGGCATTTTGTGAATAATAATAGTAATTTGTTAACTTCTATTAATAAATTGAAAAAATTGTGAATTGAAAATTGTGTGTTTTGTTTGGCTTTGTTTTGCTTTTTGTTGTTTTTAAATAGGAATTTTAAAACTGCTTCTAGAGCAATGCAACTTCTCAGGTAATTCTGAGAGAACTTACGCATTTTGATGTTTTGTGGGGTTCTCGTACTCCTTATAAAAAGCTTACTGCAGCTGTCAGTGAGGTCCTTAGCTTTTAGCCGCTCTCCAGAATTCCCCATTTACTTACTATTTTTTTTCCATGCTCGTAGTTACCATGAAGTCCTCTTCTATCCGTTTGCTTCTCAGCACTTTCTCTGTTTGTCCTGTCAGTGCCTTGAAAGAGTCATCTTCCAACCCTTCAGCACTAAAGGTGATTTCATCTCATTGCAATGTCGAAGGACAATACAAAAAATCATTATTAGAAGACTGCCTTGTTTTGGGAGAGGATGTTTTGGGTTAGCCATTGTTTGGTGTATTTTATGAGAAGCAGGGATGTGGGGACAGGGATGAAGTTTCGTTATCTTTTCCCTTTGGATTAAGGCTGATGCCAGTCTGCCATGCTGCTTTTCCTTTAGAATTATGACCCTGAGCTGCTTTTCTGTTGGTTTCAACATCAAAACACAGCACATCCCCCAATCAAGCAGGTAGCAGACAGTCTTGAAAAAATCTTATCAGCCTGATCCCAAATCTTGTACTTCTTGGGGAAATGCTACAGACACTTTCTTTTCTGCCTTCAGCTATGCTTCAAAATGCATTAAAAAATAAGTCAGTTCCAACTATTTTTGGAATGGCCTAATTTTGCTGGACATTTCACAGTCTTGCTGAGGACATCCCTGCTTGACTTGACTTCCATTAGGTTTCTTTTTATTGAAGCAGCTCACTACACTGCGCAGTTTTAAGCACTCTCCCTTTGGAACAACAGGGATGCACCCATTGGATGCTGGTGCTTTCAGTAAGACGGCTATTGAACAGGGTTTGGGGTTTGTTTTTTGGGTTTTGTTTGTTTGGTTTTTGTTTGGTTTGAAATCACGGCTTTAGACTTAGATGCTTAAATCTGCCTGCAGTTATAGTTTCTCTTTAATCTGACTGCACCTGGCCGAAACTTGTTTGGAAATGTAACTGCATAGTATGGTTTTACCTTGAATTAACATACTCTTTGCCTTCTCTACTTCCCACAACCACCTGCTGAAGACAAGACTACAGAAAGGCAAAGTTTAATCGAAGTCACGTTTGGGGTTAATAGTTTGCACACAAGAGCCGTGTTTACACAGGGCTGTGTTCAGAGAGGAGGGTACTTAATTACTAACCCCATCCATCTCTCCCTAGATGCATTCCTGTCCTTGGCAGGCTGTACAGGCAGGAGCGCCCAGGAGCAGGCAGCATGAAGGTTACTGCACCTGAAGGTAACTGGCGATGCACCCGCTGAGAGGTTCTGCCAGTTGGCCACCAGGTGGAACCAGGGCTGCACTCGGGGAATTGCAGCTCCTCGGGGGCTGGGCTCAGCTCCAAAACAAAGCCGCTGCCCATGCCAGCAGAGCCGGGATACAGGCACCCACCAGCCTTGCACGTGGAGTGAGCTGCATCAGCACACTGACGCCTCAGGCCCTGTTATCACCTGGCTGGTCAGCCCCTACTGTAACCACCAAGAACAACACTCAGAGTGTGTTTTATCTCCCACCATCCCAGCTCTTCATTGCCACTTTTTCATAATTCTCTGATCTGAGATTGCAGCTTCAAGACCAGCAAGCAGTAGCACTAACTGTCAACTTTTAAGTAAGTTGTTGCTATTACCAAGTTTGGCTGAAAAATTCTGTACTTGGTGACTAGTTAGGTGGGAAAGAGAGTAGAAACAGGACAGAGAGCACCACACGTACTTCTTTCCCTTCTTGCCTTTCTTGATAAAGGCTGGACAATTTTTGAATAGAAACAAAAATCTGCTATACATACTAATTGAAGGACATAGAGCTTTCACAAAAACCAAAAAGCATTCCAGAGCTCCCAAAGTAATGCTACAACATTTAAGGAAAAAAAATTCTAAAGCTTTTGAACCTTAATAAATTCTGAAGTGATACAACAACTGACTTGTTGCTCAGCTGAAGTTACTTCGCTGTGTTTGTACATGGGGGGGATTAAAAAGGGGTTTTCATCTTAGGAGCCTGAGAACCAAATGTTTTTCTGAATACAGGATTCAGCTACACGCTTTCTTCTTGAACATTTTGGCATATGTCACACACATTTTTCTTTTGCTATGTGCCAATACATCCCTGTTCCTCCTAAAGAAGTACCATTCCACAAGGACAGTAGGAAGGTTTCATGCTGTACTTGGTCCTGCAAACTGCCACATTGAAACCAGCCTGCAGTCTCTCTCGCTGCCTGGCTAACATGCATAGCAGTACCTGAATAAAATGAACAGTTCCCCTTTTCTGTACCACCACAAGAACTGGCCCTGTCCCTGTTGGTACCTGGAGATGGCAGGCTCAGTAAAACCATGTTCAACATTTAAGACTTCACTCGTGTAAGGACACCGTGATATACCAGGATAACAAGGAAGAGTTTTCTTCCTGGGCAGAAGGAAAACAATTTTTTAAAAAGTTACTTGTCCGTTACTGAAAAATTTCAAGCAAGAAAGAAAAAAGGAATTTTATAAAACTAAGACTTCTACACCAGCACCCCCATGTACTCAGTATTATTCTACACTGAAAAGTGTAGCTTTTCCTCATGTAAAATTAACACCTATTTTTTTTTAAATAATACAGTTGGAAGTGATGGCTTTATGATACTGTTCCCATTTTCACAATTCCTGGAAGAATTACACTGAACTTTAGCAGCCAGTTGAAGAGGAAGTTATCCTTCTTCCAAACTTACATCAACCAGCGTAATACAGAGGAGGGAGTCACAGTCACTGTTCTGAAGTTATTCTAAAGCATAAAAAAATCCCCAACCACCCAACCAAAAAGTACCACACACAACCCCCTCCTCCACTTTGCTATATAAAGATCAATGCACACAGACAATTTTTTCTGACATATTTTCTGACATATTTTCTGACATATTCTGACATTTTTTTCGGTATTTGAACTGGTATAAAGGCCTTTTGTCTTTTTGCTAATTTTTAAAGCAGTTCAGTATGAGGAAGCTGTGTGAAGACTGTTTTTTTTTTCCACAACATCAAAATTAGTTGTATTTCCTCCAAGAGTAGTCTCAACTGAAACTAAATGAAGAAACATACAAATACCCAGAGCAGAGATAGGTCTGACCATTGGCATAAACGAGGTATGAGGCACAACTTGCTTTAAAAGTGCATTACAAAAAAAGCATGTTCACATTCTGACCAGGGTTTAATATTAAGATACCCGGATACTCTGGAAGAAAGTTACAATCTAGTGTTTTTGCCATGTAAACCCCTTCCTGGAAAATCAAGATTTACTGTCTGAGTTGCTTACTGAATTCTTTTCATGGAAGAAGCATGAGCTACATGAATTACACAAGTAATGGGGTGGCTTGATATTTATAATTTATTTGTATACAATCATCATGTACCCTGCCTCTGGGTACAGTAAGTTGAGTGCTGCATGTTCCCTCAGACATTACAACAGTCCTATAGTATGATGGGGCTATTTCAAGTGATGCAAATGTGAATGAAGGAAGAAAAAACAAATACAACAGCCTGTCAAAAAGGTTTTGAAAAAAAACGTATCAGTCACAGCAGTTAACTGCAGCAAAAACTTAGATGGAGGTGGTGGCAGTCTGATTAGTCTCTAGCAGATGGATGGCTCTTCTACTGCATGAGCACCTTCAACAACAGCTTTCACACACTTGGCCATTGTCTGGGATGCTCTACTGATGGAATCTGTGAAAAAAAACCAAATCCAAACATGTCAGTGCACAGACACAATACAAAATAAATTTAGTACATGACTGGATACAAAGAGGATAAATAAAATCGCTTAGTTGAAAATACAGTCTGTGCTTTATGTAAATTCCAAATAATTTTACTGAAAAATTTTGTTTCTTCAAAAGACTCAAATCCTATGTATCTTAATGGAAAGCTTTATATGAATTATAAGAACCTTACTGTAAAGCCAAGTAAAATGTTCTGCTGATTTCAGAACGAAAGACCACACTATACATACCTGTCATATAAAAGTCTTTTATTGTGAGCTGAGGTGGAACAAGAGGATCAGCAAGAAGCTGTTGCTTTGCTAACTGTGGTAAGAAAGGAAAAGAAAGTCACCTTTATGACAGGAACTTGTTACCAAAGCATTTGTTTAGTGAATTCTGCATTCAGTGCATTCAGTGTAGGTCAAAAAATGCTTCTCATACTACATATGAAGATTTTTTCTAAAAGCATTAAGCTATATAACAGCACTAAATCATGGCAAGATGCTTCAGTTTTACTTACCTTTGCCAATTCATTTGCCTGGGTGAAGTAGTTAGCTTCTTCCACATCATCGTATCGAACCAGATTGGGTGATACTTCTTCTAAACGCTTCCGTATTTCATCAAGGTTCTCATAAGGCAAGGTCAAACCAGCCAACTAAGAGATTCACAGAAAGAAATGCCATCAAATCTAGGGATTTAACTCATAGTGGTTTAGATTACCAATCCATTAACATCCCTAAAGTAAAATGAGGAAAAGTCTACACTCCTGAAAACACAGGCAGCTGGAATGCGCAAACTGAAGCAAAGTCACAGTGTTCTGTTGGACTTGTGATGCCTACATAGCCAACACTTCCCCATGTTAAAAACCAGGCTGTCCTGTTTGCTATACAAAGAATAAAAATAAGTACTTTTCTCCTTCCATACTTGCATTTTCCTTAGCTTACCACCAAATGAGATAAAAGTTGATGCAATTATCAAATGCATCTTGCCCCCTGTGAGTAGTAAGCACATATTTGACCTCATCTAATGATACCAGATCCTGGCCTTAGAGTCTATGCTGTTTCCTTTCTAAAAAGCAAGAAACTGCATGCTCCCACCAGCCTCCTCTAAAGCACTTCACAAAGACCTACAAAATCTGCAAAGCTTCACCCATTATGCATTCCAACAGCATACAGCAGCTGCAATATTACAGCTATCTTCAAAAGGGAAACAACACGATTTAACTCACAGAATTAAAATAAGATTCAATACAAAACATTACTTCTTAAAATGATGTGTTTCACTGAAAATCTACCTTTTTTTACATTGGGAAGTGTTTACAAAAAGGAACGTAACCTCCCAGTATACTTCTATTAGAAGCAACTTTTAACAGCAATAGTACCTCAGAGACAGCTCTAATAATTTTCCAGTCTTCCCTTGCCATCCCAGGAGGTGTTACTGCTACTCTTGTCTGCTGGGCCCGACCTTCAGTATTCACATACGTGGCTGCTTTCTCTGTATATGCTGCTCCTGGGAGAATAACATCAGCCATGGGAGCTCCCACATCCCCATGATGCCCTAAATACATGGAAAGAGGAAACAGTACACAACCATATGAGACGTAAGTAAGTCAAAATAAAAAGAAATGCTTTAATAACACTGAATTTCTGTGTTCCCAGAAAAAAGGGATTTTCTAAGTTTTGTGTAGCCAGTAATCTGAAGCCCATTAGGCTGGCTGCTCTGAGGTCTTACTTGGCTAATACTTTGGGGAGAATGAAGCAGGAGTAAATGGTACTTCAGTCTCTATAGTCACGCAGATTTGAGAGGTTCTTGGAGCAAGGAATCTTCGATTAAGATAAGATCATGTTTTGGTATGATAGAACAGCTGGAAACTAACGCTGTTTTGTCTGCCAGGTCTGAGGCTATGTTTCAGAAGCCTTATACTGGTTTATATTCCCTTATTACTCATCAACAGTTTCCCACCTTTACCTAACAGGTAACCAGTACCTCAGTTATGTGTTAGAAGTTCCATTTCTTGGCAGAAAACAGAGGCTAAAACTCCTCAAAGGGTTTTATGCCACTGTTTAGGCTTTTTCTCCAACTATTAAGATAGCAACATTTCTTAATTTACATCTACTAATTACCTTGATAGATGACAAAACAGTCCTTTGGCAAGTCTTGACGTGTTATACAACCCGAATCCGCTCCCAAGAGATACAATACTTTGGGAGGATTTTTCCTAACTGCCTCCACTCCTGGTTTGAAACCCAGGTCCAAAGCAGCTACTTGGCTTGCAACTCTGTAGGAACAAATACACCACGACTTTAAGTCATTTCAGAATTCTCCCTCTCCCATCAGAACAGACCTAATTTCTTTTTCTGACTGAATATTTTGAAGGGATGTAAGAGGTTCCTAATAGTAACAAGACAAACATGAAGCTCAAAGGCAGCTGAAATTTTTGACAGAGTATCAAGTTAGTTTTGCATTTTGACAACCTGACACCATTTAAAGTTTTCACTAGGAATCTCACCTATTTAAGATGGGATAGCAAAAACAAAGGCAGACCTTTATGGAAAGTCAGGACCTAGTCGCAGGCAGCTCACTGGTGAAGCTTGATGCTCCAGATGACATTTCAGCTATGAATGGAACTCATCAGGCCTTTAATTTAGGGCACTCACGTGGAAGGTGAAAGACCAACTCTTGGGCCATTGGCCACTCGAAATCATCAAAGAATCAAGACCACTATTTCATCACTATTCATTTATTCACACATAAAAGTACTTTTAAAAGAATGAAATAATCATTCCCATTTTCTGGCAGTCTTCCTTTCCCAAAGCAACAGTTTTGCATAATCCTTCATAATCAGGTGCCAGTCTTATTTAAAAGAAGAAAGATTCTCTCTAGAGTAGAGATCTTCCAATGTAACTCATTTTGTCTGACACAGTCAGACATAGAGGTTTCAGTAAGTTAAGTTGCTTTTTACACTTAAGGTAGAACGGATGGTGCACCATAAGTATGGAAGTCAATATGAAAGACTGCCAAACCACACTTGTATCATGAGTGTTCTTTAACTCATCAATGTTTTGGTACTAAATATTTCAGTTTCAGCAGCAGAATGTTATATTCGAGTTTCCTTCAGAGGACCAAGCCCTGCTCTAACTATACTAGTTTTACATCAATGAAGCTGCTTTCGGCAGAAGAAATTTGCTGAGTCTCCAGAATTGAGTGCCACTACATTTGCTGAAATAATCTTTCCTTTACAGAGATGGTCAATTTGACAGTCAGAATTTTAGAAAGGGAGTGGTGAGAGACTGTCCAAGAGAAGCTTGTCTATTAGAAGGAGTAATATCCCAATAAACTGAATAGCTAAGATCAAAAGCCCTCAAATGAAAATCTTTGAAGCATTTCTATTAACTATTCAGTTGAGAAGCTGCACAGTAAAAGGAATATTAAAAAAAACAAAACCAAAGAAACCATATTATTTGAATACTCTTGCCGTTGTTTTTCTTCTTCTAGATAAAATGCAGTCATTTGTCAGGTGACACTGGTCTGCTGTGCATCCTACTGAGCACTGTGGTAGATGTTATTAAGCTCTCTTGTGTTCTATGTCTAAATCAAAACCTTAAATTCTACATTTGAATATAATAAATTAATAAAAACTCATGGAGAGCCAGGTCAAGGAACCCATTTTTATTAAGTTTTTGCTAGCTTGTATTTGTGGTTTTTATATTCCCTACGGGTTTTAACTCGATAAGCTGCTTGTGTATATACAAAGCAATCTGCACACATACATTGTGGTAACCTGTGTAGCCCAATGTGAAAGCAAGCTGCTCCCAAAAGAGTTTTAAAGCAAACCTGTGTAGGATGTTCATGACTTTCCAATCAGCACCAGCTCCGCTCTTGGCCCTGGCGTTCTGTGCAATGGTGGAAACAGCAGCGTGGATGGCGGCTCCGTCACTGCGCTGCAGGGCTGTGCTGCCCACCACCACCACTGGCTTTTTGGCCTGGTCGAGGACCTGTGCAAGTCAAGAATCAAGAAGTTCATTTCACAGATCATGTAATCAATCCCCAAATTTCTCCATAAGTCTTCCATGCAAACCTACGGTTCCAAAATGGTCATTGTTTCATTTAGAGATAAAGCCAAGAGAAACTGCTGTAAGCAGGAAACTACCTTGTCAGTACAGAACTGTACACTCCATAACCACACACTTAAGTGGAAACAGCAGGGCCTGAAACAGCCTGTTTTACGTCAAGAAACATCCCAGAGTTTCCTGCACTGCAAAGTTTTACACACCTGAATATATTACACAGTTTATACACACTTGGTGCACACTAATCGTTACCTCATCTCTGCATTCGATTAAAAGCAAATAACCCCATCTACAACATGGTACTTTTTTTCAAATCTGTCTCTGGGGAATTCAGATTATTACTCAATACCTGTGGAATTTAATAGTCACACTCTTAAGTTCTGTGTACCTTGGAGAAGGCATGTTTGCCAGAAGCAATGTCCTGAAGTATCTGTGGGGACTCCCCTAGATGTTCATACGTGTATGTCAAATTCACAGGAGAGCCAACAAGGGCCACTTGCAAGTCGTTGTGAAGCCAGCTGAAAATACAGTACACATTTTACAAAAATTAAAGAAATACAGAGTTTTACCCAACCAAAGCCACTAATTATAACTTCAGCAGTCACTTAAAATAGGATTGCAAAAGAATTTAAGTGGTATTTATTGTTTAGGTAACATGCAGTTTAGCTTTATTCTGTTAAGCAAACCTAAAGGTTTTTAGAAGGATTATTTCTCTAGATATATTCCAGAACCAGTACAACAACACACCTTACATGACAAGTTCATAACTCAATTCCCTCCTCCTCTCAAACTTCTGCCAATTCCGTTTTAGAAATCCACTTATTTCTTAGATAAACACAGAAAAATTTAGCTGGTTAGAATTTTTTTCTTTTTTGCAGCTTCTCATGGTACAGACTTATAAAAATACATGAAACATATACATTCAAAAATCTCACTGCATTTTCTTCTCTCATAATTTCAACGTCATTACTGTTTAAAACTCTGTATTTTCAAAAATCCCAGCATTAAGAAGGACAGGGCTTTTATAGACCTCATTTGGCTCATACTGACGTGTTATTAAAATCGAATTAGCTATGTTCAAGAGTTTGGGAAAGCCACACTACTTGGCAAAGAAAATGTTAAACTTGAATAACTGCTTCTAAACTCAGCACATCTGATTTGTTACAATACAAAACGCAGTAAACTGATGGCTGAAAATAAATCAGTAAGGAATATGCTTTAACAGACTTCTATACAACAGAAAATCTGAGGTGTCTGTGTAATGTAACAAAGGAATAAATGTCTGAGTAGATGAACTTAATGTAAAATGTCAAAGTGAGAATGAACTAGCTCTACACTACAGGGTACTACCCTTTTTCCACACATAAATCACCATTCCCTTTACTAAAAGGTGAACTAAATCCAATGATCCCATCTGAATGAATGCTCTGAAGTTACTGCCTGCAGCTCCAACCGAGCACTGTATCAAACCCAGATGGATTCACACGCTTATTCACCACCAAGGAATACGAACCTCTTTCGAATTCTAGCATTAAAAAGCGGTGCCTCAAAGCGTGGATTGGTGCCAACCAGAAGGAGAACATCTGCCTCCTCCACCCCAGCAATCTTGGTATTCAGCAGGTAGTTAGAGCGTAAATCTGTGCTGTAACAAAAAGATGTAAGGAACAGGATGAGAATTCGGCAGAGGGAAGGAATGAAGCTATGGTAAAAATTGTAGATGCTCAAAATACTTCTTCATCTCATGAAAAGAAAGAGAAAGAAGAGATTTCTCAAGCCAAATTACTAATCATAACTGTACTAAAGTTTTCACACCACAAATAGAAATAGGCAAACTTATCCAGCTTACAACAGAGTGTCACTGGCTTTCTGTAACTCACTGTTAAACTGCAGCAGCCGTACATACAGTACAACATGGGGTAAACTGTGCAACCCTTGCTGGAGTAGAGACTACGAATCAACTCACAATCCATAAATACTCTCTATATATGAGTATTGTAAATTCAAATAAATCCTGCTAATGCATCAGCAACTGTTATCCCTGCTAATATTAGAATATTGCCATGAGATGATCTGCAGACTGGAAAGTTTATTAATGTACTATTACAGACAGACATTGCCTGTCCTCTTACCCAGCTCCAGCAGTAGGAAAGATCTCTTCAGTGCAGAGTGTATCACAATTCACTCTGTTCAGTAGGTCTTTCAGAGCTATGAGTGCTTCTGCATCCACCAGCCCTCCTACAATTGCTGCTATTTCCTTACCTTCGACTGCCTGGAGCTGGAGAGAAAAGAAGTATAAACATAAACAAAAGAAACCGCTGAAATAAATTCTCATTTAGCCCAGGTAAATATTTGTTATATTAGGGTGTGCCAAAGCCAGCAGTGCAACCGCTGGCCTGGAGTAGCACAAACAGATCAGTGGTGTCTGATTCCTCCAGGCAGCAACTCCAGCTCCTTCAGAATTCATGATAAGCAGAGAAGAGCTCTGTATTCTATGCAGGTCTCTCCCACTTGAGTTATCACTCAGATGTAGCTAATTCTCATTTGGTGTGCTGAGAGAGGAAGGTTGGTGAAATGCTTTTATTTTAACCAAGCCACAGTGCAGACAGAATACAAACTTCCGTAACACAAGCTCTGGTAGTAAACTTAATTCAACGGTATTATCTGAGAAGCAATAGCTTTTGTAACAAACCCTGCTACTGTATCATGGGCAAAAACATCCTTGAGGAAAGTTCAATTATAGTTATTCAATTCTACTTCACCCACATAAAATTTTTAATCAAAATCCAGAGCGGTCATGCAGCACTTCATTTGAGCTAGAGAATCAATCACCACACAGAGAAAGCACTGAGGAAAGCACAATTCAGATATAAGTAATACAAACTTAATGTCTTTGATGGCAAAAGTGGTGATAGCACAGTTTAAATAAATTTAAAAATGCCTTCAGATAGATCAGAGTATTCAGGAAAATTGCTTCCTCCTAAATTTCTGAAGAAACTGTTTACTTTCCTATTTAAATAAAAGTAATTTCTTTCCCAGTGCTCCAAAAGAAATCATGATAAGAAAAAGTTCTTTAAAAGGTCCAATCCATGAAACAGAAAATATTAGTCAAAATAAGAAATTTAAGTGGAAACACAATGGATTAGTCGAATGTTCCCTCTAACTTTAAAGAAAAAAGCTTTTTTAATATAACTCATTTGATATTAATATTTGTAATACATCCAGCTTTAGAAATTAATTTTAGACTACTTATATTGAGAATTGTTCTTACCACACCAGCAACACGAGCTAATACATCCTCCCATGAGGCATAAACAAATACTCCTTTCTCATTTTTGATCATTGGCTGAGTAAGTCTCTGACGCTTCAGACCATCATAAGCAAACCTAAGTGAACACCAAGAATATTATAAAAGAGCAAAGACAAAGATAATTGTGTATAATTCTGTGAGTTCTCTAATTACAAGCTTTTAGAAAAGAGAAAACCAATAAATATTTCCCCTGCAAGTTTAACTTTTCCTTCTCAAAAACACACAAAATAATCAGTAATACAAATAAAAGTTACTGTGAAAAAAAGTTACAAAAATCAGAATATTAGAAAACTCAGCAACTTCAATTATAGAATTAAAAAACGTATTTTACAATTATTCTTCTTCACTGTAGCTTTACAATACTAACAGTGGAATCCCTAACTCAGTGCTACTGTGCACATTTCTGGTTCTGCAAAGTGTGCCTTTAATGCATGCATTAATACATGTGGGTACAAGCACATCCACACACCTGGTTTTGTCAGATATCCATTCCTCATTGATATCTTCATGCAGCCTTGGCAAAATTCTCATCACTTCTCCAGTTCTCGTGCTCACTACGATGTTGCTTCCAACTGCATCGAGAACATCAATTGACTCTACCTTCCTGTTCAGAAGAACAAACAAACCACTTGCAGTCTTTCATCTATAAGCAGCAAGTGTCTTGCTTTTGGCCTGAATAGAGGTAATTTTCTTACTAGTAACTGGTATAGTGCTGTATTTTGGATTTAGGGTGAGAATAGTGTGATAACACAGGGATGTTCTAGTTGTTGCTAAGCAACATTTACACCACATCAAGGACTTTTCAGCTTCTCAGCCAGTCCCACCAGCAAGGAGGCTGGGGGGCACAAGAAGCTGGGGGGACACAGGCAGGACAGCTGACCCCAACAGGCCAAAGGGATGTTTGGCACCACACAGCAGCAAGCTCAGCACATGAACGAGGGGGAAAGCTGGCTGGAGGCTGCTGCTCAGGGACTGGCTGGGCAATTGCAGTATGCATCACTTGCTTTGTATATTCTAATTCTTTTATCATTATTATATTTTCTTTCTCTGTCCTATTAAACTGTCTTTATTTAAGCCCACAAATTTTACATTTTTCCCCCCAGTTTTCTCTCCCATGCCCCATAGGGGGCTGAAATGAGCAACTGGCTATGTGGTGTTTAGCTTCCTGCTGAGTTAAATCACAACAGTCCTTTTTAAGCATCCAGTGTGGGGCATGAAGAGCTGAGGTAACAACAGATCTGACCAGAGTGTGTGCAAACAAATTTGTTATAAGCATTCACTGTATTAGTTTAACAGGTGCTGATCTCAGAGCTGCTGCACACGTTCTGAGAGCTGCGTTATGTAACACCTTGCTGGCTGGATACGTCCCCTGTTTGCTGTTTACCATCTCCTGAAGGCGGGTTACGGATGTAATTCTGTCACAGTGTTCCACACTGGTTCACGACAGGACGGAACTGCTGCTGGAGAGACTGACCCGGTGCTCGCGCTCAGCGGCGCCGCCGGCTCCGTGCTTCGGGAGCCCTCCAGCGGACACGGTTGGTAATTACACCCCCCACCTTCCGGGAGAGCCGCTCTGCGGGACGGCACCTTCCCTCCGCCTCCCCTGCTCCTCCACACTAATCACAACAGCTCTTGAGGATTTTGCATACCCTAGGGATGGTCAGACCACCACGTTCCTATGTTCGAGGCCGGGCTGGATAAAGTCTTGAGCACCCTGCTCTAGTGAGAGGTGTCCCTGCCCATGGCTGGGACTAAATGATCTTCAAGGTCCACTCCAACCCTCAACATTCTGTGGTTCTGTCTCCTGAACGTGTTTCAGGTCTTGTTTAAGGTTGAACAGCTACTTAAGAAAATCACACAGAGATCTGCTCTGAGGCTGGACAGCTTCGTTTCACAAGATATTTTAAATAATCTTCTCAACAATTAGTGAGTTAATGAATTTGTTATTTTCCTTTATACACATCTTTTACTAAGCAATCATGACAACCTACAAGTCCAAAACATTTTAGAGTAAAAACAAGGTAAGAACAGTCTACAAGCTATAACATCTTCCCTTTTCATAAATAAACTGTAACAGAATTTGTGCTAGATTCAGTCTATGGAAAAGTCTACAACAAAAACCCAGAAAATAAAGATCAGGGAAACCCCTTGGTATTACAGATGGACATATTCTAACATAAAGTGTACGACAAACAGAGAAAGCTTTATCTTCAGTATGAGTTAAGACTCTTACCTTGTCTCCCATGGGCGTGCAGTAAAGGCATATGGCTTGGAGGTAAGAGCACCAACTGGGCAGATGTCAATAATATTTCCTGATAACTCAGACATAAACATTTTTTCAACATAAGTACCAACTTGCATATCATTTCCTCTTCCGGTTGTTCCCAAGTCATCTACCCCTGCAACCTCACTAGCAAACCTGGGAGATGCACAAAGGAGAAACACATCTGGCATGTACAACTGCAACACAGAACATTTTTCAGCCTCATCTCATTTTCTTAAGATGAAGCATTAGCCTTAGTTCACACACCTGAAAGAAGAAAACAATTGTTTAGATGCATTAGTCAGCGCCACCACATGCAGGACCATCTGCAGAATTTCATTCAGAAAAGGCTACAAAAACTAGGGGGAGTTACATCAAAAACCAGCACAGTTCAATAGTCACTGTATTACACAAACCAAGTCCAAGATTAGTCCTAACTAACAAGTTCTTTCTAGAACTAGTTGGGTACATTGTATTCTTTTCCATCTGGCTCAAGTTGACTGGTACTGCATCTCAGGACTACAGAACAGCATAAATATCGCTACCAGAGGCTATCAAAAATAAATAAATCTTACAACTGTGGCTGAGGAAGTCACATATCCATTCTGGCACCAACACCATGGGACCAGTTCTGCCCTGCAGAACTCTGATTTCACTTTCATGCATTGGCCATCTTTCTCTATTTCCTGTCTGGTAGCTCCAGGAAACCAGCTATCAGTCACTAACAGAAATAAAATTTTTAAGTACAATCAGAAAAGAAATTTTTAAAAAACTGACTACCCCTCATGGGGCTTCTTTCACTAGTAACAAACTGACACAAATATGCCTGCTCAGTGCTCGCCTCCGTGAAAAGGAAAGGACCTCACCTGATGCACCGAGTGCACTGTATACACCGAGTCATGATGGTTTTGACTAACGGGCCAATGTTCTTGTCCTCCACAGCACGTTTGCTCTCTCTGAATCTGCTCCTATCGCTGCCAAACATCATCGACTGGTCCTAGAACAGACAACAGAACACACGCATATCCAGGCTGCTGGAAAGCACAGTTTCACCTAAGACAACAGCATTATACATAAGTCTACACAATTTAACTGGATGTTGTACCTGTAGATCACATTCTCCACCCTGATCACAGATAGGACAGTCCAGTGGGTGATTTGCCAGCAGAAACTCCATTACACCCTCTCTGTTAGGTTCAGAGAATGAAGTTAATCAAAACTTAAAATCTTTTAGCACATGGTACAACTAATCAGTCAAAGGAGGCTAAAAGAAAGGTACCTTGCTTTCCTGGACTTCTCAGAGTTTGTCAGTATATTCCAGCCCTTCATAACTGGCATGGCACAAGCAGCAACTGGCTGCAATTGTCACAAAAAGCAAGCATGAACACAATTTATTTCTTCTTAGCATGGGCACAAATCCCCACCTCCTCCCCCCCAATTCTAACATAGGTATCTGCTATAAATAAATAGAAATAAAAAGGTCTGCAAGGAAAAATAGAGTCTAACTGATAAAGTCACTAGAAGCCATATTTATTAATAAACTGCTATATAAAAAGGTTAAATTAGTTATGATTCATTTAAAGTTAAAAACTCTACAATTTCCAGTCCCAATTCAAGCAGTTACAGCATTAAGAATGTCAGGTGTAATAGATACAAGGCAAATCAAAGAGCTTCAGCACACATCCAGAAAACCTCTAGAACTGAAGTTCAGAGTCTTGAAATGACAAGAGTATGTCTTGTCATTTACAAGACATTCATTCGCACAAAGCCTGTATAAAGTCTTCGAATAAAATTCTTCTCAAGATTACTGCAAGATTAACAAAAACTCCTGCTCAGTAAACAAATCCCTTTTACTTTTCAACCACATCGTGACTTCCATCTTCAGTGATAACCCAACATTTCCAGAGACACAAAGCTCAAACTATGGAATTGAAGTCGGGGTGAGCTAAAGAATTTTATGTGTGAGTATAAATGTGTAATCCAAGACTGAACTCCAAAAGAATGTGCATAGATTTCTTAGCACTGCTGAAGACAGTGTTCACTCCTGAAAACAACTACTATTTCACAACAGATATCAATGCATTAAAATATAAACTACTAACTAACTGCAGTCTTTACTTAGAATGAACCTGCAGATACTAATCCTACAGCTAAATTCATACAGTATCTGAAGTTTATTACTTATGTAGTATCAACTGAAAATGTGTGGCTGAAGCTTGAATTACAAAGCATTGAATGCATCTAACTGCAAACACACAGCTATCAAATGCTCATGTCCAAGAGCAAGATAATCCATAAAAACCTGATAACTGACTCTGACCCACAGGCAATCACTGCAGTGCAATGGGGAGATGAGAAAAAACTGCTTTGAGCAGCTGAATGACAACAATTATTTACAAGATTTAAACTAGGCCCAAGCACAGCAAACAACTCCCAGTGAATTCCATATTGCATATTCCATATTGCAATTCCTATGAAACACAAACAATACCTTTGGAGCTTTCTCTATTTCCACAAGACACATCCTACAGTTCCCAGCAACAGAGAGACGATCATGGTAACAAAAACGAGGTATCTGAACTCCAGCCTTTTCACAGGCCTATAAAAAAAAATAAGAAACAAATGAAAATTAAATCTTAGTTAGACTTTTCAGTTCCACCTCAGAAAACACTATGCAGCTTTTCAAAGAGTAATACTATCAGTGCTCAAGAATAGAGTGCATTTGACCTTTCATCTTAAGAAGTGACCATAAATAAAAAATTGTGACGAAGCAAAAAAATGTCAGGATATCAATTACAAATATAGTTTCTCTAACCTTTGTGAGTGATTGAGGAAATGAGAACTGACCTCTCTTTCATTATTTCCTCCAATAATAGAGAGAATTCTCTGTAACAGGGCACTAGCAATACAAATAACTTTTTTAAGAACACTCTTTAAAGAGAAGTGCATGAAAGCAAAAATTGAAAAACATATAAAGAGCAACAATGGGCATAATGATTTCTGATAATTCAACAACACAGATACTCTGTATAAAGGTACTCCAGCACAGTCAGTCTTCAATTTCAGCAGACCCCAAATGCAAAGACAACATGACAGAAGAAGAGACAGGAGGACAGAGCCAACAGATTTCCAGAGAACAGATGAAGACAGCCTTTCCTGCATAAAACCCCCACAGCTAATATGATCTGCACTACAGCATTATAGCTATCTCTGCCAGAAGAAATACCACCAAGTTTAATAAAAAAACTCTAACAAGATCTAACTTTTCTGACAATTTCTACCAAACAGAACGATGTTAGCAAAACCGAAAAGCTAATTCAAAAAAATAGTGTTTAAGCAAAATTTACACTAGGTTCCTGCTAATTCTAATTAGCGTTCTAATGCCTAAATAAATTAGGAACCAAAACCCAAGGGCTATATCTTGAAATAAACTATGTACTTTAATGTTCTAACTCATTATACCACATCCTCATTTAACGGCTCCTTAAAAACAAGCTTTACTTGACACTGAAGCCTGAAAAGCAACAACGCTCAGCACAGGCTGGGAGATCCAGGTTCCCTTTCTTCCCACACTGACAATAATACAAGCAGCTAAGGATGAGTACTCCGAATCATAACGACTAATAACTAAAAGGAGACAATCTCTCATTTACCCAAGACACATTGTAACAGGACACAAAATTTACAGGTTCTGAAAGGCTATGAGGTCACATAGTGTTCACAGATAGTTCAACCAGAATTTATCAAAGTCTGTTACTGCATTGCATAAAGTTTTGCAGCTGGGATTGAAGCTGCATGCATCTTCTTTCAGGCAACCATGGCATATTTTTCTTTTTCAAACACTGAATTCCCCCAAGGATTTCTGTCACACAAAATTGCATCACAGTCTGCTAAAATACCCCTAAAGAACTGCAAGAAACAATGTAAAGGCAGGTGGCTTTTTGCTGTATGGAACAGAACGTGCTGCCAAGAAGCAACATGGGAAATCCCAGAAAACTGAGAATGCCATTCCCCACACCTGCAGTACTGTGGTTCCAGGGTTCACCAATACAGGATGGCCATCCACAAACACCTCTATTTGGTTGCTGGCTGCTGTTGCAGTTGTACGCCCTGAAGGACATGGAAAAAGAAAACAAAAACAACTTCCACTTACTGCTAGATGCAAACCTTCAGACCCCCCACTCCTGATTTTAGTTATAGACTGCCGATACAACACCAGTTGTACAAACAGTGCAACTCAGAATCCCTGAGCCTGCAAACCAAGTATGCACATGTGCCCTTCAATAAATGAACCGCACATACATTTATCCCCACAGCCCCAGGTATAAACTACAGACACTTACCACATACTCTGGAAGACTGGGTGACCCCAGCTAAGGTCCTGGGGACAGCAAGCAGTCGAAGCATGGTGCTTTGGTAAGAGAGAAAACAGCACTGTTGTTATCAGTTCAAATGTTTGCTAGCAAGTTTTAAACAGGCAGAGTAAAAATTTCTACACCAGTTGCAAAGGAGCACGTACGCACACCTGTATGTACAGTTATGCGAGAGTGAGTTACCTCCTTCAAACGCAAGATATGATTCTCTAGCAACCTATACATCACACACAGGAATGTCACCGAGCGGCCTCTCCGCCGGCAGCGGAGCGCCGGCCCCGGCCCCGCTCCCCCACGGACCGGACGGCGCAGCTCGGCGGCGGCAGGCCCGGCGTCGCCGTCCCTGGGGCCGAGGGCACGGTCGGCGACANGCGCGGGACGGGCGGCGGCGCCGCGGGACGGCTGCGCTCCGCCTCGGCCTCTATGGCGGCGGCCTCGGGCCTTTCCGCCGCTGCTCTCAGCCTCCTTCGGCTATCTCCGGAGCCTTCTTCGGCAATCTCCGGAGCGGGCTGCCCGCGCTCGGCAGCCTCCGGAGCGAACCGCTTCGGGTATTTCCGGCAAGCTATCGGTGAACGATGACACGGGCAATTTCCGCCGCTAGCCCACAGCCTTTTCGGCCACCGTCCACGCACTGCCCTTCCCTCGGCAATTTCCGTCCTTTTCCGCCTCTTTCTTCGCCGAACTCCGGCAATTTCCGCTATGCCGGCGGGGCGGGGTGTGGCGACACTACAAAGTTACAAAACCCCTGTAACGCCGCAAACCTTCCTAGGGTTTACAGTCAGCCTCACTTTTATTACTCCGCTGCTTTCCCGCACCTCTGGTGTCCCGCCCGGTGCACGCCCTGCGCTGCAGCAGCCGACCCGTGAGGAGCTACCTCGCGGCTCGCTCTCGCGGAGGGACACGCTTGAGTGGAAGGACGCGGAGGGATACGGAGCCTATATAAGGCCGGCGCAGGCGCGCCAAGGCCCTTTCCCGCGGCGGTGGCGGTCTCGGCGGGCGCAGTGTCTGGGCCGCGGGACGCCGCCATGGGCTTCGGAGACCTGAAGTCCGCCGCGGGCCTCCGCGTCCTCAACGACTTCCTGGCCGACAAGAGCTACATCGAGGGGTGAGAGGCGGCGGGGGGTGCCGGGGTGCGGGGAAGGTGAGTCGGGCCTGGCGGAGACAAGCGGTGGGGACGCGGAAGGGCCCTGAGTCACCCCGGCAGCTGCACGGGCGGCGCTGCTCCACGTGTTCCTGCGTGCCCCGAGCAAGGGGGTTAATTTGGCTTGTTCTCCGCAGGTACGTCCCTTCGCAGGCTGACATAGCAGTGTTCGAAGCGATCGCTGCCCCGCCGCCTGCAGACTTGTTCCATGCTCTCCGGTGGTACAATCATATTAAGTCGTATGAAAAGCAAAAGGCAAGGTATGGTTAAGCTGCGAAGCTGCAGTATCTGCGCGAGCTAGCCTACAAATTGTTGCGTTTGTTTCTTCGAGTTTGAACAAAACTGGTTTCCAGTGGCACCACGTGGCGTCTTGTGTTGTTGGAACACAAACAGCTCCAGAAGCAGGGCAGAGCTCTTCTGTCAGCACGGGAGATAAAATCAGTTATTTGCAGTACAGAAGGACATGGAGAGAAGGGAAGATACGAAAGGAAATACTATCTCTTTTCTTTTTTAGTGATATTAAGTGTTCATGAAAGGTGCTGTATTGACATCCATGGAGACTGCAGGCCTCTCTAAAAAGGTACAGCATAGGTAGGGGCAGCATTGCTACACTGCTTTCTCTGAGCCTGAGTCCTCTTCGGAGGAAACTCTTGCAAAGATGGGTGGCTCAGTCTCAAGTCCGTTTCTGAAGCTTTTGTAATGCTCAAGGGGACTGAGTTTCTGAAGTGGTTTCACAAAGACTGCTCTGGAAACCGCGTACGGTTCCTGAAATCAAAAGCCAGTTTTATGGCTCTGATAACAGCAGTTTACATTAGCATTACAACTGTGAGCTTATTCTAAGACAACAGAACTGTATGAGCTGCAGAAGAAGGTAAATTGTGAGAGTGTAGAGTCAAATGTTCACTGAAACTTAGGAAAGTAGCAGTTACCTTGCAGTAATGTGTTTTCAGTCATTGACTAGTTTTTAAACAAGTGAAAGTAGTTCTAGGGAAGCATAAACAGGGAGTTGGTAATTCCTCTTAGAATATAGTGCAGATAAAGGATTCCAGTAAGAAATCTTTGACTATTCATGTGCTTAGTTGGGTATGATCCTGCCAGCTTTGATGAGCTACAGCAAGTCCCATGTTCACAGATTACTCAGCTGGCATGTCAGGAGCATTGGGGACTGTCTTCTTATGAGGTTCTGATTTCAAGTAGCAGAATTGGATTTTTTTTACTCTTTTTAGCACAAGGTTTTAATTACAAACACATTTGTGGGTGCATTGATGAACGGGCAGTGATTGTATTGATGTTTGAATAGGTTCCTAATACCTGCATTTTTCTTTCAGCTTGCCAGGAGTGAAGAAGGCTTTGGGAAAATACGGTCCTGCTGATGTTGAGGACACAACAGGTGCGGCCACGGATAGCAAAGATGATGATGACATTGACCTTTTTGGATCTGACGATGAGGAGGTACTTGTGACCTTTTTGTATTATTTTTATTGCTTTTTAGAAATTAATACAGGTATGCAGATTTTCACCTTTACTTAGTTGAAGTTAATTACATTTCTGACCTTGATAACATATCCTACTTTGAATTCTCAAGTGTAGCTATCTTTGCAGAATAGGAAAGCTTGGGAGGTAAAACCTCAAATGTTATAAAGTAATGTGTTGGAATGGAGTGAGCTGTCCAACTTCGACTGGTTACATGATGAGTAAAACAAAAAATCACCATCTTTCGGCTGACAGTTGTGATGATTTGTTTTCATCTGAGTAGATGCCAGTCAGTTTAGTAGTGCTTTGGAGATGTGGGAGTTTGGTGCTTTTCTGTAACTTCAAATTTCTCTTTCAGGAAAGTGAAGAAGCAAAGAAACTGAGGGAAGAACGTCTGGCCCAGTATGAATCTAAGAAGTCCAAAAGTATGTATGCCAAGAACTTGCTAATGTTTTATGCTTGAGTTAATTTTCATGATTTGAACAGGATGGCTAGAGACACTAGTTAACTGTAATAATAGATCAGCTTGACTGGAATGAGACAGGAGTAATTGGCTTCACTTGGATTGCCAGTGAGCTCAGCCTTCTCATAGCAATGGAAATGTTTACATGCTTTTTGTTGAGTTTCATACACTCCTCCTGCTTGTTGTTTCCAGAGACTGAGCTTTCTTTATAAATGGGGATAACTCAAGGATTTTCTTTAAAAGTTTAGAGAAGCTGCTGCAATACGCAAGTTACTCCACAGCTACTGGTCTGGAACTGTTCAGAACTGTAGCAGTTGCAGTATTCCCTCTGTGGAAAATAAACTGTTACACAGCATTAAGCTCCTTCTCAGATCTTCTGAAAAGGACTTCCTATGTAACAAACACTGTCAGCTACTTAAATCTATGTTCTCTTATGGGACTGTTTCTCAAGAACATAATGTAGCCACATATTGAATGTTGGGATGTTCACAGCTGCAGTACTTCAGAAATGTACATTGGTACCAGAGGCCTGTCACAGCAATGTGAGCAGGTTCTTGTTCATGAAATTGGATAAGTTGCTCTCATAAAAGTAGTTTGCAAGTATATTCATGAATTTTTGAAAGATTCCTTCCTCTTCATGGTGATTTTCTTCCCTCAGAACCAGCTGTTGTTGCCAAGTCATCAATCTTGCTTGATGTGAAACCTTGGGATGATGAGACAGACATGGCCAAACTAGAGGAGTGTGTTCGAAGCATTCAGGCAGATGGCTTGGTCTGGGGATCTTGTAAGTATGGGGAAATTTCAGAGCAGAGAGAGTGCAGGCCCTTGGGATAGTGTATGTGAGTAGTTGTACTTGTGGTCAGTGTTTGCTGATCTCTGGAATGTAGGGAGCTGTAATGGCGGAGCTGCAACACTGCAGTACTTCAGTGTCTTTACATGGTCAGAAAAGGTGTATTAGTGCATCGGCCTGGTCAAGATTAAAATACAGGTTTTGAAAGCTATGAAACTTTAGCTCTGCTATCCTGCATCTCCCTGTACAATTCCTGATACAGCAAACACCCTTACCCACCTACATCACTGGTTTGGGGAAGGGGTGGAGGTCCACAGAAAAAACCCTTTTTCAATCAGTTGTAATGAATGCTAGGTTGTTAATTAGATGGTCCATAATGTGGAACAAAGGCTGGTTTTATGTATTCCTGCAAATTGCTTTGGTCAGTTCATTCTTACATCTGTGTTTTAAGAGATTCCACCAGTTAAGGAGTACTAAATGCCTTTTTTATTTTGCAGCCAAGCTAGTACCTGTTGGATATGGTATCAAAAAGCTTCAGATCCAGTGTGTTGTTGAAGATGATAAAGTTGGAACAGATATGCTGGAAGAGAGAATAACAGCTTTTGAAGATTATGTACAATCAATGGATGTAGCTGCTTTCAATAAGATTTAAGTCTTGATATATCTAGAATAAATGTTGTTGCAAAAATGTGCAGTGTCTGTGCTTAATTCAAAATCTTAAAATAATCCAGCTCACAAATGTAAGAATTTCTTTATGAGTAAAGCAGAAGCTGAAACTGAGTTTCAGGGTTGCTCTGACACCTCACTGTAGTACCCAAGAGCATGAGCAGAGAAAACAAAATTTACATTTACCATCCCTTCAGAGCTAACATTACATGGCTTTAAAATATTGAAATGCTCTTTCCTCCATCTGCGGAGGAAATTGTTTCTTTGGAGATATCTGTGATTCCTCTGGAGGGAGGGATGGCTTTGAGGGAAAAGAGCAGGGCTCAATCAAAGTGCAAGCAGTGTTTTAATGAGTTAACAGTAGTATAAATTCCTTTTGTTTAGTAAGGGTGGTGACCACAAGTACACTACGGGCTTTGACAGCTGAAACTCCAGTGAGAGGGAGACTAAATTCAAAGAGACTGCAGTGCTCGAGAGATAAGGCCTGAGACTACCCTGGTACCTTCTCATCTGCTCTCTGACTTGGAACTTTTTTTTTTTTTTTTCCTCTGAGGCTTGGAAACATTTGCAATGAAATTACGTCGAGTTTCGTCTCGTAATCAAAGAGCGATGAGGAGCCGCTTCCAGGCGGGGCGCGGGCGGTGCCTCGGGGGGGCGCTGCGAGCCCGGCGCTGCCCCGGGGGCGGCAGCTGCCCGATTCTTGGCCTTCAAAGCGGGGCTGATCCCCGGGCTGCAGCCGCTGCAGCCGTCTGAGGGGCTTACACGGTGAACGTGACGCGTGCTCGTGACTCAAACAATTAAAAAATAGCTGAAAACGCAAATACGTGAAGTATTTAAAAAGTAGCGAGATTAACATCACTTTGAGCTGTTTACTCAGCTCCAGGTTGGTTTCTAGATTGATTTTTGACATTTTTTTTTTTTTGGCAATTGAAGAACCTATGAGGAGTAAATCCCAAAAACTGTCTATAGGAATGATGCAAATGTAGACACTGTCAAAGTTGTGAAGATTCTAAACAAATTCACAATTCTAGGCCTTGCATTGGACTGACAGGATTTATTGTGACCATGAAATGGAATCCTTTTATGTGCCACATTGGTTACTCTGAGATGAAGATGCCCAGTGTCGAAGTCTGACAGCAGCAGCTTAAGTAACTCTTTTTGTTGGTTTTTTTTCACAAAGCATGTATGTGGTTATCTGGCACAGCGGGTCTTCTTTCTCCTTGTTTAAAGGTCTGCCAACTTCAGATTATGTAAGAGCTTTGTTTATAACTTGTCTCAGCAAAAAAATTTAAGCTAGAGGCTTAAAGCATGCTTAAAGATCTGAAAGTGAGTATTGTTACAGGCTCACTTGCCACCGTCCATAAACCTAACTCCTAAACAGTACCCTTTCTGTGGCAATTCTCTAGCTGTTACTTCTGCTAAATTGTCTAGCATAGTTTCACCAATTCTGCCATGGTGCTGTTAAAAGCAAGAAATTGATAAATGCTATATCAGGAAAACAAATTATTAAAAATTCTGCCTCAAAAATACAGGTTTTATAATCTTGGCTGTCACAGTTTCTGACCTCCCATTCAATGTCCTGCTTACCTTGATACTCTTTTCTTGGCCTTCAAATTAAAGAGCAAAGTGGATAAAACAGTTTGATTTATAGATGGTAACTTTGTTAAAATACAGCACTGAGTCACCCATGTGACCTGCCAGACTGGATTTGTGTGTGTTACTTTATGCTAAGCATGCACGTACAAACTCTTTGGTTCTTGAGATTTATTTTGTGTCTTGGGTTTTGGCAGGGTTTTTTTCCCCCGTATTAAAAAGCAAGTTGCACAGGAACAAAAGAAACAAAAAAAAAACCCCTAGAGAGCACAGTGTTCCCAGTGAAAAAACAGGTAGGTATGTTGGCAAGAGAATTCCACTCACCCCACATATATCTGTTAGGTGGTTTTGTGTAGTGTTTGGGTATGTGCTGGTATATTACTGTGTCGTTGTGCCTGTGAAAACTCGGCACCCTGGAGTAAAGGACGCAGGTATCCCAAGTGCTCCCCGTAACAGAAGGATCAGTAGAAAATTCCATAACTTCAATAGGTGACATATGGGAATACTGGGAAAACAGTTTCAACAAAAACTAATCTACATAAAAACCTTCAGAAACACAAACTGTCCAGGAGGGAGAAAGAAGTAACTAGAACCTGTCTATTATGAAATGTGTCAATAGCTATTTCTATAGTATCTCTCTGCATGATAGTACAGATTCCTTTTTCTGGCCCTTTTTTCCCATTGTGGTGAGTTGAATGAGCGTTCCTCAGTCCAAGCAGCGTAGAATTGTCGCTATTGTTTTGGAGACTCTTCAGAAACAGAAACTTAGAGCATTATCTGTTTTGTTTAGATATCTTGCATTACTCTTGAAGAAATTACTTAGATAATTCTGTAACTGATCTTGGTGTGAACAGTAGCAGTTACATTGCACAATTGTTAATCCACTTAATGCCATAGATCAAGGCTGATTTTGGCCTTATTCAATTCAATCCTCTCTCTTTCTCCTGTCTGCTTCAGGCCACGCTTTCTGATCCTTTATGCGAGATGGGACATATATGCTCCCCCCTTTGAAAATCAGTCTCTGTCTATAGGAACATGTGTGTGCACACAGCTGAAGAAAGCTGATGTGAACATTAAATCCCACAGTAGAAAGGGGTTTGATTTGACCTTCCAAAATCTTTGGGAAGGAGCTGTTATAACAAAAGCCAGTCACTACACATTGCTGCTAAGGAAAGCAAATGAACATGCTCTTTGGAAACAACAAAATTTTATTACTTCGCTTGGACTACAGCCAGGAGAGTACATCATTCTTAGAAAGATGTCAGGGAACATGTGAAGAAAAACTGCAAAATGTTTGATTTAGGCACATTCAGCAGCACGGTGCCAAAATGTTATGATGAGCAACTATGTACCAGGCAGCAAATTACTCAAAGCAAGAATGCTGCTTTCCAGCCCAAAGGGAAATACACTGAAATTCCACTGATCCTGCCTGACTCTCTCAGACTCTGAAACCAGAGCCCAAAGAAATAGTTACAGACCACAGTCAGGCTGTTTCTACTTGTGCAGCTACCAATATTGGATGTGCTCATGCATACATATATACATTGTACACAAAAGCAAACCTATTTACATATAAGGCCTCAGTTACAATGTAAATGCTACTAATGTGTTGGCAGGCCATATAAACTAGGTAAATTATCTGAAAGGCAGTTTTATTCTATATGCCTAGGCCAATAACTAGGAAAAAAACAGTTCAAATTTACCCAAAGCTCTATGCTTTTACTTTCAGTGGAGTTTTGTCCCACATTCAACTTTTTAATTAAGTGGTATTGCATCAGAAATTGGTTCACTCCACATAGCATACATATACGTATATATTTGCATTGGTGCATGTGTGATTCTGCAGCAAGCAACAAGTTGGAACAGAATACAGCATAACTGGGACTACTTCATCTTTCTTATGGGAGTGGACTCCATTTCCTGGATGAACTGTCTTGCCTCTTATTTGGAAAAGAAGTTTGAATTTGGCTACAGACTTGTAACAGAATACTGATTAATTCACTCCACCCATTTTTTTAAGCTTGACATTAAGGTAAACAAAATTTTATATTATTTCTTTGCCTTTGCTTGAAAGAGTAAAAAGGAGCAATCAATAGTTTTAAACCTCTGTAGGACTAAAATTCTAAACACTGAAAAAGAAGTGTGGCACAGAAGCTGTAAGAAATATTTTCACTAATTCTTTGCACATTTCAAATGAGCCCAATACCTACATGAAAAATCTGCTCATTATTTTGCACCCAGCTGATGCTAAAAATACAATAAGTGACCAGAAAACACAGGGTCTCCTGTCCTACTTTTGAGTATAAGATAAAGAGCACTGGGAGAAGACAGGTTTTATTTCCATGTTTTTCTTTCTTGATAATAGAAGGCAGCAATTCAACGTTTTCTGTCTTGGGATCCTTCTCCAGCTGCAGAGCAGAGCCACTGATAGCTTCATTTAGGTGGGATGTAGCCAGGGGATTCCTCCTTGGGGCAGCAGTAGGCAATTAGGAGACTCATGACCCACCGATGTACAGCTACAACCTCTTGGATGAGGATGCCTCAATTAAGAGTGGTATCAGTAATGGCAAGGAGGAATATTTTTATTATGTGTTCTTTTGATATCAGTGAGGTATGGAACCACAGCAAAACAACAAGATTACGACAACGTTCCTCATCAAAAGCCCAGTTAGAGTAATTCCACTTATGCTGATAACTTTCAGTTTGGGCTGTATGTGCATTGCAAGGGCACACATCCAAATCACGTGTCCCTTAAAAACCTTTCAATTAAAGCAGCAAGTGCAATTAAGCCAGCTGTTTACAGAAAACTGAATATGCAAAGATACACATCTGACTGGCAGATGTGAAGTCAAGAACACCTCCAAATCTTCTGTCAGCCCTTTTGAAGAGGGCTGGTGACAGGAGCAGTCACTGGGCAGTTTCACAGTAGTGCACAGGCGTACTGTCTGAGCTCCACAGCTGCTCGCTGACCGTTCCCGAGCGGCTCACCTCCCACAGGGCCAGCTTCAGCACCTCGGACACTGTGGTCTTCACCTGGGCTTGGAACTTTTTGCTAATCAGAACGTAGAGGATTGGGTTGAGGCAACTGTTGATGAAACCAAGGCCAGTGGAGAGGGGAATGCCATCCTGTAGTAAGTCATGCAAGTTTTCATCATGGTGAGCAGACAGCTCCACAATGCTGAATATATGATATGGTGTCCAGCAGACAAAAAAAGCTACAACTACAGCAATGATGGTCCAGAAAAGCCTGCTAGAAGTCAATACAGTTCTCCTCTTCACTTTGACAATCAGCAGAGAGTAGCAAATAACCATGGTCACTAAAGGAAAGAGGTAACCAAACGCAAGCCTCACCCAAATGAGAATGTGATGTGTCAGCAAAATAAGTTCTCTGTCATGCACGTGGAAGTTGTTGTAGCAAATGGTGACATTGTTGAGAACTGTAGCTGTGTCTCTAAAGTACAAGGCAGGGCCACCAATAATTGCAGCTGACATCCAAATGACCCCACTCAGAACGAGGGTGTTCTTTACAGTCCTATATTTGTAGGAAAAGACGGGGTGGACAAGGCGGATGTAGCGGTCAAGGCTTATGAATGTCAGGAAGAAAACGCTGGCAAACATGTTAAGCAGTGCAATGAATGAGTTCATTTTGCACAGCCACTTCCCAAAAGGCCAGTGGAAGCCCATTGCCACGTATGTAATATAGAGGGGCAGGAAGAGAACAAAAATGAAATCTGCAATGGCCAGATTCAAGAACCAGAGTGTGGAAACAGATTTATCCCACTTAAAGCCCATAAACCAGATAACAATGGCATTACCTGGCACTCCCAGCAGAAATGCCACACTGTAAAAAAGAAGAGAAATGATATGGGCAATGCTGACGGAGGACTGGGGTGACTCATCTTCCTCAGACAGATCGTAGAAATAAGAGTAGTTATCAAAATCTTCAAATGTCATGTTGCAGAGTGGCTTTCTGGGGAAGAAAAGAAATGAAATGGTCAAAGGAGAAATGTTTTACTGCACTGTAGATAGTAAACTGCAATTCTTTCAAGTTCTTGGTCATAAACGAAAAACATTGCCTTAGTTTGGCATATCTATCACCTTTTATCTGTCAGTTGCTAGTTCAAAGCTCGTGAAGAATTTTGGTCACAGGAATTTCAAGAAATGTTCAAATTAAAACAGCACTTGAAATCTCCAAGGACTGTTTTCCTTACATTAATTTCTTAACAGACAACATTGAGCATAGTATCACTGAAAAATTTCTAGGAGACCAGATGCAAAGTTTTACTGAAGTATGATTTTGCTATTCTTTTCTGGTCAGGTGTCATACTTTACTGCTCTGTTCCTATGTGAAGCAAGTTTTATGGATTATATCTGTCTAAAATCAGAGGAGCAGTAGACACCTATACAGGAAAAAAACTTCACTTAAAATGCCAGGAAGCCATATTTTATAAAATTTCACTCACCACCCCTTCCTCAAATTATAGTTGACAAAATGACAGACAGTGATTTCTCCAGCAACTAAAAGTTCATGGGTTTAGTCATCTCTTTCATGTATGTCTTTGTATCAAGAAATGATGATTTTTAGGCACATTTAAAGTATTGGATTTCCTTAACACAGCAAAGGATGTAGAGAAGGAAATATACAGGACATATTGCAGGGATAATACATACAACTGTGGTATTCTGCCACTAGTGAACTGAGATACAGGTAATAGATAAAAGAAAATAAAGCTTCCTATGAAACTGTTTGTGTGTCCTTTTTTCTTTTCTTTTTTTTTTCTTTTTTTTAAGACAGAATTACAGAATTTTCTCAGTTTTCTTCTCTTGCAAAAGCTTCTGGAACTTACAAGTACAGCATGATTTTTCACACAGAAATTTTTTCTGTGGGTGGGAGGGAACGGGAGGGGGAGGGGAAGTGGAATATAAACCAAAACTGAGGGGAAAAAAATAAATTAATGGGAAAACAGACAGGAAACAGTTTGAACGACAGAAAGAAAAGCAGTCAGAAGTTATTTCACAGTGTTATTTCACAGCGTAGACAAAGCAGCAGCACATCACAGGTGGCCACAGTCAGACAAAAGTATCTGCTATGATCAAAACAATTACTCTGCTAAACTCTGTCATTATTTAAAGATTAATTCCTTGGCTGGACTCAGCTGCACTGAAAACCTGTGCCTGAGAGCAGGATACAACCAGTCCATCAGCTCTACTATGAATTATCTTACCGCTGCATTTCTGAGTGCTATGTCCACTCCGAAACCAAAGTTCAGCCCGCGCTTTTGGAACTCAGCCCTGCATTCCTGTAATTCCATTAATTATAGCATGCTAAGGACAACAGGAGAGGGGTCTCCGGAGCACACTGCCCGCAGAACCACATCTGCAAACTCGTATTCATGTACTTACCTTTCCTCCAAAAAGCAGTTCACTCAGTTTGAAAGGATTACTCACACCAGCGAAGCTACGCATGTGCACATGCATTAGCAGGATTAGACTTCTCATTTGTAGATGGATGGACAAGCAAGGGAAAAAAAAGGTTGTGTAATTTTATATCTCTTGATTAAAAAAATATGTAGTAAGAGTCAGCACAGCCTGTTCTGTCAAGAGGCTACGATAGGATTTGTGATTTACATCAGGCTGAAGGAATGTTATTTGGTTTGCTGTTCTGATAAATCATACTTATTGAGCTGCATTTATATAATTACATGACCCTTGGGGGTGGATTCTGCATCAAATATCACTACCACCCATCTGAGTAATTTTTTCAAACAGCTTAACAGCTGCTGAGAGAAAAGTATAAACATGTAGCAGTACCACTAACATTTGGAACATTACATTTGGACAGTTTCAGAGGACAGTCAGATTAATAACTAGATTTTTAAGTGGGTTTGCCTGTACAAAAAACTATACCTTCAAATCAAATTTATGCAGCTAAACAAAAAAAAATTTCCAACTTCAATGACCATGATAAACATTTGCCTACTGCCCAACAATGTTAATTTTATATTTAGCATTTTAAAGATGACGTATAGCAGGAGAAAAAACACATACCTAAATAAATGCCAAATATTTCCCAAGCCTCCTGTAGTTTAAAACTCCTTTGAAAGAGCACACCTTTAGAATGCAATTATTTTTCCAAGCTCATATTTTTCCTCGTCTCTAACTCTAGTCTTCAACACAGTGACTCTTTAGCAGTGGGAGTAAAAAAGCAGAAGGAACATTGTTTACCATTGCTCCCAGTACACAGATGCTGAAATTAGACTCTATGGCTAGGGCCCAGCAGAGACTGCCAATTACATTTGCAAAGCCCAGAAACTTTTACTTCTGACATTGGCATATATGAAGCACTTCTATAGCAGCACTCATGGTGTTAAGCCCTGTCATGAAAAAAAATAAGCAGGAGGTGATTGTCAGTGGAGTTATACTGGTTTACATCAATGAGGACACAGATTTTTTCCATTAACCATAATTCAGCAGGGATGTTTCTCTGTGCTCTTGAAGCACACTATCTCTTCATACATCACTCTGAAATTAATAAATTTCCAGAGTCAAAACTGTCTTGCAGTTCAAGTCTAGGTCTTGTGAAGAAATCTAATCGTATTCCTTATTCTGTCACTAATTTCCTGTATGATCTTTGACAAATGGCTTACTTTCCAAGCTGGAAAAATTCTCATGAGCCTGTTTGGAAACTGAGGCTCAGTAGAGAAAACAATACTTTCAGACAGCAGTTTCTGCTTGGCTTTAAGGCAACTGCTAGAAAGGGTGAGGGAGGTTTGGTGCAGTTCACTGGCTCAGTGTCTGCCGGTCTGGGGAGCCAGTGCACAGAAAACACTTTTCAATAAACAGGAAAGTGCGGTTAGAGGCCTGCCAATAAGCCTTGGGAGCAGCCACAGGTTACAGAAGAGTGTTCTATTGCATATGGATTAATATAACCAAGTTTAGACTTCATCCTGTCCTTTTTTTAAAATTTCATTTTAAATAGTAAACACCCTGTGTAAAGTGTATGTTCAGCAGTTGTTTGACGAGTCCGTTCCTGTTTGCTGAGCCACAAGCAGCTCTGAAAACTGAGCCTCCTTGATATTCAGTTGCTTAATTATGAAAATAGTTGACCAGGAGGTTTCATTTCCTGTCCTCTTCTGTAAAGCAGAAGTTAATTACTAAATGACTTTATAGGAATATCACAGGATGGTACTTGGTGCTTTTAGATCTTGGGACAGAAAGCAGAATTATCAAGAAATACAGATCATCAGGAAATATTTCTCAAATACAAAGCCACAGAACTGCTGGGAACAGACTTCACCACGCATTGCATGAACTGTCTTTCTCCGAATTTCAGCAGAGCTGGAATTACAGACTTGGATCTCAGTGGACATATTCACAGCTTTCTACTAAAAGTACCTAGAGTTCGTGTCCTCTGCCACTATTATAGTTAAGCCATAATGACAACTTGGATGAATGGTTGGATCTGCCCAAAATAGAATGGCCTTACAGTTATGACATGGGACCAGTACTTTGGAATCTATTCATGGCTGTGCCACATGCATCCTGTTTGACCAGGGGAAGTCGTTTGACCTCTCCACACCTCAGCCCTGAGGTCAGCGGGACGGCTTTGGAATTAAATTACATCGAGTCTAAAATAGAAGAAAATAAACAAAAAAGTTGCAATTTCCACCAACTTCACTTGAAGCAAAGTCTTCCTGGGGGTTCAAAGTTCCCTGGGCACCACACAAGTTAGGACCTAACTGAATTACACTGGCAGTCTGTACCACATATTCGGGCTCAGCCCACACAATCTCTCTCTCACACATTTGGTCCTCATTATTTTTGAATTTAAGGTCAAAGGGAAGAGTTTATTCATTGTCTATGTTAGTCAAAAGTTAACACAAATATTTGAGTGGTAGTCCCCAAATCTATTTCTTCAGTGTGATAAACAGTGTTTAGAGCCTCTGGCCAGCTGAATTGGTTTCAGAGGTCACAGTAATGGGTCCTGACTTACTAGGAAAATCATGGTTTGGAGAGCTGGCTGTCTCAACAGTTCAGTTCATAGAGAGAAGATATTACACAAACTCTCCTATCAATGTCTTTTTGAACAATTGTGAGCACGTCACATTCCATGTGTATTATCTGTGGCTAAAGGAAAGTTTATTTGATTGCATCACTTCAACTTCTGTCATTTGCAAGAGTCGAAAGTTGGAGAACAACTAGTTTTACAAAAGGTCAACTAAAGCCTGCTTGTCATACTGTGTGTCAGCACGTTTGTCTGGGTATAGAATTCAGTTGAAAGCCCTCATAATTTTTCTTGGAACTTTGGAGGTGACAAATTTTGAATTTGTCTAGTTTCAAAAATATAAACATGAAATTCACCTGGTAGTTTATCTGTAAAGTTCAAAACTCAGAAGGCTGAGCAAATTTGCTAGAGGTACACATGTATTTCTGACAAGCATTTTACAAAGACACAGGATAGATTCTAAAACACACAAGGAATACTGTGTGTTTGAACACTGTGATGAAATTACAGACTGTCATAGACTCATATTTCTCCCTCAAAAGGACAAAGCTAAGATAATCACTTGCCTCTACACAGAAACATTCCTATAGCAGGAGGTGCCTGATACAAGCACACTACAAAATTAAATCATAGCTATGCTACAGATTAAGCCTAAAGTCGGCCCTGCAGACAAAGCTAGGAGGCAAGGAGCATTTTAAGCTAGTATACACAAAGGCAGAAGCAAGGCTTGTGTCTATGTTTTCTCTCTCACAGACATGTACACAAACAATTGTCTTTTGACTATCCTTTTAATGGTGATTAGATATATGGTAACCTAATCCCTTCATATGTCATCCTGAATTCAATAACTAGAACGGGTCACAACAGACACAACATGTGACTGGAAATGTTTTTGAGCCACAGTATAGATGTATTTGTTCTAGCAGATAAGAAAGGAATGCAAATAACAATCATTCTCCATTATGTCTCTCAGTGAAGCAGTGTTAGAAAAGGACTTGCAATGTACTAGCTAGACATGTCCTAGAACTTAGGCCAAAACCAACTTTCTTCAAGCAAGGCCAGACACGACCCTGTTAGTCATAACACACCACCTCATCTGTGGTATTGAAGTCCTTTGACCAGATAATAGCCTGATAACATTTTACTCAGAGCGAGTGTTACAGCAGGATTAACAAACCCATATAGCACAGACTCGGTTAATATTGGTAAAGCTACAATTTCAGACTAGCAGTTTTGCTGACACAGAAATGTTACACAAAAAATGGAAAATCCAACTTTGTATCTAAATAAGGCTGCTGTAGCAGGAAAAGTATCTCAGTAGTTTTGGCCTGAACATAAAATATCTTCCAGATAACCCTGCAGTTGAGCAGGTATCACAGTCAGGTACCTGATAAATGTCTGGAACCAGCAATTGCGTATCATCAGAACTGATTTATTATCATACTGATCCCGAGCACCAAGTCTTCCATTCCCAGACATGGCAAAGAAACCCAAAAGTCCCCATGATACGCACTGGCAAAGGGAAGGGCACTTGATAACTCCATAGTTAGCACTTGTTTCTGCTCTTATTTCCTTCTGTTAAAGCAACTAAAAATAAAAATATCTGTGTTAATATTCCTTTGGAATGTAAGGTGTTGCTGTAGCCACTGCAAATCACGTAACCATGGAAGTTGTACATCAGAGTCAGGAAAATGACTGGTCATATCCGTGAAACACTTAAAAGTAGCACCATTTTTAGAGGAAAAAATTCTAATATTCTTACCAAAAAAATAGACATTTAGCTAAACAGTGCCACTTGAGATTTAAAAATTGTCTTATATATTGTACGGGTCAGCAGGGCCAAAGTATTTATATAAGCAGTCATAATGCTTCGGTATTCATAACCCTTACTGAAATGAGGTTCAAGTGAGAAGTACCATCATTACTGGAGAATGCTAAGAAAGACCTACAGGAAGTCTCTGATCCAACAAAGTGCTAAATCTAGAGTCCCTGCCTAGTGGTTCAACCACAGTCCTATCCTCCTTTCTTAAACTTAGCACTGTCCCTTCTCTCATGGTGAAGTGAAGAAACCACGGCTTCACCTCTGGGAGACCTTTCCCTTCCTGAAGGGAGGTTCCCTTCCGTGACATCCTGTTCCTTGTGGTGAGGAAGATAGCACCTACCTGGGCAGCCCTTACAGCTTCTGATCCGTTTTCTCCGCACGGAAGAGAAAAGCAACCTGGATTTCCACCATTTGCTTGTCATCCCCGCCGCTCTGTGTCTGCAGTGCCACGACGTACCTCAGAGCCATTGAGCACAGCTCTCAGCTGACAGAGCCCAGCAGGTACACCATGTGTCCCATTGGCTGTAAGGTAACACACTAATCAAGTATTGTTCCGTGGAAGCTTCACGTGTTTTCTATTCCTCCTCAAACGCCAGCAGTATTTTCTTTGGCTATAAGCCACCATAATAACTACATACCTGGAGCAACGGAGAGATCCGATTAAAAAAATTTAAGTGCCTCAGCTTCACAGTGACTGGATTGATGGGATAATGAATGCCTGCGTTTCTAATTAATTATGGCTCTTTAAGGTTTTCATGCAAAAATTACCTGGAATTTTTACTTTGCAACTGCTTCATATATTTGTGATGAAAGAATATTTTGACTAGCATTCATGTGATCATTACATGATCACGCAGCTCTGAGCATGTTTTTTAAATGGTTGCACTGTTTCAACAAACACATGCTTTAATCATAACTCCCTCCTAACAAAAAGTAGCAAAGTGAGACTAGAGGATACAGAGTAAATGCAGAGATTTTTTTCTGCAGTTGCCTCACCACGGTAATTAAGGCCAATTAAACATATGTTAGACAACAGCAGTTCTAAAGGTATTGCAGGGTAACAACAGGTCATTACAGAACAAATCTTGCTCTCTCCAGCAAGACACAAAATATCTATGGAATAACAGTTAAAAAACAGATTACAATCTGCTATATTTACAGTCCTTTTAACAAGAAGAGTTAAGAAATAACCCCAGAGAAAACTAGCACCACAACTCATTCCTCTTATATGCCTTCTTATACCCTATTCAATTTCACAGATTAATTTCCTGGTCACTTATTACAGTGTGCTTGGTTGTGTACTGCCCTCTAAATTGGTCTCTGTTCTCCTAGGTTTATTCTACCCCTCATTAACATACACCAGCAGTTTCTTCTAGCATGAATGTAATATTGCTATGCTTATATTACTCTTGACACATACTCTTGCATGGGTATATCAGAACATCCAATTCCAAAATACTGCTAGTACATATCTTATCAGCTGGAATGTTTTGGATAACATACTTTATTGTGTCCTCACAGTTAATATACTAGGATCACTGTGTACAGTAGATTAAGGGTGTCTACTTCTGTATCAGTGTTATTCTAATTTTCCTACTCATACAAAGCTAACTATTTTCTCACTTTTAAGATCAAGTCTGTAGTAAGTACTGCCTTTATTCCTGCAAAACTGAAAAATTCATATTGTTAAACACAGTTTCAGCAGGACTGGATATTCATCTATCTCCCTAACATGGTCCAGGGAACACTCCCCAGCACTCATAGGAATAGACGGCACCTATGATTAAGGTGTTAAATTAGGAGCTTGGAAATACTGGTTTTACAGGCTTTCCATATTACCTTTGCAAATCGCTTCTCACTTGACTCTGCCAGATATGGTACAACACCCTCAGTTAACATTACTCAGGTTTCTTAAGTGGGCAATGGTTCTTAACATTTCCAAAGTATCTCATTAAAAGGATGTGGGGCTGAAGCTCTTTAAAAGGGGATCACTAGAATGAAGAGATGGGAGTGCAGAAAGTGATATTGCATGGACTGTACAAGACTTACTTACACACCACTTTCTCTCTCTCCTCTAGAAGGCCTCAGAAGGGAATAAAACGTGTGAGCCAGGCTCACACTTGCTGAAAGAAGCAAGTATTTTATGTTGGGAAAGTACCCAAAGGCCCTAGTCCTTGAGATCAAAGCCTCACTGGATCTAGGCGCTATAAGCACACAATGAAAGACAATTCCTGCTTTGTTTATAATTAAACAGAATAAACACATACAAGAAGAGTAGGGAAAGGAAGAGATGTATCTTGCCCAAAGCCAAACAGTAAATTTGAAGATAAGGTTGGAAGCAGAATAACTTGCCAAAAGAACAAAGAGGCAAATATCTTCAGTGGGAGAAGATGCTGGTTCTTCGTACTTGTGCCTCGTGATTCTTGAAATACATCCTTCCAGAAGTATCAAAAAGGGACAAAAGAGCCTGGGTAGAGGAAGAGAAGTAGGAGAGTGCTACAAAGTTTACCATGCTGGCCTTCACAGATAACCCTTGCAAGCAAACCTAACTTGCTGCAATGGGTTTTTTTAGCTTCCCTCTGAGCCCAGTAATGAAAAATTATTGTATCTGCAGGAGGTCTGTTCAGCTCATCTGAAGAATTGCAGCAAAATGGTGGGCCAGGTATAAGAGAGCTGCAACAAGCCAGCAGAAATTCCCTTTGGAGAAAAGCAGCTGTGGGCTAATACACAGTTTTTTGCTCCTGCTTTAAGTTCCTCAACCTCTGGAACATACTGAAGATACAAAGAGCACAGAAGTAGCTGAGCTCCCCTGGAAGTACTATATGCTACCTTTGAGGACACATAACGTTTTCTTTTTGTCTCAGGAGCCTCAAGCACACTGTAAAAGTAAAAGCAAGAGTGAGAGAGTTCATCTCCACATGATGGTATCTCCCCTTCTAGAACCAATGTCTCTCGGACACTGCCCACCCCAGCCATAGCAATCCCTTTCTTCTGCTAAGAGGCCACAAGAAACTGCTCCTCAGAGTCAGCTCTCTTGTGCAAAGCCAGCCACAACAGAGCCCTGCACTGTTGTGAAACTGCTAGCTTTAAACTGAATAAACACAAATTAAACCATTATCAGAAATAATGACTGCAAATTAGCCAGACAACCAGCCACCACAGTAAGAGAGACAGCTGAACTGCTGGCACATTCCGTAAGACAAAATAAATAAATAAGTAAATAATAAGACCATTCAGTAGATTACAATCCCCTGGAAACCTAGCTGCTGCTTAGTGCTTGGAACAGCAGAGTTATTAATATAAAATGAATATTGAATAACAGATCACACACTTCAAGTGTCTGTTAAAAAACACAAAGGAGAAGAAAATTCTTTATGGCAACTGGCTTTATTAGGAAACAGATATAAATTTTCCTCTTGAATCAATCTATCAGAAATAAACACAAATCTAAGCATTTCAGAAGTTGCTCATTCGGTTGTCAGCAGAAAAAGAAATTCTTAAAATTAAAAGAAAGAATGTATCATGTACAATACATAGAAATTGCATTATTTTGATCAACACTTTTCCTCTACCCTCACCCATGCAGTAAAAATCAGTAATTGGATCCTGCCTAGGAATCTTTATACAGAGCTTCCCTGACTTATGATTCATTTCCACAAAGGCTATTAGAGAATCCAAACCATAACTTCATTCTCCAGAGTCAAATAACTTCCACTGTGCCACACGCAAAGAGATTCTCAGTTCAACAGAAGTGGATTCCAGTGTCACATAAAAAATCGCTATGATTGAAGTACACTTGATAGGACCTCTAGCCTGTCTGCCTGGCACAAGTCACTGATAACATTTTAAATTTGGCCAGAAGTTGCGGTGACATTAAAAAAAAGTAAATTGGGTTATCAAAATACTTGCATTTCCCAGTTCAGCAGAGGCAGAACAATAATATTATGATAGTGAAAGATAATAGTGAAAGTAAGCTGTCATAAGTAAATTAATCCTGAAATCAGTTTCTACAAATCTGATCTGACAAATTCCTTTACCCTGAAATACCCTTACTCACTCTCTTCTTCTTAGCTACGAATTAGTAAGCATTTTATATTATTCAGTGATACAATTTTATTCAGCTAGAAAGGCAATGTGTTTTAATTCACAGACAATGCTCAATGTATACATGTTCTGTAAGTCCACAAAAACAGGCCTGGGATATTGTTTGGCTTGCAAGATCCCATTTAGAAAGGCAACAGGTGACAATGACACTGTTATCACTAAGTGTGAATAGGAGGTGGAATCTACTCTTGTCTCACTGTGTGGTAGCATACAAGGCTACAAATCTTATTGCCACTTCTAGGAAACATGTTCCAATATACTTAATGAAAGCTAGATCCATATCCTACCTTATTCCATAATGGTTAGGGAAAACACACACACGTTCCAGCAGAGATCACAGAAATCTTATTTAATTCTGCAGAACTGTAATTCTTCAGAACTATTTTGTTAAGCTGCTATTTAAGTTGAAATGAATTCTAGTTTCTGTTCTAGGATCTGTTCAGATCAGAACTGATGTATATTTTACTTATAATACTAGAAATTGCTATAGCTATAGAAGACACACTATCCCTAAGCAAATAAAAAAATTAAAACTAGCACACTAGGGGACACAGAGGGGTGAGAGAGACTTAAGTCAAGGTCACTTACCATTCGCTGACAGGATAAAACTCCTTGAAGTGTGTGTTAACACATTCAAAAGTAATTAAAAATTAAATTCACACACACTTTCCTATCTTTTCTTGGTGCTGGGACGATTGAAAGTAATCTTTGAAGTAAATGAGTATCACATTCTTTCTTCCAAAAAGCTCTTTTAGCCAGTATATGCTATACCACCTCATAGCGTTTGCCTGCAAGTGTTGTTGCAGCTGTAGAGACACATTATTTAGAAGGGAAGGGAGAGAAAATCCTAAATATAAGAGAGTTTGACCTACCTTGCTTAGTTCTTTGCAACAAAAGGCACTGTAAATCAGGGATGTGAGCTCTGTAGCAGAAGGAAGAATGAAATGATCTGCAGAGTTCAGAGTCACTTCAGTGTGATTCCAGCTGCTTCACTTGGCTACTGCCTTCCCTCTAATAAAGCTGCAGAATGATATAACACCGTGTTTGTTTTCAGCTGAGGAAGTTGTTTCCAACTTCCCTTGGTTTTCTAGACCCATTTTTGAAATATTGCCATGTATAATCCCAGTATTTCACCAAAAATAAATGTTAGACATGTGAATGAATCATTTTGGTCAGTGTCCAAGCAAGCAACAGATGTGGTGGCTGATGAATGGAAAGAGACCTTACAGTTGTGGGCTGCTTTTTGTTCTGCAGAGAAGAGGTTGAACAGTATTTCTTTGTAAGCACTCTGGTTTATAGAAAACAGTGTTGAATGAGCTGAAAGATGTTTAAAAAGTCACACTGAAAGCATCATTTTGTAACTGTACAGTGTGATACATTCATTTGGTATTTAGGATTAGTAGATTAATCTCCTCTTGTGTGTAAGAGAGAAGTAGGCTACCCAAAACACTAATTAGTGACTCTCTGTCAGATAGTACAACAGTAGCTGGGAATTTGAACTGGATTTTAGGTGACTGGGCCCGATTCCCAGTTCTGTAAAGAGCTTGATGAGTTTTTGTGGCCAGGTCTCATGATCTCCATGGTGCTCAATTTCTCAGTCAGTAAAATGGAAATATTATTCCACTAATATCTACCTACCATAGCTTACCTGACTCTGATGGTACCACACTCATCATACCATTTTAAATCAGCTAAGCATCTGTCAGTCTACCCTGCCAGTGGAAGCAATAATCTAACAGTGGTACTCCTCCACCACTAATGCAAAACAAGTAACGTGTTCCACACCGACTGAATCTAGTCAAGGCCAAATCTTCCAGATATCAAATCCATTGATTCCAGTGAAAAATTAGAAAGAAAAAACTCCAGCAAATCAAGCAACCACCAAAAAAACCCCACAGAAGAGTGAAGTGCTTAGTGAGATCAGCTAAACTGGGAGTTCAGCATCTGGTTAGCAAGGCTATCAGTTCTTAAGCAACTTTCTTTAGGTTCACAGACCACAGATTCTCTTAACAGGAACCAAAAACTCCTTCTAGCAAAACTAGTCTTCTTTGTCTTTCCTCCATGACAGTTCTTCTTGTTCTGCCAATAGAACTTTAAACACTGTACATGTCCATTGTACATGAGTGGAAAAGCCTCTAATTCCATGAAAGGAATATAGGGGTTATGGCACAGAGCCCTTGGACCATAAGGAAAGGACAGGGGAGCAGAATTCCTGTGAATATATGGAGACAGAGGGTGTTGCCTGAAGAAAGCACCTCACTTGTTTATTTCTTGCATTTTAAAGATTACCTGTTTTCTCTAGGTAACTGATTGGTGAATCTCCCCACTACTAAAAGCTCTTTTAACAGTAGCTATCTTCTTTTGTAAATACTGGGATAGGGTGAATACAGGCACCGTTTAACAGCAGATCTGCTAAGGTTTTTTTTGCCTGTAACGGCACATGAGTCTGTCTCTCTCTCTAGGTACTTTGCCAAAACTAGTTGTTGTAAGGCAGTTAATTGAAAGCTTTGCTCAGTACTATTTCAGCAGGACAAAAGAGGAAATTACTCGGTAGATAACCCCCAGACACGATCCACAAAAAATATAAAAACCCCAGCAAACAGTCACAATTTGCCAACTGCTCTTTGCCTTCTCCGTGAAGGGAGCATTTTGGAGAGTGCAAAGGATTCTTGCAGTTTGGGGTAGTGAGGAATTGTCCTTAAGGGGCTGTCCCCTTCACCATAAACTAAAGCAGGTTTGTAACTACTCTAACATATACTGGTGTTGATACCTCAGCTCTTCCATCCTCCAGAACCAAGGGAGGATTAAACCCCACACAGCAATTTTCCTCGCCCTTCCTTACCACTGCACCAAATATGAAATAACAAATGCTAAGTGCCCAGAAGTCATTTTGCAGAGGAAAGTTTTCATAGGAAATGAGATTTTTTTTTTTTTTCAAGAATAGCAGATTTCTTCATTTAGAATAATTTTCTACCTCTCTGTCCTACCTACATTTGCTCCTTTTCCATTGAAAAGGACTTTTGCTTTGATGAGCAATTACCCAAATTGCACAGTATAACCAGCATAGTAACATACCTGGGAGAAAAAAAAAAGAGAACAGAATTTTACAGACAAAATTGCATTCAATCTGAAAGGATTGAGTTCCGCTTGTTTTCTGTTTAGGTCTAAATATAGCATTTTAGTCATATACAGTTTTGTTTAACCACAGTGGAAATTTTATATCTCTGAAGAATGTAAGATTACGCTCTAAATCTTTCATTGTTTTAGTTCCTTCTATGCTCAGACACAGTGAAATTGGAATGGTGAGTCACAAATTACATGGCTTTTTAATATACACCTTTGTGCAACCTATTAACCATTGACATCATTTGAGTGTGATCTTTTCAGATAATTTTGTGAAAGTTATATGCTTGGAAGAAAATGAGTAATAAAAAAAATACCTTGTTTACTTTCATGTCTTCTCCTTTTGCTATTTGGAAGTTATATTTTATTTTGCCATGTTATTTGTGCTTTTTCCACAGGGTAAGTTATTAAAGTCTTGGAATTTTTACTCTACATTAAGTATGGCAATATGCCAGAGAGCTCTGAAGAGGGACATGCATTCATGAGCATACAGTGCACGTGGAGCTTTCAAAGCAGGTAAATACTACTTTATATCTGATGGAAAAAGAACAAAGGAGAGGATTTACGTACAGATAATAGACATTGGGTCATCCAGCCCCGAATAAACTGGGTCTATTGAAAAGCAAGTTAATTTTAAAAGCAATTCTGATTCTTTGGGGGCTTTTTAACCCTATAAAACAAAACAAAGGCACAGGATATAAGGAAAAAATATACAGGGGGAAAAACTTTCAGAAATGCTTTACTGGTATTAACCAAAGCACAATCTACAAAGCAATAAAAAAACCAAAAGTAATTTTTAATTTATCTGGATTGCCAACAATTGCCTGATAGTTCTGACAATTATACTCACTGCTGGGACCACTGGATCTTATCAAGTTGCCTATTAGTATGTGCAGATAATCTCAGCACTAATCAACATCAATGTTCACTAATTCAGTTAAGTTGTACAAACCACGAATTTGCAAATTAGGTCAAACAAAAGATTCGTTTTTCTCAGGGTTAATTTAAGATGAACAACACAAGAAAGCAACTACTTACTGTTGTTTACAGTTCAGACTTTTTTTTAGAGAAGTAATTCTTCACTGGTCCTTTGTCTTCACTGTTTGAATACCTCATCGACTAAAATCCGCTCTGGAAAGACCTCGTTTAACTACCTGACAATCAGGAAAAGTGTAATTTCCTCCCTTCCTGTGAAACTAATGGCTATTCATGCCTATCCTTTAGGTAAAGATGTAATGTTTACTTGTGGCTTAACTACCCCCTATATACCAGAGTCAGCAACTATGACAAAATTCTCCAGCGACACATTTGAACAAACCACCCAATGAAGGAAAGTTTGGCTCATTTAGGCAGGTCCACACCTCTTTCTATGCTGATATTAACAATCTGCAAGATTTTCATGTATAACGCATTGAAGAAATTCAATAATTCTGCAGAAGGCAAAATCCTTCCTCATTACTCTAGTCAGGTCAAGACACACAAGCATGTATCGCTATACATGTATATATGAATGAATATATATACCAGTTCAAGCTGCAGCACTTCATGTAACTCCTGTGCAAACACAGTCAGCAGGGTGCTACATTCTTTGAAATAATGAATATTAGGGAATAATTTATTATAGTATATATTTATTATGTGATGTATGTATTATATATATTTGTATTATTATATAATGTATGTAATGTATTATTATATAATGTATTTTTATATGATACCTAGGAGAAAACACTACTAGAAATACCCTTTTTCCTCCATAGATTTTGCTTTTATAGGGGCATTTTTTCTCATTTACCACAAGTAAGTAGAAATTATTTTCCACACAACTTTCAGACCACAGGTATTCAAATTCTATATTTGTATTACAATAATATAAGAGATTATACCTGCCACTCAGATAACACTTGAAGTCCATGGAATTTTCAGAGAGTGTCTTGACAACCAAACTTCTGATAGATATCGAGTGCTAAAGATTATGTTAATTGAATCACTAACCAGCCAACTCTACAACAGTATTTTTCCATTTTAGCCAAAGTGCTGTCTCCTCCCATAGAAAGGAATGTCAGTGGTTGGAAAAATGATTTCAGAGAGATCTACAGAGATTAGAGACACAAAAATGAGGCTGCGCAAACTATAGTTGTTTCACTATGTATTTCACAAAATCTTTGCATATCTTCAGTACAGGTATACGGATTAACCAACTCGCTCTTTTCCATCTCATATAAATTACCTGGAACTACAGAGTTACCTAGACAGGTCCGAGGAGTGAAGCCAGAATTTACTGCACCTTGGATTGAGTCAGATGTCTCAAAATCTGCCCAAAGCCTAGCCAGTCTAGGTTCAAAGAAACCCAAAGTACAGAGATGAACTTTAGCCACACCTCTTTAGGATTTAGGTTGCCTCCACCCACTTGGGATGCAAGTCACAGTACAATTGCTTACACCTATTCTTACAACAAACAGAGATCTTATTTTCACTTAAAGTGCAAAGACTGGAGATTCAGTTATCCATCTTTTATATAATGTCTTTGCATCAAACCCCCAAATCCTCAGTTCAAATACAGTTACATTACGATGCTACAACGGGCAAAACCCCTGACCCAAGAGGTGTTTCTGTTTCACGATTTGCAGTCAGCTATTAACAATTCACAGCCAAGTTGTTGAAGACTGTTATGATGAATAACAATGCATAAACTAAGCAGATTTGCATGAAGGAGACAATCACCAGTTTCAGTCCCTCTCTATTCTACAACTAGACTATTGCTCTTGGCTACCCTGTTCACTGAGACACAGCTGGTCTCAAACACAAACAAAATACAAACAGCAAAACCGAAAAGGATTCCAATTCTCTGCAAAAGACACAGAGCAAAACTGAGTGCTGATACAAAATTTGGAACAGTTCCCTGAAAATATATGCTAATAGTCGAGGTGCCTATACAGGACTCTCATGTGACCATGCAAGGTTGTTGCTTTGCATCATTAATACTCAAAATCTTAACTAAGAGAAACACCCGTGCACATGTGGAATTGTAGAGGCTGCTGGTTGCTCTTTACAATACTTGACCAGCCATTGACATTCCTCAGGAATTACGAACATGCTAAGGTTTTTAATCGGACAGTAGTTCCTTGCAATGAGGAATGGTTCCTGAACACCAAGTACAAAGCTGATGCAAATCAAATCTAAATCAAACTCAATCACCTACAGATGTTCTGAGCATGTTCTGAGACGTTCCTGGTTTGGTCGTTTCAATACATATTCATTTGTATTTTCAAAGTTGCTTTTTATAGTCAGCTACATTTGTCAGACTATTTTTCTGTTTAGTGGATGTAAACATGTTTTGTGAAGCAGGTGACCTTGACTCCACAAGGATTTAAGTTATTTATCTATAGAAATGGATGTGAGAGAGGGAGAACCAATGCAAGTTTCTGCCTACTGCTCTGCATTTGTCCTCTCTGATAACAGTTTTGCTTCTAAATCCTACCCAGCTCTCAGACTCTAATGAGTTGGGAGCTGATAAATCCCTATAAACCTGCTACTTGTGATAGAGACAAAGCAAATTATTAGATGCTCTGAAAAACTCTTTGCTAGTTAAGGGCTCAGTGTACAAATCAACCTCAACTCTTTCATTGCCTTCAATAAAAGCAAAACTAGTATCATCTCTAATAAATCAACAGTGGGCTCAGGGAATGAGGCATAGGAAAACAGTCTAAGCAAAGAGACAGCTAAACCCCCCAGTATTTATTTGTCCATTCTAGATCTAATCCTTAAGCTCTATCAAGACACATAAAGGTTAATTTTAAATCATTGCTTACTTTGCAGTCTATATTTTAAGAAGACTCTGTGACCCAAATTCAGCACTTAGCATGAACTTCAATATGGAATTTACATGAATATAGAGATCAGACTTAGCATTTTATGTAAAGGATATTTAAGTTGCTACTTGTATTTTCAAGACAAATAGGGGCCCTTCTTTCAAGAGAAGAGAAGGGAAACTTGTGAAGAAGGGAAAAGCCACGTCTCCATTTCAGGTTGAGAGACTAGGTAAAGGGAGATTACACTAATTGTATGTACTTTGGGTGTAAACCAGAAATCGAACTCCAATTACTTCAGTATTAGAAACACAGACAATCTAACAACATAGAGTAGATGAGAAGAAGAGAGAGGCTAAACTCTGATCCAAAGTAACAGTTTGTGAAATGCTGAAGAAACACAAAACAAGTGAAAGGTTTTTTGTTTAAAAGTTCTTTTTCTCCCTTTTAAATTTTTCTATGAAAACCTCAGTGTTTTCAAACTATAAAAGAAAGAGACTTTTTGCAAAGGCTAATGTTTCTGCTTATCAGCATTCCTAGCCTAAAATTAAGCTTTGCCCTTGGGAAAAAACCCCAGAACTTCTCTTGTTTAACTTTCTGCTTGCTTCCTGAATAGGATAAAGAAATCTTTCTTTAAATTATTCCCATGGTAAAGCAGAGAGTCCGCTTTTTCTCAGATGTAAGAAAATATCTTATGTGGTTTATTGTGGGAACATTAAAAAAAAATTTTACATGATTTAGAACAGCCAGAGCAGTGGAAAATAACACTTACTTAACTATCTTGGGAATACATTTTGACCCCACCTTAAACTGACTGCAGAACATCCAGTGACTCAACATAATAGTATATATATTTGGAACTCCTCAACTCCTATAACTTACAAGGAAGCTGCAGAAGCATTTTACATTCTGGATTATCTTAAATTTATATCCATCTATTTAAAATCAGAAAAGTTCCATTAAAATAGATGTATATAAACATTTAATTCAGAATATTACAAGGGGTAAAAGCTGGTTCGAAACTTCCGGGAGCTTGAAAATTCTTGATAAAAAGAATTAATAATCTTCCAAGCAGCTTTGAGAAAATTATCTCTTTGTATCAGGAAGACATTATTCCCTGCTTGAGTAATGGGAATTAATATTTACTTATGCAAAAATGCCTTGAGTTCCTACTATGACAAAATGTGAAGTAGGATGTAAAGGAGTATTAGTCATCTACTATACTTATTTAAAATATTTCAAGACACTCACATTGGCATCTTATTAAAAAGCCACATTCATTTGTTACCTTATCTATTAATAAAAAGAAGGATAGTTTAAAAGAGGCTAAAGAAAACATTACGCCATGCAGACAAGACTAGTTCTGTTCTAAGTGTATCCAACTGTGGTTAATACAAGAACCTATTGGTCTTTCTGTTCCCTTCATAGCTAGTGGCTCTCAGGCTGCAGAGTTTCCTTCAGTGAGGGGGAAATGGAGTCATTTTATGACTTTCCATTGCATCTTCTAGCACACACATGTCAGAAATTATCATGTATTTCCAAGTAATTTGGTAATCAACAACTAAACTTGAAAATCTTGCAGTTCTCCAGAGTCAAGCTGACTATATCAATCAGACAACTTTAAAGTTGGTGGTTTTTTTGAAAGTAAGTATGAAACAATGGCAAAATAGAATAGAGAAATTCTAAGGAACTGCTATTTTTGAAGCTATAAAAAACTTCATGCACATGAAGGTCAAAGAATATCCTGCAATTCATGAGCAGTCACCTACAGGCAACCCCAAGCCTAATTACTGACCTAGTCCCTTTCTTTATGTCACTTCCCTAAAAAAACAGGCAGAGTTATTTTGGGGAGACGAACTGACTGAACAATCATTAACTGAAAGCAGAAATGACTGTGACTGTAGCAGTAAACTATTCAGCATTATAAGATGAAAAGTGTGTTCTCTGAAGGCAGAATGCTCTTTAGCATGCAAACTTCTCAACTGCTGATTTAATTTCTTTGCATTTTCTTTTAGAACAGAACATCCTAAAAACATGTTAATTTAAGCTAATGGAGAGATTCCAAACAATTGCAGCAAAGCTAGGGTATGGATTTGAAATCTAATGTCAGATGATTAGAGGCCCATCATACAGAAACTTTCTGAAAATGCTGGACTGGGATACATTTTGCAGCCATACTGTTTAAAGCAATCCATTCAGAGTTGTCTCCTCAGCTGCTCCTTCTGGATGACCTGCCAGCAAATGAACAGCAACAGCGGTTCTAACAGCAATAATAAAACCCTCTGGGATCAGTGCATCCTAGAAATTTTCTCAGCACTATTGTAATAAAAATCTCTATGTTCTGTGTATGTACATGTATACAGAAATAAAATACAGACAGCAATTTCAGTGAAAAAAATGCCTAGAACCGACAAACTCTGGCAAAGTAAGCCTGTGAAAGCAGCAGCATGGCCTCCAAATAACAATCAAAAACAGACTAGGGGAGGATTTCCTTCTAATAAGATACTGGAAAAAGAGTCAAATTGTGTAGCACTTCAAGTCACCTTTTAAAAATTTAAGACCTGATTACAAAAAAGTAAAATAATATTTTTAGGAGACAATTCTCAGCCCATGCATTTCAAAAGTGTTTTTTTAAAGTCCTCTCAGTTCTAAATGATATTTCAAACTTTCTCCTTGGTCACTACCCAATCATGATTCAGTTATAACACAACTGCCAAGCATTTTTGTTGATTAAACTATGAAGCAATTAAAAAGAAAATTTAATTTTCAAATTTTTAATCATAAGAAGGTTGTTCTGTCAAGAAAACGAAAAGTAGAAACAAGAACCTTTATAGTATCTTTTAAGTTTTGGGATTAAGCTAATATCCTGCATATTGAGGATGTTTTTATTATTAGCTCAGGTAAAGCTCTTATTCTAAAATTTAAAAAACGTTGAATGCAAACCAAAAAGCAAAGTTCAGTTTTAGATAATGAGAAAGCAAGCAGAATGCCCATAATAAATTTGCCTCTTCCAAAAAAAAAAGAAAAAATTGGTTATGGTTTTCACTTAATTTCAGTGCCATATCAAAGTAAATAAAAGACCATTATTATTTTTTTAAAAACATAAGTTTTTCATTCAAAAATGAGAAAAATGCTTAAAATAGAGAAGAATCAATGTGTAATAGTAATCTGTCAAACCCAGCAAACTGAGTAAAGCAGAGCAAAGAAAACAAGCAGCTCAGTTTTGTGAAGAGATTATCCTTGCCTTTTACACTCGTGAGGAGTTATTTTCTTTTACTTTGAAAAAACTTATTAAATATCACAGAATTTATACTAAAGTAGAAAATAGGAATACCACAGAGGATCAGATAATTGTTCCATAAGTCTCCCACCTGATATCGGCCAGTGGCCAACATCAGATTTTTCAGAGAAAGACAACAATTACTCCTCAGGAATTAAAGGTTTTACTACAGTGCCAGGCACTATGGAACAGCCATTCTACTGTAAAGTTGGAATGGTACTTCTTCCCCAAGGTTACTCAGAATGTGAAGTTCTCTTAAACCTACACATGTAGTCACACTGCCTTGTTAGAATCCACACTAAAACCAGCAACCGTCTTTGGGAACATTCAGCAAAAGTAATCTCTGCATGGCTCAAGCCCCAGACCTTCAACTGCTGTCAGTCAGTCAACACTTAGCTCAGACCCTTTGAAGAACTTTACCAAAACAACAATTTAAGGATAAATTAGGCTTATAACATCAGAATGTAAAAGTACATATGCAACAAACTAAAAATCTAGCCAAGAGTTTCCCGCCAGCTAGTTTTACCAACCTTGATTTTCTTTCATCATATTCTCTCTTTTCCAATCTGAACCCAGCTGCTGGAAGAAATTTGAGACTTTTTAGGAAAGAGTCTGTCTGTTTTCGTTAATTTATCTTAATGTTTCCATAGGTACAACTTTGACTTACATATGGATAACAGAAGGGAAAGCCGTAACAAATCAAAGTAAAAGTAGAAAGCAAAGCAGTGAAAAGTGTATGGGGCAGTTTTTAAAATCTGAATAGATAAGTAAAGATACCAGCAAAGGGAAAAAAATTCTGATGCTTACATCAGGAGAAAGTGTTATTTTTTAAGGGGAAAGGAAGTTTGTCAGCCCTACTCAATGTTCATGCACATATGTGAGGAGTAGCTGCCTAGGAGGGGAAGAGGAGACTGAAGGAAAGTAATCTCTGTTGATACCTCACCTGAATTTGAATCAAGGTGCAACCTAAAACTCATAGGGAAAGAGCTGAAAGCCAAGAAATACTTGGCAACACAAGCCTAAATTCTGCTATCTTTGAGTGACAGTCCAAGAGATAGAATGTTACATTCTATCTTGCAAAAATATTCAGGAATATTCTGAGGACAAGTTGTATGGCATTATAAGACAGACTGCACAGATTTCTCATGGCTAAAAAGGGCTTCTGTTTCACATGAGCCATTCTGGAAAAGGAACTTCAGTGCCTCAGCTATGTAACCAAGCTTCCTTTGTTTCAACAAGCTATAGAGTTAGCCGAGCCACAGTAACTCCCTAATCCTGCTATAAACCACCAGAAAAATAAACTATTTCAGCCTAAGATAACATGTCTATATATGTGTTTGCCACATGTTTAAACAATGAAGTTCTGCTGACATGCAACAATTTGGGCACGTGCCTGAGCCTTCCACGTGTGCAAATATTCTCAACTGATAGTTCCAGTTTTCCCAAGTTATGTATTATACTAGGCAACAAAATATCACCAGGCAACTTTTTTTTTTTTTGTAATAAGTATTTATTTTTCAGCAAGAAAGATATATTCTTAGGTATGTACATATCAAAAGAATCCAACAGCAACCAAATTCAGCCCTCCTAAAGAGAAGCCTTGTCCTACTCTTCTGTCATCTGAGATTTGTGTTGAATTACTTGCTCAGCGTGGGTGGACATTTCTAAGCTATGGTTTCATAATCACCCAGCCACACAGCAGTGTCTTTTTACAGCAACCTCTTTAAATTTTCTGTATTACGGTGCATTCAAGATTGTTTTCCCTTCACTGCACAATCCAAATCTGTATCTCCACCTGTCTTCACACATAAGGGTGTTGTGTTGACTTTGTGTCTGCCTAGATTCCTTAAAATACCCTGCTGCTTCAGCATAATGAGAGAAATATGCAATGGCTGGTTTCCCACAGGAGACGAGATAAACGTTCAAAACCCTACAGCTGAAAATTAGAGAACCTGAGCTATGGTCACATTCTTAAGCCCACTTACAAGAGAAGCAGCTCTAGCATTAACTCTGATAAAGTCAGACTTTAACGTTCTGATAAAACCTACGTGAACAAGCCACACCATGTAAAGCAAGCTACTATTAACGGGTGAAATCACCAAAACAAAACAAAAGAAAACAAAAAAAAAAAAAAGGGGGGGGGGTAAACCTTATGGCCTGCTCTCAAGTAAATGAAATAATGTGTTTTGAAGGAGAAAATGACTAGTACAGTTGTTGAAATGAAACTCAGCTACGAGGTTACTTTTCCGTACTCAGAAACACCCGGCCGGGGCTGACAAAAAGACGCCACCCCGAGGTGTTCTGGAGCAGTTTTCCAGCGCCTGGGCTGGAGGGGGCGAGGCTCTGGGGGCTCCATGCGAGCTGCGCTAAGCCAGCTCCCGACAGCCCGGCCGGCATGGCGGGCGCGGTTCCAGCCCCCGGGCGGCAGCGCGGCGCTGAGGGAAGGAGGCGCCCGAGCCGGCGCGGACCTTCGGCCGGGNCCGGTGGCGGCTGTCGGCCGGGGGACCCGCCGCCCCCGCCATTCCCTTCGCGGGGCGCGGCCCGCCGACCCGGAGCAGGAAGCAGAGGATGGCGTCCCTTGACCCCCGTGCGGCACTGAAGAGCGAACGGGGAGTGATGGAGGTGAGACGGCGCCGGGCGCGGGGAACCGGGCGCGGGCGGATGAGCGCGCGGCCGCCTCAGCGTCCCCTCAGCGCCCGGCGGCGGCTGCCGGGTCCCGGCGCGGCGGGCGGAGTTCCCGNGGGCGGCGGGGCCCGCCGTGAGACGAGGCGAGGCGAGGCGAGGCGGCACCGCGGGGTCGATGCAGCCGGGACGGGACCCGCGCCTTGCGGTGAGGCCGCGGGGCAGAGGCCGCTCCTGAGAGGAGCTGCCGCCTCCCTGTTTGTGGTGGTGCTGTGGGAAGGCAAGTCCGTCTGTTTAGGGGAGAGTTTCCCCTCTCGTTCTGCCTCTGCCTGCCCAGCACAGTTGCTCTCAGGTGAAGGGGTGGTAGAGGTTTTTATGAGGTGTATTTCGAGGAGCAGTTTTTATTGCCTTTTTACCCATTTTATTTTACTTGTTGCAGTGCAAGAGTGACACTGTCTGGAGAGTTTATCTGATGCCTTTGACACCCACATACTATCAGAATGCACTACTGATTTTTTTTTTTTTAATTCTTGTTTTTAATTTTTTTTATGTGTACGTTTCATACCTTTTGGTTGCCTTATTAAATATGATTGAAGTTTTTCATTCTCTAACTGCTATGCCAGAATAATTAAATGAAACCAAAACGAAGCATTGATTTTAGAGATAGCTGCTAAAATAGCTTGGTTAGAATTTTACAAAATCAAATATTTTTGTATGCAACTGGTTGTTTTTACATTTGTTACAGTTTAAATGAGTTTTTTGGTTGTAAAACGTTTAAGCTTAATTTTGAACAGATATTATTTACTGTTTAATCCAACAGTTTAGGATAATTCCCTCTGTAAATATCTTAACTAAGGCAGAATTATGCAGTCTTTCCTTGGACATCTGAAAAATCCTTTGTAGATTTACAGCTGTAGTCTCTTTTTCAAAAAGTAAGGATCTCAGTTAGGCCATCCAGATTTTGGCAACATAAATAAGGCATCTATGTAGCAGATTTCCTTAATATTATTAGCTTGTGGTTTAAGCTGACTTCAGATGGTAAGCAAGCTGTATATAGCTTGAGTTCAGACTTATTTCTTTGTCCCATACACTAGCGGTCTTATAAAACGCTGACATCAAGAGAATATGTCTTCCTCTAAGAAATTCCTCTAAGGGAATAGGTCTTCCTCTGATGTTTTTCTGTTAGCTACTAAATGATAGCTGGACATTTTCCACTTTTACCTATCACACCTGTCTGCCAGTGAGAAAATCTGGTCCACTGAATCTCCTTGAACTGTAAAGAGAGGACAAGAAGATCCAGACTGGAGTAATTCAGTATCGTTATTTTCTTAGTCCTGGCCTGTTTAAAGTTACTTTGCACCTCACTCAGTTTAAATGTGATTGTACTTGCAGCTGAGTGAACTCTCAGTAGCACCTCACCATTGAAATTAGTCCTTGAAATAAGGAAGCAACAAACCATCCTCCAACATACTGCAGTTACCACTGCTTGGCGTCTTTGAGATGAACCTGAACATTGTGTTGAGGTGCTTTAATCCCCTTTTGGGGCAGTGGAGGGGGAGGAATGGTTGTGGTGTCCCCTGCTGGCTGTAGAACCGCTGTCTGACTGCCTCCTCCGTGGTTGCTGCGCTCTTGCCACACTTTTAGCTTTATCGCAAGATTGTATGTATGCAGTCAGACTTAAAATAGCAGTAAATTGACTTCAAGCACGTAGATCAAGTTATTTTACTTAAAGCATCACTCATGAAGGATGGTCTTCTGTGTTTTTCCTTCACTTTCTTTTGAGTTCTGGCTGTGTATAGGAAATAGAACAGGAGGACTGAGATGAGTTGATTTATAAAAAAAGCTTTTCTCTGCTGCCAGATGAAAAAGTTTATAAGAACAGTTGGGGTGTCTTGTTTATTTGTTTTTTTAAATATTGTTACATAAATTACAACACTATGGGAAGTAGGAGGAGTTTGGTGTTTTGGTGGATTGTTTTGTTTTGAGGGGCAGTGTTTAAAGTTAAGCTATTAAGATGTTCCTTCTGACCATAACTGCTATAAGAGCCCAGGTATTTTATCATGAACAGTGCGTAGTCTGGGAAATGACAGCAATGTTTAGTACACAGGGCCCATGAGGAAGAAAAAAGAAACAAAGTTATTCCAGAAGGAATGGTTAACATTTATATAGGAAAGACTGTCAAAAGGACTTCCGTATTAAAAAACGTGTGCTGCAGACTTGAAAAAGATTTATCCATTTGTTCAACTGTTTGCAAAATGGCACAGAAAAATTTACATGCCTTAGGGCATGGAAAACATGCATTATTAATGTTATTTATAAGGCTCTTTAACTTCCTTGTTGCCAGATGGGATGAGAGAAGTGTCCTGCACTGCAAATGGCCTCCTGTTCGACATTTATTGTTTGCTAGTCTGCAGTCAGCTTTGGTGGATGAGGAAGGTTGGTGACTCTAAGGTAGGTGCTAGAAAACTGGTTTAATGCGTTCCGTAGCCTAAAAGGCCTGTGTGACACCTGGAAGTCCCTTGTGTTTGGACACCCTAAAGCATGTAACTGCTTGTTGCTGCCATCATATTTTTATTAAAAATTGTGAGATTCAAAACTGATTTGCAGATCTTTTGAGCAGTAAGGATTATTTTTCCAGCCCAGATAATTACTTTGTGTGGTGTAGGTCTCATATGGGTTTTCATACATATATCTCTCATCTTAATTGTTAAGGCAACTTAAGAAATTAAGTAATTAAATGAATTTGATAAGGTTATTGCTTAATAACCTAACAGAGTCTAGGCTGTGCTCATAAGAATAGTATTTCACTTCATTAATTAAAAGTCAGCCCCTTCTATCAAAGCTAAAACGTATTGTTAAATGTAATAGTAGGATAACCTAGTAAAGCAGAAGTTTCTTTTTAGAATGCAGCTTCATTTAAATCAAGTATTGGTCTATAGCTGAAACAGTATAGAGCTTCGGAAGAGCTTGTAGCTTGGACTGAAGGAGGAGCTTCCGAAGACTGAGTATGAGGATGGACTGACTTTAAAAATTTTTTACTTACAGATGTTTGAGAGAATCAAACAATCTGATGAAGCTTCTGCTTCTTCAGCACAAGGTAAGAAGTTCCAAAAGTTCAAAGTAGTTTTTGTTGCAGTTACATTTAAAAATGTAATAATTACCTGTAGAAGCATTAGTTCACCTTGTAGTTCAATTGCATACTTTGATTTCTTAAATTGCATTACGGAACTTAGATGGAAGGAGTAACTTCTAAATCATCCATGAAGTTTCCATGTAGGTGTAATTTTCTTGTCCTCTTGTAAGCTGTTTGAGACACTTTACATTTTATCTCAGTGATCATGGATGTCACAGTACCAGTGTAAGTTGGCTAGTCTTCGACCCAGACAAATCAGTAGAAAAATTCTCACTCACCTCAGCCATGAAAGAGTAAAGCTTATTTTATGAAGTTCTTGGATGAACTTTGCGGACAAAAGGATCTCTTCATGCTTTTTTAAACTTACGAAACCTTTTATCTTCGTTTAAAATAGTAGTTTTGACAAATGCAATGTAAGAGAAGTAGCTAGCTGCAGGTAAAACTCTCCATCTCCTTGGTACTTTGTTGGTTTTTGTGCTTTGTACAAGTGTGTTTGATTGGTTTATTTCTTGGTTGTTGTTTTTGTTTTTCTGTAGGAATCCAAAGACATGGTGTTCAGGGCTCTCCACGACAGGACTGCAGTAGCAGGTAAGTTAAGTGATGATCTAACTGGCATCCAGCTTGCTGCTTACCAAAGTTAAATGGGAAGAATCTGCTTTTCAGCCTTGTCTGTTACCTTGTGTAATGGATGACTGTGATGCAATATGGATTAAGTGTATGATGGAGGTCCTTTGTATCTTATACCCACGTACTGTTAAAAACTGTGGGGAAGGCACATTGTAGTCCCAAAACTACTGTGTGGGTGTCAGGTGTCTTTGGTCATTTTTTCTTTTATTTCAAAATTCTAACAAACAGACAAATGATAAGATGACTGTCTTTTTCTTTAGGGGCAGTTATTTTCAGATTTCAGCTAACTGTGCCTTCAAGCTGTTATCCTTTGTTCTGTATTTAAATAAAAATTTCTTTAGTGAAATTTGCTTGAGAATACTTTAAAATACATAGTCCCACTTACCATTATAATTCTAAAATAGAAAAGTTTATCTTGCAAGTTTTTCCCATCTCTGTAGTAAGACAGATATTTAGAATTTCCATGATGAGGACGTGGATTAAACAACCCCACATATCTTGATAATATTACCTGCTTCTTTCAGTTTACACAGAAGAGGACAAGAACATCCTCGGCCTGGAGCATCCACTGTGCAAAATAGACAAGGATACTGCAACTGTTGCCACGTACACTACAGTAATCTGGAACAGGTGAGACAGCTTCTGCATGGTTTGGCAGCAGATAGCAAGGAGTACCTAAAGGCTTTATCAGCTTATAAAATATCAGTTTCTACACTGAACAACCAATACTGAGTGAAAAATAAGCAGTTTGTGAATTGCACAATATGCGCCCTGAGGAAGATAGCTTGCTTGTTTGTTACCTGTCATAAAAGATGCTTGGTGGAGTGGCATGGCTGCTGCAGTCTGCCTTTCCGAAGTGGCACATGGCTGTGCATTGCATCCATTATGTTTTTTCCTGTGTCTTTAATCCTGAGATCTGTATATATTGTAAAGTGTTAGGGTTATAGTAATATGTTAGATATCAAGGCTTTGATCAACTATTTTCAGTTCTTTAGCTCTGCCCTTCTCCTGTCTTTTAGACTTTTTTAATTAGAAAGTAGAAGCCTATTTAATCTACAAGTAAGAAAAATCTTGCTAATTAGAGTGAATTACAGGATGTTTGCTCATATGTAGTTCAAGAATATTATAAGTCATTTATAGATACATTTAGAGTATTTGTTCTGGTTAAGAGATCTGTGAGCAGCTGTGAGATTTGTCAGATTATTTGTGCTAGCTAGAAGAGATTTGTCAGCAGCTACCAGAACCACTAATTTAAGTTCCGACTCAGAAAGATGTTTCGATACATTTTAGTATTATTTGAGACTGCCTAAACATACTTAATAATCTCAATCGAGACTTTAAAATAGAAAAGCTGAAGATTTTTCTTTTTATTTAAGAATTTTCATAGCAATGGTGTAATGTTTAACCTGGGAAGGAATTTTGAGGAGTAGGCCTGTGTGTTAGCAGTAGTATGAGACTAATCATCTGTCTTATCTTTCACCAGCATATTTTCAGCTCCCAGCACAGACATTTTACAACATACTGTCGGAATCGTATGGGTACCAGTAGCCTGATGGAGCGTTTCCTGCAAGATGTTTTACAGCATCATCCCCACAGATACCATGACAGCAGGTATAATAGAGAAGGCTTTTTTTTTTTTTTGATATGTGTTAGTGGAGTGCATGTGTTATGAATTCCTATTTCTGTTCTACTGCTGAGCAGTAAATTTGGCCCATTTGGGGTGAAACTTGCTCAGTGAAGACAATTTAGAAAGACATGTATTTATATAAACAGCATGCAAGTATATTGCTTTTGTGTTGTCTCTGCACTTTTAGACTTATTTTCACTACGTATAGATTTGAAGCAATACCACTGATAGCATTTAAATGTGAAGACCTGAATAAAGAAGGAATACATAAGTCAGCACTTACAATGGCAGACTGTACAGTCTCACATACATTTACAAATTCTTAAAATTTGAGCTTTATATATTTTATTCTAAATGTTATAATTCTGGGCTTTATATATATATATAGCAGTATATTTTCTGGTATGTTTTGAAAGGGTTCATTATTTTGGTTTGTTGATTATGTCAGGTAAGTATTTACATGTTTATTTTCTCATTCTCCTTGCAGTTCACATGTTCAATTAATACTTGAATTACATTAATTGGCCAATTCATTAATGCTCAGATTTTGACAAGTGTCCTCTTTATTTATCATGTGCATGTTTCAAGAGTGATAAGAGGATCAGTGTGTTAAATTTCTCTCTGTAGATAAAGGAAAATCTATTATATCTCATTCCTCATTTGTTATATTTTAAAAGGCAGACAAAAGTCCCAGTTTGATCCCAGTCCAGTACAGTGTTTCTCAATATACAGCTCTACTGTATGTCTGACAAACAAGCAGAAGGGTATTTTGTCTGAAAGCACTGATGGATATTATCAGGGATGTGACAGAATAAGCTAATATGCATGTCTATGTCAAACTAGCCCAGGACATGACTTGCACACCACTACAAGTAAATAAATTGTCCTCTCATCTTCAATAAATAGATTTAATCATACTATCTTAAGAACATTCGCCATTTTTGGCCATGGAGAAAATATAGGATTTGCTTTAAGAAAGCCTTTTCCTGAGGTCTCACTGATACAAGGTTGGTCCTTTGGTGAACGAAACCTACTAACAAGGAAAAATAATCTACCCATGTTCCTCTAAGTTGCTGGAAGAAGGAATAGAATGAGAAAAATAATGTACAAAATCCAGATTAAGTTGGAGGAAGAAGGAGGAAGAGTAACCCCAAATCTAGACAGAGTTTGGAGGAAAAAAAAGCAAAGATGGAAAAGAAAGCATAAATAGATTTATGTTATGGTCCTGCGCTGAAAAGAAAGTCATGGTCTTAACTGACACCTGACGTAAGATTTTGATTCTTTTCTTTCTCTTGTTAAAACACTTGGATTTATACACAGTTTCACTCAGTTCTTTAAATACCTGTTTTTACTATTTAGCTGAATTCACACAAGGGATCTTTATGTGTCATTTTAAAAGATTGTGGAAATATTTGTAAGATTTGATTTGTTTTACAGAACCAGTATACCTAGTAGTTATGTGGAAAAAGGAAAAATTCATCAGAGCTTTGCCTAATACTGAATTTCAAAGGATATTGTTGTTCTCCCCCAGTAAAAAAACAAAACAAAACCAAACACCCACAAACCACCAAATCATTCCTTCCTCCAATCTCTTGGTATGTAAGTTTTTTACCTAAATAAATAGTATTAAGCCTTTTAGAAAGTAAATCTTCATTCTGCTTAAGGGGGTAATTTGTAGCAAAACTGTCAGAAGTTCCTAAATATGAAAACTGTAGTTCTGTTCTCTTCCCCCTGGAGACATTTGCTTAAAAGTCAGTTTTGAAAAGTGCTTGGAGGCTGTTAACTGAGCAAGACACCTAGGAGTTTGCTGTAGTTTCCCCATATGAAAATCTGTTTAGTTTTATATTCAGTCTTTCAGCAATGTCCAGATGCCAGGACGCAAAGATGTTTCAAGAACTCTTGAAGTTAGGAAGTTAGGAAGTTATTCAGCCTTTTATGCTGCGTTTGGCCTTCCCTGCAGGTCTTATTTCAGAGCTTAGATGACCAAGAATTCATGCAAGGGCAAAGCAGCAGGTCAGCTGACAAGCATTGTTAGATCATCTGGTGTATTTGATTACTTGGCATTCATTTAGTAATAGAAATAATCCTTTTCTTTTTTAATGTTTCGTTATATGAGGTTTCTCTTGCTTAATCAGTCCTATATCCCTTAGATATATGTACTCTTAGTTATATAACCAAGGAAATTACTGTAGTATAAAATTTGTTCACAATACTTCTGATAGCTGATGTATGCCATGTATTAAAGTAAGCATCCATCTGGGTCTCACAAGGTCTGGTTATAATTTTCAAGTGAAATACAATATTCTCTTCTTTGGTTATATTTACATATTTTTAAAATAGTTTTAATTGGATTTGCCCGGCTGCTACACATTGAAGCCTTGTGAGTTCCTGTGTTGCACAGGAAAAATAGTCCATATCTGTCAGCTGTGTTAATTCTGCAGGACACAAACCCTTGTGTCTGAGAGAGTCCTAAAGACAGAACTGCCAGTTACAGAATATATAAAAATCTGTTGTTGCAGCAAGGCTGAACAATCCTAACTTGGCTTCTTACGGGAGTGAGTCAGAAGCTGTGATATGTCTGTGAGAAACAGTAAGCATGAAATTCCTCGGCCACATGTGTAGAGTTCCTATCAGGCAGCCATGTTTTGCAGGGAAAGGGGCATTTATACTCAACAATGCTTTTATGCTGTGTCATATTATTATGTTTCATTTCTCTACAAAAGCTCAGTTTTAAGTAATGATAGTATGACCAGTAAAATAACCTCTTTATAGGCTTACCACTTCAAGCAAAGGAAATATCTTTACTTTTCCTGCTTTGCTGTCTTTATAAAATTATTATAATCTATGTTTGGCCATTCTTAATTGATAGTTATGTGAAGAGGGTGATGCCATTAGAGTAATGCCCAAATCGTTATCTTTAGCTTTGTGGAGCATTTCCCCTTCCATAATTTTTACAACTTGAATATCTCTGCTAAAGTAACAGAAACAGTAATTTCAGCTTTGTTCATTGGAAGTGATGCAGTCTAGGTGATGACTCTTAAAAAAACCCCACACTGCTATTGTTTGAAAAAATTTAAGCGTATTTACATTATTTGTATAAGCTGGCTTTTTCTCCCCTCCCCTTTAGACCAACCTATGATGACATACCACTCCCCGTCACTCTGGAGCCTCCTAGGATTTCTTGCCTGTCCTCAGAAGACATGCAGAAAAAGAGGAACGGTGAGAAACAGGAGATTTCCAGCAAAGACCAGGAGTCCATTCGTGAAACAGGCTCTTCTGTTCCATGCCTGTCTCGTGAGGGCACAAAGAAGGCTTTTGTAACACAAGCAGGTTTTCAAAAACTTAAAAGAAGCCAGGAACGTGTTCCAGGAATATCCCAGCAGTCTACTGGCATTTGTAGCGATAAGAAATGGGTAACTCTGAAAAATGCTCGAATTGCAAATCATAGCCATGAAGGTCAGTTTACAGCTGTGAGCCCTGTACCTCAGCAGTTTTCTCTCAGTCCCACAAGCCACAGTTCCTCTGTTAATGCTAAAACAGGAAAAAATGTTAGGGATTTGGCAACCTCAAATCTGTTTCTGCGTAGCGGATGTGATGAAAAAGCAATGGAAATCTTCAATAGTGATGTGTTATTGAACCCACGCCTGAATCCTGCTCCAGCACTGGTTCACCCAAAACACTCTTCAGTTTCTCGTCAGAATCCTACACGCAGCCACAGCAATTCTTCCTTTATTATCTCAGGTCAATCTCTCTCAAAGCGAGATAGTTTACGAACTCAGGATGAAACTTTGGTGTCTGATCTCCATCTCAGGGATACTGTGGGTATCAGCAGCTCCCTAGACCTTGGGACATCCCCACAACTAGCAAGATGCAAAAACACAGAGACAAACAGAGGTGATGAAAGTTTAGTGGATGAAACTATTGAAGATGTAATTTTGAAATACTGCCATGAAACTACATCTGAAGAAATTTATTTCCAAGAAGAGAATAATCCCTGTGTACCTTTTTCGTCACTTCTGGACCATACTAATTTAGAGGGCTCTGAAATGAGTTTTGACTGTGATGCACCAATACAGGTAGGAACAGATTTACCCAAGGCAGCTATAAAAGATATAGAATCCCTAAAAGAGGTCCAAGTATGTCTGCAAGATAAAGACTATGGAACACAGCTCTCATCTGTTTTAAAAACTGAGCCATTAGAGAAAGAAGCAGTGAAAAAGGATGTCATAGTTCATACTGAAGAACCAGTTCTTCCAGCCCTGCCTCATGTGCCTCCTTCTTTTGTGGGAAAGACTTGGTCTCAGATAATGTATGAAGATGATATAAAGATTGAAGAACTTGTGCGTGATTTCAGGGAAGGTCGTTTTCGCTGCTACTTTAACAGTGAATCCTCAGCCAAAGGTACAGGGAAGAGAATGAAGAAAAAAAAGCAGAAGGATGAAAAAAGGATCGATATCGTTGCGGGTAATAGAACAGAAAGTGCACCAGTTAAAGCATTGCCAGAATTTAATGATGCTTTAAGTGGTGGCTCTGATTTTGATAACCCATCTTTAGCCTCAGATACACTATGCAACCCACAAATTGTAAAAATGCCGAGGAAAAGGACATGGCGCCTGGCTTCAAGATGTCAGGTGGTTAAAGTCAGCCATGGCACCCAAACAAGTCTGCTGAACTACCCTGTAGCAAAAAGGAAAATGTCTAGAAGAGAATCTGATCCAGCTGAGCAGAAAGCAAGCATTGCATGGCTGGAGAATGAAAAAACCCCAAACATGAAAACTAGACTGTGTGCCCTTAAACTTCCAGAGTCCTACAGCAAGATCATGAGTCCTGTACAGCCCAAGACAGTGGTGTATGTACTCTCGTGCCCAGAGGTAAAACAGTGTAAAGGTAAACCTATAGATATTCCCAAAATGAGGAAGAATCATAACTCCACAGATAGCAAGGACTCTGTAAGGTATAAATACAAACAGTGCTCTCTCAAATATTATGACCCACTGACAAATCGAATTCTGAAAACACCTCCAAAGAGTACAGTTGGAGAAAAGGCCAAAAAGCCCTCTCACGTTCGACAGCTTTTCAGAAGTCTCAGCTTTGATGCAAACATGAAGAAACTAGCTGATGCACAGAGAGAAAGCACACCGTCAAAGTCACTCAATTGGTCAGACTTCTACAGTTCTTCTTCAGCATCTTTCCTGCCAGATCCAGATAAAGGGAATGATGCAGCCTCAAGTCAAAAGGCAGATGGACCTTCTGTTTCCACAGAAAGAACAGATTGTCTCATATCTGAGAACTCTTTTAAACACCTAATCATTTCACCTTTGAACTCTGTGATAGAAGGAGATTATAGATTAATTCCATTTAATAGAATTACCAAAACTCCTCTGACCTCCATCAGGAGTGAGTGGTTAGAGAGAGAGACTCCAAAAGCAATATGGAAGAGAAAAGAAGGCACTAATAAAGAACCAGTTTTTTCCAGAAAGGCTGCAGGGTCTAAGTCTGTCAGATGTACTGTTGGGAGGAGAGGAAGCAGAGTAACCACAGGCAAACAAGCGTCCAGAACTAAAAAACAGCAGAAAGAGGGGATGAGAAGACTTCAGCCTCGTGCCGAGAAATCTGCTTTCTCCATGCATAGGTGCCAGACGAGGAAAACTACAGTGGGAAAGCACCCTAAGAAAGAAAAGCCTGATGCTAAAAAATTAAAGGTGAGGAGGAAATCAAAAAGGGCCTTTCTGAACTCAACAGTTGTAACAGGGATTCCTGAAAAAAGGCAGAAAGTCACATCAGAATCTTTTCCCAAGAGACCAGAGCAAGCTTCCTCCAAAGTCAGGAACTGGGAAGTAAATGGAGATCGGGGTCGTCCTGGCACTGTGAACAGGCCCTCTAGAAGAACTTCTGCTGTACCATTGCTTCGAAACTGTCTTGTTCTACCAGGTGAGAGCTAGCTACCAAAAGAACTTTTTTTTTCTTTTTTTATAGCCAGCACCTGGAAGAAGGAAGGGGTAAAAAGGAGTTCACAGACAATGCAGTTGAATGCTAGAGCTCCAGAAAGTGCAAAGCCAGTCTAATATGAAACAAATACACCTGTAAACTCAGCTCTTGTTCCTGGAATATGGGAACGTAATGTGTTGCACTGTTATACTGTGTAAAGCTGCAGAAGTTGTGGATTTGATTTAAAAGCACTTAAAATCATGTTTGCTAGTCTTCACCTGTACATCAGCAAAATGACCTTGAATGGTATCATATTGTTATTATGGTATTATCAGTGCTTAACAGTGCACTATAATAAGGTGATTTAGAAGCTGTGTTAATTAATTGTGCCTATTTTAATTTTTTCCACATAATTCTAAAGTGCAGAAGATGACTCAGTTGCTGTGCTAGAAATTCAATGAAGATACATCAAATGGGGCTGAATTCTGTGTATGTATTTTGTGTTTGTGTATATGTGCACCTTCTTCAACACATAATATATACTTGCCTATGGAATGGCATTAAAATTAATACACTATGATACAATTCAGATCAATTCAGTGCTTTCTTGAAATGAAATATAATTTTACACATTTTTGTATTGACTTCTTTATTCCTGAAACCATGTCCAAAGCATTTTTTTCGGACTAAAAGTCACTGTGGGCTCTCATCAAGCAATAATGGACCATGCTGGTAAGGAAATATGTCTCTTTAGGGGACTGTTCAAATGGTGGTGGCTAAAGTGAAATCTCGAATTCTAAAACAGGGTTAGGTTTAGGGGATTTTTGTTTGTTTTTAATAGCTTATTGATTAAGTTTGTAGGTGAATTTCACATTCCTTAGTGACGGGGATGGAAAAGTTATAATGCAAACAAATAGCAGTGAGTTGTTTTAGAACGTCAGCCTTGAGTTTGGGATTCTGTGCGTTCCTGACTTTATTTGGTGTAATGTTGGTTAAATTTTTATGGACTAGAGTTCTTTCTTTCTAAACTTTCAGTAAAATAGATAAATAAACCTAATACACCATCCATCTAAATGTATTAGTTCAAGTATTTGTTTAAAAAACCTGGTTGAATTAAAATGATAAAATATAAAATATATCATGTAGGGATTCACGTTTGGCCACAGATGTTCCATCTACTATGGTTTTATGGCAAAAAAACCCCAAACCCATGGTGTTTTGGCTTAGTTTTCTTTCTTTATTTTAATAGTTGTTATGATGACAGTTTATTTAATGTGGTTAGGAGACATAAAGCCAGTCTTACGGATGTTTCTGTGCTTTAAAACCCAAGATTAATGGTTCATTTATAGTAAATTAAGCATGTAGTTAAACATCATCGTAATCCAGGCTTTGTTTTTTAAATCTTCAATTTGATATATTATATAATCTATTTTACCTTAAAGGTCTTCATAAATTCTTTACTGGTACAATACATTTTTCAGAACACAAGAAAAACATGGAAAGGACCAGACCCTACTGTCTCTAGCACTGAACATATCTGTGCATTTTCCCCTCAGAAAACAAAACCATTCTTGATTCTTCATTCACTTCTTGCTGAAGTGTCAAGGGTCACAGATTTGGACTGAGATAAAGGTGGACTTGGAAATGGTTTATTTTAATATACAGTAACTGAAGGAAATATAAAAGCTGTCATCATAAACCACATGTTCAGAGAATATTTTGGGGATCTTTTTAATGTATGTGCATATTTCCCAAGATAAATAAAAGATGTGCATTTGTCAGCTGGAAAAGTAAATTCCTTTATAAGTCAAATATGGTGTGACAGATTTTGTTATTTGTTTTGTTTTAATTTATTTTATTTTTTATATAAAAGTTGATTTCTATGGATGAATCTTCTTACGGTTGTCAGTAGACACAGAATCTTATGACTGTATTGCAAGTCACTGGAAAATGAAGGGCTATAATATAAATTCTTACGGCCCTCTTAACTAATTGTGCCTGTATAATTTAATATTTTGTCTAATATAAAACTGATGTTTTTAAAGCAAAGTTTTAAAGGAATGGTTTTTATAGAGAGGCTAATTTTTAGATAAAGCAAAAGAAGATTTTTAAATAAAGTTTGTTTTAAAGCAAAGCTTTAACTCTATAGATAAGTCCCATTCTAACATATTTTTATGATACAAGAATGATTTCCTAACTTCTTCCGTCTTATTTTTCACAGTATTTTACACGTGAAGAGCATGAATTATTTTGTGTGAATAAGTTTTAATGCACATTGTACTTAAAGAACACTAGTGTGTATTTGTTTAGAGTCAAAATACTGTTCTCCATACTCATTCATTGTACATTTGTCTTACTCCAGTGCACAACTTTTCCTTGAAATCTTGAGTAATAAAAATGTGTTGAGGACTATAGACTGACTAATATTTTTAGACCGTAATGTCGTTTTTTTTGTTTATTTTTGATAATAGACCCTCTTATCAGGGTGGGTTTTTTAGAAGAAAAATGTTATATTTAAATAAAAGTGTAAGTAGCTATATATTTTCCTTTAAAAAAAGAAAAATGGGGGAAAAAAAGCATGAAATGTAAGAATTTATTAGAAGAATAAGACTTGGGGTACAAGTCTGGAAACATTTCCATGGTTGACATTGTCAAAATACGGTTCACTGTAGGCTTGGATGTTGATCTGTGCCTCACTTCTGAGTGTTCAGAAACCTCTTCTGTGTATGCTCAGTGACTGCTAGGAAAAAGAGGAAAGACTGTGATATGAGAAGCAAATGCAGAACATGCTTTGGAAAGAGAATTGATGAACATACTTGCAAAACAAAATATTGCAAAGACATTCAATATCACGTGCAAGAAGGAGAAAAGGGAAGTATTCTGGGGTTTTGAGAAATAGGCAAGCACTTTCCTGTTATATAAATAATATAGTTTCTGCCCTTATGGAATAGAACATTGTTTCATTAGCAGCGTGGCCGAAACTTCGAAACATGATCATGAAGTCTACACAAATGGCAAACTTGAAAACTGAAATACTTTCTCTCCAAAATTGATGGGCGGGTTGGTTGGTTTCGGGTAATATTTCTTGTTTCTATTTTTGTTTGTATTTCTTTTTTCCTTTTGTATTTTTNGGGGGAGGGGATTGGATTCTTTTAATGTTAGTTAACGGAGATGTTTTGTCAGTATGTTTGTATGTCTTAATATAGAGAAGCAAGAAAAAAGCTGGACTCAAGGGGAATAAAGTCATGCTTTTTGAATTAAATTGGCAGCAGTTAGAACCAGGAACTTTTTTAATTAATGAGAAAGATGTTATTGTGTCTTCTTAAATGCATATGCAATTTTGACCTGTAAGTTTGTAGTTTTTATTATACATTCCATAATTTTTAAAAAGTCTCTCCCCACATAAAGTACTCATTCAACCTTTCAAAACAATCTTGTTCTAAGCAGATAGATTTTTAGTATTGTGAACCATGAGTGTGACCCAGTCATATTGTGCCAGGTGGTAACCAAACATAAAATAGCAATCCCCCAAAACTGTAGGTATCTGACACTTGCACCTCGCAGTTCTTCAGTTAATTTTCTGATAGGATTTTTTTGCTCACTTGTTCTTTCTGACAGGTTTGCATCCAATGTTCTTGTAATTGTGTTATGAAAGTACCCCTCTCTGGGACTCAGATAAACGAGGTATTTCTGTTTATAATGAGCCTGTGGCTTCATCTGAAGTTGTGTTTAAGTTTCATGCTAAATTTGTGCCCAAGTGAGAATATGTGTTTTTGTGGTTTTCATGTTCTTATTGATAATGTATTTTGCAATAATTTTGCATGATGTTGTAATTTTTTATCTGCTTCTCTGTCTCTTCTGTCTGTGGTCATTTGACACAATGTGGTTTTGTAAGGATACAGCGATACTACAGACTTGTCCAGTGCTGTTGCTGGATGTTCTTTCTCTGTATCTTCTGCTCATTTTGTTTCAGATTTATTGTTTCCATTGTTTTTCTCAGTCATGTATTTGGATTTCTTTTTCTGTGTTGTAAAGAGCTAAATTACAGGGCAGTATGTTCTGTTTGGAAGTAAATCAGTGACCGGTAATGGAAGAGGATGTTGTCCCAGTCTGAAGTGTTGAGGGCAGGTTCGTACAGATGCTCCTGTGCTGGGGAGTCTGCTTTACTTCACTGAGTAGTGTGAAACGAGAGTGGGATGATGATTCTTGATTCCTTTGGCGGTCTTCCTTTCTTTTTCCCTTAGGGTCACCCTGCCTGAGAACAAAGTAATCTGAATTCATACTGGAAATAAAGGTTTTTCAGCTTTTGGTGTTTTGGGGACAGATAAGAAAAGTAAAATGTATCTCTCTCACTAATGTAACTAAAATCACTGAATTTTTGCCTTTAATATTTTATCTGCTGAATTACAGCATTCCTGATAATATTTTTCAGAAAAATTTGTAATAGCATAGTTCTGAGCATGCCCAGAATCAAAGGTTTTGTTCGTTGTTTGTTTGTTTTGCACTTACAAATTCATTCATTCCTTCAGCAGAACAAATCTTGTTTTAATAAAATAAAGACTGAATATGTGCTTTTGGAGTTTCTTGATTCTTGAAGTGGAATTTAACTTGAAGCTATTTGCTATAATTTGTTGTGGAAAGAACACCACAGAATGCTGTGGAATAAGCTACTACTATGAAGGCAGACAGTCGTAATTTAAACAACTGTTCACAATGGTGTGATATCTTGACTCAGTGAAGCCAAGATTCATCCTGTTCTGTGCCAGCTGAAGCAATGACACCCTAGGATGGCATTGAAAAGATGACAGATTCATTTAAAATGTCTAACTTCATTTTGGCAGCATGAAACCCAGAAGCCCCAACCACGTGGCAAGCCAGATCCCTGCAGAGCTTACTCATGAAGAGTTTTTTGAGAACGTGCACTTACTATATGAGGGCAGGGGCTGGAACTATCGTAATCTTAAACAGCTTTCTACTTTATGCAAAACAGTTTGGCATCTGTAATCATAGACCAAATTAATGCAGGCAGAACTCTCTTCAAAACTGTGTGCAACAGTACTTTTAAGAGTATCTGGTAAACAGATTACTGGAGTGCCTTGAACAGTATAATATGCTGTTCTATAAATTATTAAATAAATAATAATTTATTTATTTTATTATTTATTAATAAATAATAATAAATAAATAATAATACCTTGTTCTATAAATTTGGTAGTCATTTGCTGTTTGTAGCAGTGCCTGTTTAAACCAGTGTGATCTTTTGCAGGAGCAGCACCCACAGATATGTCAGATCAGTAAATGGCTGAGAGGCAGAGGCATGTGGTTTCCTGGGGCTGTAGTAAGTCATAAAATTCCAAGACATGCTTGAAAATAGCCATGTATTATGTAGTTGGCTGAACGAAGTTAATACTGTGCTATCAAATAATGATTAATTAAAGAAATAATTGTTCAGCCATCTAAACATGGAGTTACAAACATGATGCTTTAACCAAATTTTAAGTCAGGCGATTGCTCTTCCATGGGAAATAAAAGCAATTAACAGTGTGCTTATAGAGTGTATAAGAGAGATCCAGTCCAAATTGGTATATTTAAGAGTTATGATGGAATTAGTAGCATAGTTTTAGTTGGCTTGGGATTCACTGGAGTAATTAGTGCTATAATTATTGTGTTTTGATGGTTCTGGAAGTCATAATTATTTTCTTGGAGTGCAGAAGCGTTTCTTATGAAACGTGTGAACACATCATTATTGCAGTTTGTGATTTAACAGTGTCAGCATTTCTAAACTTAGGGGGTTTTTTTGTCAGTGTTCCACCCTTAAGGAAAACTGAAAAACAGCTTTTCCCAAATACTGGGATTCATAAACAGGTTTTTCAGTATCACACATCCTCAAATATAAATGTACTTTAAAATATTAAAGCTGATCAGCTTCTCATATTTGCTGCGTCATGCTGCATTAATGTTGGCACTGGTGCATCTGAAAATGCTGGTTATAGCTTACTTAGTTACAATTAACATTGTGCAAACAAGTTGCAGAATCAAAATCCACCTTTGCTAGCTCATGCAGAGAGCTTAAATACTGTGCTGGCCTGAATATTGTGCCATAAGAATTAACAGAGACGCTAAAGGCAGAGTCCTTGGCATTCATGTTCCAGCCCTTGAGGATGCAAGGCACGTGTATGACTTGCTTTTTATTACACAGAAATTTTAAGATGAAGAGAGTCGTAGAAGTGAGGCATAAGATTTAAATATGTATTTTAGATTGGAACTAGATCAATGAATATTCAGCTTTGGGCGTTTTTGTTTCATTTGGGTTTTTTTTTTGTTGTTTTCCCGTTTTTTTTAGTGTTTATCTCTGTTTTGTCTGAACCTTAGCAAATAGTTGTCAAAATCCATCTACTCCTGTAGTGATGCAGCTCAGATTCCATCACTCACTCTTCTGGTATGTTACTTTTATTTGCTTAGTGCCTGGATAATTCTTCTCTTTACTGCTAGTTGTTTTATACTTCCAGCCACTGGTAAGAGGGGAAAATGTTTATAACAAAAATTGTGCACGTACATCCTTTGAAAGGCTAAAGAGACAAGTTGTAAGGCAGTACATGCCTACCAGCAGATTTCTCCACGTGACAAAAGGAGCTCTGTTAAAATTCAGTTCTAATGATGAGTAATCAATAAGTTGCCAAATGATGATAGAAATACTTTACATTTTATTGGCATTAGACTCAATCAGCATACAATTAAAAATAAACATACTGACTTTTTGGTGACAAATACTTTCTGGATTTCTAAATGTGTCTAGTGCTTTAATTTTTCGATCTGTTCTAGCAAATTGTCATTTCCTGAGTTATTGCCAACACACTCTAGTTCTGATTGAATCTGGAGTCAGCGTAATAATGGAGTCAAAGTCAGCATATTTTTACCTACCACAATTAGTTACTGTTCATACAGCACTTTCTGTGGATGTAAAGAACTCTTAAGTGTTTAATATTATCAGGAATTATCTTCTATATTACTCCTATTTTAGATGTTAGTGTTAAATATATTTTTAAAAATGCACGGATACATTTATATTTTTGTAAATATAAATGTGTATTTGTCATTGATAAGCACAATATTTTTTATTTTTAGAGCTCAAAGGAGAGCACTAATGAAATAGTATTTTACATATTTTTCTTTCCAGTTATACAGAGACTGCCTTACAACTTTTTCTGTGCTTAGCAAATTTCTATTTTTCCTTTCTCACACTCCTCCATTTTAAAATAAGAATTCATCTGCAATGCAGAGTTCTCCATCTTTATTTTCTCAGAGTAGGGTGTGATGAGTGTCATTCGGCTGTATCACAAAGATGGTTTTATGTAATTATGTAGTTATGGCATATGCCTTCATAACTACCTCTGCCTTTTCATAGAAGCAGTAAAGGGGAGCCAAGCATTCCTGTCTGTCCCTAGTCCTTTTGTCTTATTGCCCACCCCATGCTTCTCGAGCTCCCTCTGCAGCCAGTGGGTCAGCTCCCCTCTTCCTTTATTTCATTTAGCTCTACAGTATGTTGGAAAACAACCATTTTTAATTCACAGGAAGAAATGAGTTGAAACCATTTTCAACCAGGTTTTCCTGTAAGAGACTCACATACTAGTGCATGTGTGGGGAGACAACAAAAATCTGACTTGTATTTTGGCAAGCCTTGTGTTCCCACCATCTCCCCTAAGCTCACAGAAGCGCAGTAAGGGCTGAGGTTGGCAGGCACCTCTGGTGACCATCTGCTCCGATCCCCTGCTCACAGCAGCCTCAGCTGCAGCAGGTTGCTCAGGGCCAGCCACATCCCACAGATTCTGAGCATCTCCAAGCATGGACATTCCACAGCCTTTCTGGACAACCAGTTCCAGCACCTGGCCGCCTACACTCTCACAGTTAAAAAGGTTTTTATCACTATGCTTAAACAGTTTCCCGTGTTTCAGTTCGTGCTCACTACGTCTTGTCCTTTCACTGTGCTCTGCATGTCTGTTCCCTGGCTGGCAGCTGGACCAGTGCTCGTGCTGTGTGTCCCCTGGTGTGCTGGCACTGTCCACAGGGGCTGTGGGGAACAGCTGGCACTGACATCCTTGCCCAGCTGTGCCAGGGAAGATCTTCTTCAAGTGGGGAGCCCAGCTCATAAAGGTGAAGGTGCCAGTGAGGACCTGCGTGAGGTTTGGTTTTCCTGGTTTACCTGGCTTCTCTGGCAAACTGAGTCCTCTAAGCCAGCTTTCTGAGGCTTGATCCTTCTTTTTATCCTACAAGAGTTGGATTGTTTGGTTTTTTGTTGTTTTTTCTTTTTCCCCGCTATATTTTTCCTTGGTTCTCTTGAATATTTCAAGTTATACAGGTTTGCTGACTGCAAATCTAAAACTTCATAGTTGTGTGCTACAATTATAAATTTGTTACAAGTCTCTACACTTATGGATGTTCTTTTAATGACTTTTTTTTTCCTGTTTGCTTTTAGCTACATTTGCTCTTGATTGAGACTTCTGTATTGGTTTACATCGAGTCCAAGATTTTGTTCTAATTGGCTTAGTATTAATTTGGCTTGACAAATATTTTACAAACATGGCATTCAGGGTAACTTGCTGTGGCTTATTTTGTTAGAGCTTTTTTACACTACAAGTTTCTTACTGTTTGTTTTCCTTCTTTCTTTTGTATGGGCTTTCTTGCCTGTGTTCATAAAGAGCTTCTGTTTGGCTTCCCACTGCTGATAATTAGATTGAAAGGCTTTTAATGAGGAAGGCTGGAGGGACAGGACTTAAAAGAGCCCTCTTTTGCTGACTTGTGCTGCCATTGCCTTCTCCAAAGCAGGCTAGTGGCATTGTGCAAAAACCCAGGCTTTTATCACTTTGTCACTTTATCTCCTTTCTTAAGGACAAGAGATGTCAACTCTGTTAAAATATAGGTATGTAGATTAAAAATCTTGTAGAACAGCTAAAATAGTAACATTAGATTAGCACATTTTGCCACTGCACTCTCTCCTAAATTTGCTATGAACAAAACCTTGATAAATTCATGTCAGATATCAGATGAAGTTATAAACATTCCCAGTGTGAGAGCTTGTGATGTTCATCCCTCCTTTTATGCTTAGATTTGTCTTTAAGAGGGTATTTTGTTTTCATTTTCTTTTCGTTTGAATACTGTGGCATGTCTCTGTCATCAGTCTAAGTTTTTTCTCCTAGTCCATCTTAGATGGAATGAGAATGCTGTATTTTTTCTTTGTTAATATACTCATTTCTCTTAAGTTTTTAGGGGGAAAGAATTAACATTTGCCAAAAAGTGACTTGTAAATCTGAGCTCCACTGTCATCCATTTGTGTGAAACTTAGTAAATTCTTTAATTACATCTGAAGAGGTGGGAAAAGCATGAGTGTGCAACTCACTCTGAAATTTTATGTGAAATGCTTATGTTATGGTGGGTTTGAGTTCTTTTTCTCCTTTCTCTTTCTTCAGCCCTGTTTTGAAGAGCTACTTTGTGCTTTTAGCAATGTCTTGACAGTCAAAATGCTCAGTGTATAAGTAGATTTGAAAGGACTGAGTAGTGAAATTCAAGCACAAGTTGACTTGGTTTTAACTTTCATTTTCATGTTTTTAACACTTAGAAGTGAAGAGAACTACCACTTGTATCACAGTCTCAGCTTTGTACTTTCAAGGAGGAAAGATTTTCTTTCTAAATGATGAATTCCAAAGGTATTTGTTTGCTAAGCGTGGCTGTGTTGTTGAGGAAAGGTTGTGGTAGTTTTTATTTTTATTTAAAGTAAATATTTAAATTTAATGGGCTTGATGTAAGTGAAGGTCATGTACCACCTCAGATGTCAAGAGATCTTTTTGTAAGCAGCCCGTAGGAGGATACTTGCTCTTTTTCAGCCTCTTGGTATTATGTCACTTAAGGCACATAGCATGTGCCTTCTCTTGCAATGTAAAATACGTGTCTACTACACTGAAAATTAATGTTGGAAGAAGTACTAAGAGGCTGGAAACACTCTTCTTGATTAAAAAAAATTATTGCGTATAGTATGAAAGGCCTTTATGATGGCATTTGCTGTGTGACGACAAGGTTTTATCCATTCATATTTGTGCAGGTACTGGGCTTATTTGCCAGCCAGAAAGTATCTAAATGAAAGATGGATTTGAAACAAATTATGTTGAAGTAACTGAGATTTTGGAAAGTTTGGATGTGGCTCTTAATTTTGAAGTTTGAATATATTTATTACCGAGTAATAAATACAAAATAAACTTTAGTGTTGCTGTATCTGTTCTAGTTGAGGGAGGGCAATAGGACATGAATCCAGTAAGTTACAGCCCAGATCATCTAAGAGCTAACTTCTGTCATCAGCAAGCTTCTGTCACTTCAAGGGGACCTACTTCTAAGCTGTATCTGCAGTCTGTAACATTTTGTGCTGATCCAGAGCCAGAGCGCTGCAGGTATAGCAGAATATTCATCCGTGTGGTTGGGCTGAAATCAGCTGGTGTCAATGCAAAGAACTTCAGTGCCAGAAAGGAGCCTGGGTCAGGTCCCAAGCATGGTGTGCCATTCCCTGAGGTATCCACTATTCGTATTCCAAGAATGTTTGTTCATTTTACTTAAATATATGAATTATTTTGATACAGAGTTATCAGTAGTGGAAAAGCTTTATAGCTACAGCAGACAGTAATTTCAATGTGAGTCTACCTGCCTAACCCAAGAAGTTGAGTTGCGTTACAGTTTCTTACCTGCTGCTTCCAGTTAAGAATCTGTTTAGCTTGCTTTTCTTCAGTGGCTTACATGTTGGATGGTGTAAAATCAAAGACCGCTTCCTATCTCTGTGCCTCGAGCCAAAATGCTAATTCTTCCTGTGTTCTTAACTGGTGCTTTGATAGTATGTATCACAACACAGGCGACTGCACAGCCGGGCTGCCAGCGTATGTCCTCCTCCCAGCTGCACAGCTGCTCCAGGCAAGCTAACTATAGCTTTGTTTTTGTGAGTGGTATGTCAAAGCCGCCTATTTATAAACCAAATTAGAAAATGCCTTGGAACTGTAATTTTTCTTTCAGGCTTCACTTCCAGCTATCCAGAAGCTCAGTATTCCATATACCTAGATTTGGCTATAAAATTTGAAGTTGTCTGAAAAATAAAAAATAATATATTAAAAAAAAACCAACCAGAAAACTCTTTTAAATTATAAAATTTTGGAATATATATATCAGTCACAAAACATTTAAAAATATTTTTATACTTTACTTGTAGGATGAATCGTGAAGGCTGTGAGGATGCACTAATAAAATTATTCATATTTATTTTTTCCATTTTCCATAATTTCCAATTAGTAGTTTTTCTTGAAAGTATTTCTTAATAAACCGGTATTATGCTTGTTTTAAAGGCTACAAAAATGAGGTAAGGTAAAACACTTAAGAGAAAAATTTTAAACGTGTTCACTAGTTTTGACTTTCTTCAGTCTCAAATCAAAATGCACGCTGACTAATGCTAGAAGTTTGAATGGCTTGGATGCTGGTCCAAGTATTTGCTTGATATTTATGAGGATCAGGCCCTAGGTAACCTGAAATAAAAATATCAAGAAAAATGGCATTCAACATAAATGGAGATCCTTGATCATGTGGGGTTAAGCAACCTTCCCGAATCCACAAAAGAAACACAAACCCTCCAATTCTTTCTGATTTATAGATCAGTATATCAGTATTGGAAGGACTCAACTTTTCTTGCTACTTTGTAGGGGCCTGGGTAAAGTTGTGGAATTTAGATCTGTATTATATAGGCTGAACTACACTAAGGCCTGTGGATAATATTTCAGTCTGTAAGCAGCCAGCCTTTCCTCTGCAGAGCTATTCTCTGAACATGAGAGTAAGACAGCGTGAGGAGCCAATAGACTGTAGTTACCCATGAGTAGCTGATATTAGGAGTCTATGCAAATGATTTTGGAAGGGTTTTCTGTATTAAATAATAGACTTTTCTCACAGATTAATCTCCTATAACTAAGCATATTTTTAAACATATAAATGGCTCTGTGCCACTTTTAGAACACTTGGATTACTTTGTTAAATTATTAACCAGTTTTTATCATCAGTAGGGGAGTTTTTATAGAAATGAGAGCAGGATCTTACTCACTGATTATTTTTAAAATGTGCCAGTATGAAGGCTTGTACTTGTGACAAGGCTCATGAAGCATAACAGAGCTGTTGTACAGATTTTAAAGGAATTACAAAAATTAGAGAGAGAAAACATTCTTTTTAGGCATAAAACTCCACCCAGGTTTGGTGTTTGCAGTGTATTTGATATTCTGCTTCTGAAATCAGTGGATGTTGAGGCTGTTCAGCAGCTCTTGGTAAGTTTTTATTATATTTCAGGATACAGCTAGTAGGCTGTGAATATTGAAGAGAGGGGAAAACTGGTATTTAAATCTCAATTTACTGATAAGTATTTTCTGCCTTGACACAAGACATGGGTTGGCAGTAGGCTGTATGTAATCTTCTTTCTCTTCTGCTTTTTCTATCACTTGCAATAGGGGCTGCAGGTAGAGAAGCACTGAGATCTTGTTTTGCTTGAAGGCCTGACAGGAGAAATGTCCAGCTGTGGGGTATAGCTAAGTGGATTACTGTCAACTAAGTATTTGGAAGTCCTTGCTCTCAAGTTCTCCATGTTTTACCTGGAGGATACCAATGTACCTGCTATCCATAAATTCCAAATCCTGGGCTAGCGGAGTGTGGTCAGGCGTGAAGAAATCTCTGTAATGATATCTGCCAGATCCTGAGCAGCTCAGCTTCTGGACAGGAAAGACATAGGCTCTTCCAGAGCTGTAGCTCCATCCTCTTTGGTAGGCAACTGAAAACAAAACCAGTCTGTTTTGCTCCAAACTGTAATGACACATAGTGCAAGAATATATCAGAATCCACTAGAAAATTGAATTACCTTTCTGCAGAGTGCAACTTGTCTGTTGTAACTGAAAATATTTTGGTGAAGGATGGTGTAACAATTTAGAGTTGAGAGAACGTGGGTGTCTCTTCCTCCAAGGCCCTACAGCGTTACTTTTTCCAAATAAATTTAGAAGTCCCTGTTTTACGTTTCGTATGCCTGTTCCAATTTTCCTATTCAGCAGGTTAATCATGAAAGTATTTGCTGAACAAGTATGGATGTCATGAAAGTGGTTTGTGAAATCTCTGAGAACTTGCATTACGTGGCCATTTTTAACAAGTGTCAGTGTGCCCAAAATTAAAGTATAAGATTCAATAACATCACTTTCAGTGTCTTACTATGCTGTGTTGTATTTCCACTTTTCCTCTTTGCACTATGCAAAACCAGATTTTATTTTCAATGGAAAATTACTAAATTTCAAAATTGTATATGGATATATGCTTTGTGCTGTTTATATGGCAAAATGCTCTTCTGACATTGGCAAGGCATATTCGGCAGATGGCTGGGGAGAGTCTAATCCTCTCCCTCCTGGCACAAGGAATGCTAATTACTATGTGCCTTGAGCAAAGAGCCTTCTAGATATTCAGCCGCCTTTCCTATTGGGGCAGAAATGCCTGCTGGAGAATGTAATGGAAAGATCTCCATGTAAATTCCTTGAGGACATCTTTACTGTAAAAATAAAAAAAAAAAAANTCTCTACTATCTCCAAATGTCAGTCAGAAACATAACAGGCCTTGCTGGCAGCGTAATGCAGATCATACCAAGGATTCATGCTGGGTGGAGCTTGGGTTTGGCAGGATAAGTGAGTAGAGATTACAGCTGCTTTCATCTAAACAGAATCGGTTTTCAGGAGAGGCAGCAAAGGATATCTCTGTCTCCTCCTGACACAGCCATCTGAGACCTGTGAGAGATGTGGTAGGAGGGTTACCAGATGAGCATTTGGCACTTCTTGTCTCATTATTTGCAGTTTCATTGAATTGACAGTGAAGCATTGCAGCAAAGGAGCCAGAAAGAGGTCAGAAAAAACTGCTTGCCCCACGTGGGAAAATCGCTCAATGAAACCTGAGACATTCCACCACGAAAGTAACCCGGGGAGCTCAGGTCCTTCCAGAGCTGTACAAATGGGGAAGGCACCCCTAGTGCTGATCCAAGGTCCTTGTTCGCAGCTGCCTCATTTCCAACAGCGACATGACAGGAAGCCAAGGGATGAAAAAGACAAAAGGAGACAGCGCTTGCCCTAGCACCTGCTGAGACCTGGCTGTCCTTGCCCAACTCCTGCCTTTACTGAGCCTTCATCTGCCCCTGCCCCACCACTCAGCATGGCAGTGAGTGTGAAAGGTGACCTGGCTGCAACAGCAATTCTGCTGTGGGGCTGGTCCTGCCTGATCTGGCTGACAGCAGTGAGCAGGGAAATTCGGAGACGTGGTGACTAGCATCTTCAATGGCAGTGAGCTTTCCTCCAAAGAAGACCCTGAAGATGGCCATGGGCCAGAGAAGGAGCTCAGTGCCTGACCCACGTACCTACCTGTGAGTGTGTGGTGGGGAGCTTTCTGGGCTGGTGGGAGGGAGCCAGTCACCCAAGGGCCTCCTTTGTCTTTTTGTATTTCCAGCAAAGGCCTTTGGACCCAAACCATGCAGATCTTGGATGTGGTGTTTAGCACTTTCCCCTGTGCATCCTCCGAATCTTTTACCCAGGAACTTACTCTGCCAAACTGATTCTCACCAAATAAGCCTCCCTACCCCTGCCCAAGCCTGTCTCCAGAAAGTTGATGGCACGTGGCAGCCCAGCATCTGGAGCTCCTCTGTGGCTATGGGCCAGCTGGGAGAATCTGCATGCCCACAGTTTACACGGGCAATACTGACATGGTCTGGCTGGTACGGTGGCATCAGCCAAAAGAAATCCCAAAGGAAAATTATTATTTATCCAATATCTGTGCTTTTCAGAAGTTAAAGCTGTTACCACCTGCTGTTTACAATCTTAACACTCTAACATACCAGCTGATAAAGCTTCTGTGCTGACTCTTTTCACTTGCCCCTCAAGATCTCATTTCCACTCACAGCAATGGCTGGGTAAGCTCTCGGGTTCGGGGTCATCGCTCCAGGCCCGTGTCACTGCTGCTGGGGGCTCTGCAAGGTCCAGTGCCAGAATTGCACTGGGAGCAGCTAAGGGACAGTCCAAGCTGTGGTAACAAGCTGGGAGATATGCTACCTGCACACCGCTGCTATGTGTGCACATTATTTCCTCAGTGACCTAGTTTTATGAATAAAAAAGTCTTCCTTCTTCATAACTACGGTAACAGAGAGTTTTATTAATGTTTGCCACTATAAAGAAAAGGTTACTGTGTCTTAATTTTACTAGGTTGCTTTAAAACCTATAAGATTTTATGGAAGATGGCTTGTGATCAGCTGTCAGTTCTATGTGCACGCTTCTTTGAGAAATGAGTCTGTGGGGATGACTCAGGCTTGGCAACAAAAGATGTTCCCTCTGTAAAACCGTTACCTCTGAAAATGTAAGGCTGTTTCTTCGTTGCTCTCTTGGAGAAGGGAGGGGATGATAAAATTGCTAGGATGATGATGAATATTTTAAATTTGAGCTCTCAGTTCAGCTGCATGACAGCTCATATCAGCCAAATAACATTTTCTACCCTGACTGGATAAGCACATTAGTGCTTCCAGTACAGATTCTAGTTTTGGCTCTACAACTGGTTGCCTTTACACATTTGTCTGGGACCAAAAAGGGTTCCAGGAGCCTGCATTTAAATGTCACTGGAAGCCTATTTGTATCTCATCTAAGCCCAGACTGGGGGCTGTTGCCATATGTCCACATCTGTAAGGGCTGCTCTCAAAATAGAAATAACTAAATTCACTTGAAAACCAGAGAGAGAGAGAGGTTTCAAGCGTGGTACCTCCTAAGAGGCCACCAGTGCGCTTTTACGCTGGCCTGGGTGCTGTGCTGCACTGTAGATTGGGAAAATCGGGTTTAAAACAATTAGGCTCAAGAAAATAAGGTCATTCTTCAGCTAGCATAAAACAGGCTGATGTTTTGAATTGAACAACTGAGAGGCCAAACTTCCTGAAGCAGAAATAGAATGGTATGGGTTTCTTGTGATTGTTACTTAGCAAAATAATGCAAAAGAAATTCTATAATTCTGATCACATTGGTTTTGATCTAATAATTTTTTTACTATTTTATTGCAGTGATGCTCCTTGTCCATATCCATTCAGCTTTTGTTATTTACCTCTTAGAGTTTGTAGGTTGTATAATGTTGTGATATACTGTTGTATTTCTTAAACAGAGCCTGAATCAATGGATGGTAAAGGCTGTTTAAAAGCAGCTTTCTCTTCTACAAGAGAAGTCAATTTATCTGTAAGCAGAATGAGCAAAAAGACATTTTGTGCTCAGCAGGATCTCTTTGATAAATGGAGGTTTCATAGATTATGCAACTATGTTGGAGAGCACCATAAATTTTGAGATGGGGCTAAAATAATGTTAAAAAACCCCCAAAACAGGCAGGAGAACACTGTCCAGTGGGAAGGGCCTTGAAATACCTTTGGCCAGCAGAGGTCAGACTGTCCTTTAGACTGTGTAGTTAATCTGCTTTGTACCTTTGGGCGTGTTCCCCTGCTGTGTAATGCTCCAATCCACCAAGCTCTGCCAGCTGAAGCATATTTGTTTACTTATTTAAGAAATTCTTTTGCAATCCAAGCTTCCCATGCAGTATCAGCACATAGGAACTGTAATAAAGATAATTCAGGTTTCTTTGAGTAAATACTTTATTTTGCAGCCCTATGATTCAAGTTTCGTGTATGCATTTGACATGGGAATACTATTTGGTCTGAAATCCAATTTAGTCAGCAGTGAGATTTTTTTTTTAATTTGGGTTCTTGTTTAGGTACTTGGTGCCTGCAATGCTTTGATTATCAGCAAACTGGTCCTTACCAGCTACGAGTAGGAACAGCTAATTTCCCAGAGTTGCTTGCAGTAAGCAAATATTTTCTGCTGCAAGTTAATGCATTCCTATGGTTTTCCTAATATTTGTGTGAAATTCTTTAACTGTGATACTGCAGATGGTGCAATCAAACCTGAATTATAGGTATGGACTGCTTTTGGTGACGTCTCTCTTCGAGCAGTAGCTGGCACCTGTGTGCACAAAGACAACTGTGCCATGCCCCTTGTGCTCATCTGCAGCAAGAAATTGTTCTGGCATCATTGTACATCGAAACCTTTGGTTTCTCAAGGCAACAACCTTGAGAAAAGAAGCAACCTTCTTCTTTATTTATGGGACTTCTGGTGTCCACATGTAAAAAATGGGATGAAGAGATGAGAAACTGAAAGGTGGTTAATGTTGGAGCATTTCTTAGTCATAAGATATACGTGGAATTTAAGAGAGAAAAGCAGATTAATTAATTCCTCATAAGAAGCAGTTTTATAAGTAATAATAGAAAAAGTTATTTCTGAACTATAGGTTTTTAATAATAAACCTGTTCATGGTAATGGGGGGTCTAGGAAAAGTAGCACTTTTTCAATCATGTATTTCCAGATACAAAGATACTCCATGCAGGATAAAACAGTGCTGCTTTAATTTCCGAGGATGTCTTAAAAAACACGCTACATTTCCATAGTAACAACAAATAATAATATGTGTTTAAACTTGTGGTTAACTAGTGGGATAAGCAATTCCAGAAAACCATGGGGAACATATGCTTATAGAGAAATAATAAGATCTTTGAAGGGTGACTAAGTGTGAGTTCATGTGGGTGAAAGGAAAAATGAAAGCAGCGGGGTGAAGGACATAATTTCACATCCCCCAAGTGTGGGTTCTTGACATGACAATCCACATGGGAGGGCTGTGTGTGGCTCCTGTGGGTGTGAGAGAGGAGTACCCCCTTTCATGGTTGTGAGGGCTTGGGTTTTTTGTGCTCTAAAGATTTGTGGCTGAGATTTTTGTCCAGAAAATTAACAAGAAGCCTGAGGGGTGCATACTACACTGGGGAAAGATCTTATCTGCGTTTGTACAAAGATGACAAAGCAGAAGAAGTAAACCCCTGAATTATCTGCAGCATTATGTCACTGGCAGCTCGAGTCTGGTAAAGCAGTAAAATATTGTCAGGTCGTGATCCTTTCTGTGCTTTGGGAGATTGAAAATTTACTCAAGCTTCCTTAGGAAGCAAGAATCTGCTCAAGGAATTAATAACAGAAATCCTGCAAAACATACACTGGGATTTGTGCACAATTTTGATGCAATGTTACAAAACAACTACGCTGATGCTCTCTTCGACAGGTGAGTCATGAGAATGACCAAATCTGTGACTAACCTCATCAAGATTTGGGAATCCATAGGTTCAGAATGACTGGCAGGGAGAAGTTGAAAAAGGGCTTTCTTTGGTTGTATATAAAACTGATAAGGAAATTAGTTTAGAAGATCTTTGGTGTGGGGATCATAATATGAATCTGTGATCCATGTCCAATATTGCAAGTTATTTATGTAATAAAAAATATATTTTAGTAACTCAAATATGTTGGGGGCACCCTAAGGCTTTAGTGCAACAATTTGATAATACCTTGCACTGATTTTTCTTAAAAATTCAGACCATCTCTCTAGAGAAATGATAGTTAAATGTTATAGGCTCTCTAGGGGAATCAGTGCCAAAGCCTAGATACAACATCAAATAGGAATCTTTTAGGGTAGCGTGTTTCATGTCTGATTCATCCCTATGCCTAATTAGGGAAAGAGCAGGGAAACTGGTCCAAATTTGTCTGTGAAGAAAAGGCAGGATGCCTAATTGGATATAACAGTTTCTTGGGTTTTTTCCGCCCGTTTCGTAGAGCTGCATTTTTTGGAAACACCAGGATTTTCCTCATGTGATGAGCATTGCCGCTTCTCAGCATTTTTACCTACCTTTTCTAGCATAGTATGACAGCGGTGATGACAGCAGCAGCAGCACAGGTGTCTGTCTTGAATGCGAGACTGTGTACCTGAGCAGCACCTCTGCACCTGCCAATTATTGAAGGAAGAATATTTCTATTTTGGGGTGAACATTAGAAAAGCATCTGTAACACCTTTAAATTCTGTGTGTCCACACCGAGTGAACCATCTTCCAAGCAGTAGTAGCTATAGATAGTAAGTTCCTTTTCCCTGTGAGGTTTAGTAGCTCAAGCACGTGTTGTACCGGCATGGCCATGTTCCTTCTGCTTCTCAGGCTAATGCAGCCTTTACTCTTTGGGGCCTCTCTGTGCTGAAAGATATTTTCAACTTCAGTCTCATGAAATTTTCACCTATCACTTGGGCTCAAATGCTGTAAGCATTGAGAGCCTGGTCTTTTCTACCAGTAGAGGGAATGAGCTATCAGTGCTAGTGTTGCCACAGGAACAAATGGGGGGCACAAGAACAAATGGGTTTCTGGTGGGCATGAATAAATTTAGTCTGGGAAGAAGGAGTATTTGCTTAGTGATTCTAAACATGAGCTTCTGAAACAGCCTTCCAGTGGTAGTAGAAGGACAAACCCCCCAGTTACTCTTGAAGGCAATATATGGAATGAACTGTGCAGTAGAATTGTCAGGGGCTGGACTTAATGACTCCAGAAATCCTTTGCAGTCCCTTTCTCCCCTGTGCAAGCGTGTAGGGAATGAGTGATGACATCATCCCTCCCCTTTCCAAAGCTGCACTGGAATAGCTGCAATCTAGCTTTTTTAGAACCTACCACTCGGAAATGTCTGATCAGCTGTGGCAAGTGCTTGGCGTGTGAACTCCATGTATTTATTTTGCAGGATATATAAATCAAAGTACATATCTAAGTAAGATTTCCCCTGCCACCCCATCTTACTTTCTTGACACTATTTTTACATTTTACCTCACAAGAGTGAAACAAGCTAGCAAGGAGCAGACTGCTGTCACAGCCAGAGTTAGAAGTGCTTGCTTATTAGAAGAGCAGCCTTTTTTTTCCGTGCTGGTGGCATATGTTTTACTTGCTAAGTATATCTGTAACAGAGCAGTTGACAAATGTGTTCTAGGTAGCCTCATTGACCAACATGTTTCTTCTGCTGCTCTGTCTCTCATTAATAATTTAGACAAAATGGTGAATAATTGGAGTTTTCAATATCAGAATATTTCCATTGATGGCATAAACCCTTACTGCAGTGTCTTGTGTACAATTTCTTACATGCAGTTGCTTACATGCTGCTGAGAAATCCTACTAAACAGCTTGTAAAATCCTTTGGCTATGAAGGCTTAGTTAATTATACAGGAGGACACAGTGAATTAATTCTGAAATTCATCTGGCACGTTATTCAAAATAATTTTTCCTGTATCCAGAATTAAATTGATTGATTGATTAAACTGATTGATTTTAAGTTTCACCTGGATGCGATTTGAACTGCAATTAATAAACCCTCTAACCCATCTGCTATTAGCAGCACAGCTGCGTTACCTTTCCTTCCCTGCTGAACACTGGTAAGATATATTCTTTTATCATTTTACTTTCTTCATTTGACCTTAACATTAACATTTCACAGTGTTAAGGGGAGACGGCTGGCAAGTATATCCTAATTACTGTGTATATTCTACCTTGGAATGCTGGAACATACGGTACTGGCAAAAGGGTTCATTCGTGCAGTACTGCTGGTGAGCAGAGTTATTAAAGAAGATGTGCACACAGATCTCAGTAAATGAGTGACAGTTCTGAGGGAAAAGTGACATTTCTTACTGTATTTTATTCTGCGGTATGACTGTGTTTAAAATAGTGTTGTGTCCAATATTGTACATAAATCCGCTGTTGTACACAGTGGGGAACACTGTTTTTAGGGCTCTGTTGAACCACGAAGAAACAGGAGAAAGCTCTTCCTCTAAAGTGTATGAGGTTGAAATGAAGATGGAAAAGTGTAGGCTAATGGAAACTCAGTTAGAGCTATAGTTTGGAAAGTGATGTCTGCTTCCAAACAATCTTGAGCCAGTGCTCTGTTTCCTGAATCTGTCACATGTATTTGTCACATTACAGTATCACTTAACGCTTCCCTGTCACCTTAGTTGCTGAAAAGTATTTAAAGAGGCTAAAATAAACAGAATAAATGAAAAGGACTGATTTTTCCAACTAAACGCTCTGTTGCTGCTGCATTGTTAGGTGGTGGGATGTGGAGCAAGAGATGGTCATACAATTAAAAAAAATTCTAACAGCAATATTCTCTTTCACTCTACTTGCTGAGGAGCTCTTTAAGAATAGCTGAACATGGAGAACTGGTGAGTATTCAAACATGAATGACTAAAACCTGTTATGCTAATGCAATGCATTGTTCATTGCAATTACCAAGTTTCTTCTCAGTATAAATTATCCATACTTACACTGCATATGATACAAAGTAAGGAAATATGGGTGGCATGAAGTTTCAGTACAGCTTTGTCTTCACTCTTAACCCCCTGTTGAGAAATAGAGAATGGCTACTACCCTCTTTTGCATGCAGATTACAGGTTGTGTGCATTAGTTACGTGCCAGCTAATGAGGTTCTATTGTTAAAAGTCCCCTGTGTAATTACCACTTTTTAGACTTGCAACGCGCTTGCTACCCCTCCCAGAGCTGTTAGGTTTCTTCTGTTATTTACAGCATTGCCTAGGTTATTTGCTATTGCAAATAAAAAGGAAATTTCTCTTAACAGGGGTCTGACATTTTGTCCTGTGTGTAAAGCACGGAGCACAGCAGGTCCCTGGCATACGGCTGAGCCTGCTGGTGCTACAGTAATGTGAGGAAATCAGAATCAGAGTCGACTACTGTCCTTCCCAGGGAGCAGAGTTCAGCAACGGCTGCTTCTGCCGTGCGTTTGTGCTGCCTGCGCCCCGTGGCGTTTATACCTCTCATTGCCCAGGGTCAGTGTGGAGCTGCCCAGCTGGAATCACCTGTCATTACTGAAGTGCCAGACTATGCTGGTGCTTGACTCCTCTGTAATGATCATCACCGTTGTAAATTTGATAGCCAATGTTCTTATGGCATCCTTGCAAAGAATTTTGGATAAAACAGTCACCCATGTTTGCATCTCCTGAACTTGTCTCCTTCATATTCCATCTGCAACAGAAGTAGTCCTCTTTCTGTTAAAATGAAAACCAGTTTTTCTCTGTGGGGAATATTCAGGAATATCCCATTTGCTCATTTGTTACAGGACTTGTTACATGGATTCTCAATATAAATGTTAGATAAGAGAATACTGCCGAAATCTAGAAATCTTTATTTTCTAGTAAGATACTGTCTTATTGTGCTCACTCAGAAAGATAGCTATTATTTATGCTTTGTAAGGAACAAGTTTTTCAAACCTGTATTTTACATAGAGGTTTTCCCAGGACAAATGATATGGTGACTTTTTTCAGGTGACATCAGAAAAGGCATTTGATGGTGTTGGAAGGTTGTTATCTTTATGGCTGGATTAACAGAGCCTAGACTAACATCCCCCAACTGAGTGTCAATATGAACAGCCAAGATTATAACCAGCAGTTTTGCATCTGAAGCCTTTTTTATTTAACTTGTAGGATCATGAAATTTCATCCCATGTGCTCACTGCTCCCCATCCTGATAAAGGAGGAAGGAACTAGAAAGCTCTGGGCAATCATCTGAAGTTGTGATGTAAAGTGTATCTATCACCTGATCGAAAGCATGTGTATACCTTGCAAGATACACATTTGCTCCCCAGCCAGTCTTGAAGCTCCGGCTGTCAGCTGTTTCCCGTGTGCTTCTGACTTTGATGTTTCAGTTTCTTTCGCTGGATACAGATGCTACAATAATCCATGCTTCTGGTATTTTGTTTGCAGACATCTGCAGTGCAATCTATCTGGAATTATTTCATAGTGTCTTTCAAAGTTGAAAGCAAGTTAGAAAAAAAAAAAAGCAGCTGTAATTCGTAGTAGGACACTTCATCTTGAGCTGATTATGCTCTGTGCACTGCATATGACCATCTGAAGGTTTCTGGCAGGTTTATGAGGTACAGCTTGAGCTACATGCCCATCAGGGCTTTGGAGAGTAAGCATGTCTGCTTTAGATGGTTCTTGAGGTGATTATTTCTGCTGGAGGCTTGTACATGAGTTAAAAGAACTTCAGAAAATATTTGCCCTAAACCACCTTTGTACAAAAAGGCAATTATTGTTTTCTACCCTCAAAATCTGGTGAGCAAAATCAGGACCTAATAGTTTCAGAGAGCAGGTGTTTCCAGCATTCATTGTTGCTAGACTTATTTTTTGTGTATGGTGAAAGTTTCTGGATTTTTTTAAAATTGCGTGGTCATTCTACTCTTTTTGTCTTTGCTCTTAAAGTATTTTGTATTTTTGTATTTATTTCAGATCCGAATGCACTGACATAACTGATCTTTTGTTCTGTTTATATGTTTATGGGAAGAAGCATGAGCTGCCGTTGTTTGAAATATTCTAGTAATAGCTCATGATGAGGAACAGCTGGGCTGGGTGGGCTGCATGGAAAATGTCTGGAAATGTGAGCCTTAAGGAGGACCCTTCTATGTAGAAAACTGGTAGAGCTTTCTCATTAGATCAAGACAACAGTGAAATCCCAAGGCACATTTTATGGGTTTTTTTTACCCCCAGCCATAGCATGGATCTGTCTCTTCTGCTTGTCTGCTGTTACGCACCTAGATTTTGAATTTCCACAAGCAGCATCTATTTAACCAGCATGAGAATTCAGAATTAATTTTTTTAAAAAGTAATAACACTACTGTTATAAAGTAGTCTGCATGGTAACGATCTGTAAAACTGCTTATACTTTCAAAATTAACAATGATAATGAATTCAGGCTGGAATGTAGAGAAAATTATTTGGAACAGAAAACTACCTATCTTCCTGGAAATCCATGTGGTATGCAGACTCAGATTAGAAGGCATAAACTGACAAATACAAAGCAATATCCAGACAAAAAAAAAAAAAAAAAAAAAAAAAAAAAAGAGAAACATCTTTATTTCCTCAGCAGCAAGACTTGCACCAAAATAAAGCATATCTGTTCTTGGGTATTAGAAGTCTGCTGGGCAAAATGTTTGCTAAGAACTCCATATCTAAACTTGTCTCTGAACTCAGGTTTTCTGACTCCTGAAGTCACGGAATGAATACAAAGCAGCAGATTCATCTTCTCATATCTCTTTGAAGTTATTTTTATCTTTGCAACTATTCTTCATGTTGGTGGTTCACCCCAGGCATGCTGGACTGGAAGTATGAGAGATAATATTCACTGCACAGAAACGCACCAGTCCTTGTGTTTGCGGTCCAGGCTGTCTGTGGCTGAACAGGGCATAGCAGAGTGGATTTACACCAGGTCAGAATCTGACCGTGCGCCTCCCTGCAGTCCTCCTCTTGGGTTGATGTACACACATGCATTTTCTTTTTTTGGTCACATTTGGTTCTCACCTCCACCCCTCCCCTTCACTGCAGGGGTTAGCTGCAGTAAGGATGAGCGGGTCCCAGGGACCAAAGAGAACGCGGGGCATGCAAGGAACAGAGCTGTTAGCTGGAGGCGTTGGGAGGGAGCAGAGGGGGAGCCTGAAGCTCCGCACATCACTTGGAGCAGGGGCTGCTCCTGCATCCCTCTGCAGTAGCTGGGGACTGCCAAGCTCTGAAACGGCTCAACTTGCAGAGCTGCCCGGGGCGCGAAGCCTGGCCTGCCCCTGGCCTCAAGAGAACAAGCTGCCCCTGCTGCTGTGCAGTGTCTCCGGAGACTCTTCCGAACTTTGCTTAGGGCTGACGGATTTCAAAGCAATTTCACTCTGCGTGAAAGTTCTTTAAAATAATTCCTAAACCCAGCTGTTTGCAGCTGTGCCCGCGTCAGGGGAGAGGTCTGTGCGCTACGCCGCGGGCAGTCTCGCACCCGCTCCCAGCTGTCGCTGCAGCCCGTTCGGCCGTGCCCGGGCGGCCGTGCCCCGCTGCAGCCGCGGGACCCCGGCCCGGGAGCAGCTCTGCGCGCAGCTAGCGGCGGTCACCGCGCCGGCAGGCAGCACCTCCCTTCCGGCTGCACAGCGGGCGGCGGTACCGTGGAGGAGCGCGGCCGAGGGGCGCGGAGGTACCGGGAGAGCCGCGTCCCGCCGGCGCCCGCGGGCAGCACATCGGACAGCGGC
>VZTF01008143.1:1916095-1951327 GCA_013397755.1 Cnemophilus loriae
GGTGCGGGTGCGTGCGCCTGAGGTGTCTGCGGCCCCTCGGTCCCCGTCCCCCGCGATAAACCCCGGCAACTTTCCTTTCCCCTCAACCGTTCCTTCCTCCCTTCCCGCTCCCAGCTTTGTGTACGTGTCTGTGCCGGCGTGTGTAAACCCGGGGCTCGGTTAACATTTCCTTGGCTTGCTTGCTTATACAAAGGAGAGGTACGTGCGGTTCCGGTGCTGCAGTGTGTTGGGTAGGGATGCTGTGCGTGGAAAGACGCCGGTGAGGGATGCGACGCAAAAAGCTTCGGTGGGCTTTGTGTGTGTCACGGTGCATGTGGACAGCGATCTTCTAATTTGTCTGGTTGGGGTCGGGTTTTCGTGTGTGCTTTGTTGTTTATTTGCGCTTGGTTGCATATACGTGACATGTGGAATGCTCTGAATGCAGTCTGTCTGTGCATCGTGTTGTTATTGTTAGTACATTGCCGTTACATTGCAATATTGTTATGTTGTTACATCGCGTTGATTGACTATCTTGAAATTTTAATGAGGAAAGATACAGGATTTCATTTCAAAAGCTGCTACTGAAGAAAAGGGCTCTTGTCAAAGTTAAAAGAAGTAGAAATCAATTCCCTTTACATAATAGGAAGTTTAGCATTCCGTGCACATGGACTCTGAATTCAGTCTATGTTAGCAACACGAGGAGTATTCTTAGCTTTTTGTAGATTTTTTGGTTTTTTGTGAAATAATTTAGCTATCCAAGAGGGTATAGGAGGTAACTACATATCCATTAAGTTGGGGGTTTTTTCTTCCTGAAGGTTGAGAGGTATTAAAATATTTATAATCTATGACTGCATATGAAAATGCATATGCAATTAAATAAATAATGTTCTTTCTGAAACCATTTTATGTGTGAAAAATGAATTGAATCTAGCTCAATGAGTAAGCTATCTTTTTGTTTGCTTGAGTGATTAATGAAATGTTAGAAAACTGCAAGCAAATATGTAGCTTTTTCACGGAAATAAACACATTCTGCCATGGAATTTATGGCTGGCATATCTTTCTTCCCCAGGCCTGCACTGGAATGAAACAGCAAGTGGTATAGAGGAAGTACTGGCACATGAAGAGAATACATTTCAACAGAGTAACAGCAGTAACAGTAAAAATAACAGCTACAGCAATGCAATCCAGAAAGAAATCACACTACCTTCAAGACTAATCTATTACATCAACAAAGACTCTGAGACCCCTTACCATATCCTGGATACCAGGGCACGGCACCAGCAGAAACATGACAAGGTAGGGTAAAAACAGGCTCACCTGCAGAATTTTCAGAGCAGTGATATGTGATGTGAAACTGTGTGTGTTTTAATCTGTAGATATTCGAGACTTACTAGTGGTGCCTACCACCATTTTTAGGAATTAAAGGAGTACATGTAATTAAACAAGATTATAATTTCCCTTGTGTTAACTTAAAAATAATTATTTTGAATTTCAGGATGGTTCAGAAACTGAACTGCAGATAAAACAAATGAGAATTAGATGAAGTTGACTTGACTAATCCGTGTAGATTCTGGTGTCTTCACTTACGGTACACCATCATCAACAAAATGTTTCTTCCAAAATAGCTCTAGGCTGCAGAAGTATCTGCATAGGGAACTTCTTCGGAATCCTAAACTTGCAGCATGAGTTACTTAGCTTTGAGTGTGCTGTGCACTACCTAATAAATGCAGCATTCATTTCCTACCACTGCATGGCCAGTGAAGACCTCTGTAAAGTGTTGCCATTTTTTGTCAAACAGTACCTGCATTCTTCATTTTCAATGACAAGATCTAATATTCCATTTTGTATGGATGCAGCTAGTAAGTTGTTTGGGTTTTTTTTTCCCCCTGAAATTGTATGGAATTGAACAAAGTTTGGTTTTGTGGAATAACTTTGTAAAGAAATAAGCCTGTCTAAATGATATCGCTTAGTACCCTTTAAATTTATTTCATCTTATTTTTATAAATATAAAAAAAATTAATTTCTGCCTACAGGGTAAAAGGTAAAGTGAAGCTAAAGATGGTTTGAATATAAAGAGATTACCATGGTAGGGAAGAGACAACAAAGCAAATCAGTGTGTATGATATTACTGAAGGACTTAGCTATAATGGAGTTCCTACCTATTGAGTAGCATTTCTCTTGAAATTTTAGACAGTGAATTTAATACATGTTATATGTGCGTATGCTGATATTGATTATGTGCCATTTCAGATGTGGAATTAATAAGAAGGCACTGAATAATCTTCGGAAAAAAAAAGTTGAGATAGCTGTATAGTTTTGATGTTTTAATAGGAAGAAAGGTTGCTTCCCAGCTTGTTGAACATGGATACTGGTATGTGCCTTTGGATGCATCTCAATACACCAATATGTTATGGTTGGCACAGAAAAGCTTTTTGATTGTTGGAAACTGGAGCTACTTAAGAGAACACTACAATCAGAACTAATACTCTTTCAATGAGACCACTCCTTTAAATACACTTAAAACACTAGGGTCTTGCTGTTCCCCTCTTTGGAGAGGGCTGTGGGAAGAAAGGGATTTACAAGTGCTTGCAGAGTTGCCTTTGGGAATAATGCTTCCTCCATGTTGCTGTATGTGGGGTTTTTTTGAAATCCATGGAGGACAATGTCCACCAGACTCTACGCTTACCCAGCACTGCCCACAAGAACGTTGCTGTTGTTGCCTATCCTTCCTATGCCCTACCTTGTATCTATGTGTTGGAGTAAAGCTCTGCAGAAATCAGTGCTGACAGAATTGGTATTGATTTCCTTGGGTGTGCTTGGTGCTGAGTGTTGTGTAAAGTGGACCTTCTTTCTACTCACTGCGTCCCTTTTAAGCACAGGGAATACTAATGTGGCAGTTTTTCCTCAGAAGGGTTCCTTAATCCTAGGCCTTTGTGGATAGTGGCATTATGTTGACTTTATTTTTCTGGCATGAAATTTCTATTGTTTTATATTTATTGTTTGTATTTATTTGAAGGAAAGGGTCGATTATGTTCATTGGATGGATTTTTGTATGTCTTGCTTCCAGATCATCGTACCTGACACCTTCACCCCAATTTGTGTCTTGTGTCTTTCCTTGCATGAAATAATTTCTTTGCCCTTTCATCTGCTTTACAACAGCTAAAGTATTTGGTATTCTATTATTTTGTTTTGTTTAACATTTGCTATAATCTTCTCTGTAGAGCAATAATTGGGTGCAGGGGGAAGTCTGGAAGGTGTAAAAGGAAAACAACCCAAACAACCCATAAACAAAGCAATGCAATTGATTGTGAAAGATACACAAGGGTTGGTTTTGACTTAGGGGGAGGATTCTTTTCAATACTGGCTTTTATCCTTACCCAGAATGAAAATAAATGCTATATTGTAATAAATCCTATTTGTGAGATTTTGACATCTCCTACATTGGTAATAAAGAGAAGTAGATATATAAAATATATAAATATAAATATATATTTATATATATAAAATATATAAAATACCTCTATAGTTAGGTAAAGAAAGACATCTGTATTTAGGATTTTTTTTTAATACCATGTGAAAAAAGTTAAGACAGCCTTATACATGTATAGAGTGGAAAATACTGAGGAAAAATTTATTTTTGTTGTTCTTTTACTATTCTTGGAACTATAAATTTTGACCTGTATTTTCTTGTCAACATTAATATGCCATTTACAGGCATATGATGTGGATATAGTCCCTAACTACTGAGAATATTCAGTAGACTGCTTTCTGTGGAACTTCACTATAGTGGTCATAGTAATGTAAGATCGCCAGTTTGTGGGATTAGGCCTGGATGCCTCAGAAATGCTGAGTCACTATAAGGAAAGGGTGAGACTAGAGGAAATGGTGTGCAGGTGGGAAGAAAGAGGTAAAGTTGGAGAAGTACAATTTTAAAATATTTTTTAGAGGTCATGTCCCAAAAGTAAGGGTCTGCAACCTTCTTTGTGAAATGTTGGTAGAAATTAAACACTGGAGAGAAAACAGTGTATCAGAGAATAAAAAACCGTAAATAATAAGTTACTTTCTTAGCAATGATTCTCTCTATCCCCTTTTGGTGAAATGTCATCATATTGAAAAGGTGTATGTGATCCAGACCCTCTCTCATTCCTTCTTCTTGGAAAAAGCTTTTAATCACTGTTAAAAGAAAGAAATGTTCACCATAGTTTTGACAAAGTGATCTATCTCCAAGGGGGGGACAGAATTCTAGTATATACTTTATTTTAGCTTTGTGTTCTAAAAAAAGCAGATTTTAAATACTTGATGCTTGAAAACTCTAAAATCTGTATACCTGTTTCCTCATAGTCGAATTAAGGCTAGCTGGTTTTGAGTTCTTCTGAAGTTATTTTTAGAGCAAAATGCTCAAAAATGAGCATCTATTTATAAAAACACACTGAAGAAGTTCGCAGGAATCCTTAAACTTGATGAAGGGATCTGAGTCACCTGTGTTCTGTCTTTTTAAACTTCTGCAGGTGTAGGTAGTGTTTCAAAGGAACGGATAATCTCTTTATTGAACCAGATGACTGCCTTGGTTCATTTTTGCAGGCTACCTACACGAGATTTTTAGGAGCTGGCAGGTAGACTGCATGGGGCACAACTTGACACAAAAGGCTAGGAGCAAGTCACCACAAATGGTGGCCGGCAGAGGGAAAAATCCTGCAAAGCAAGGTGTGATCTGAACATAATAGGATTGCTGGAGAAACACAGCCCAGGGCAACCTTAGCAAATTTTGAGTGGAAAATAGCTCGAACTGGATGCATATGAAGGAAGTTTGAAAGTACAAATACTGTTATGAAACTATATCTGCTGTACAATTTCTAATACATCAGTTTTCAGGAGCTGTAAAGAAGCCATCTCTTCAAGCATCATTATAAGCTGTTAATGTAATTTTGGGGAGGAGAAAGGTGTTAGGAAAACTGTTCTGCAGATCCTAAAGAGGAAAAAATAAGGAAGAGTACTTTAGACTATGAAGATGTTCCACCTTCTCCTAAAAAGTTTGGGCTATTTTGAGCTATTTTTCATGGGGTGGAACTCCAGGTGTTTCTGATCAGGTCAGCTGTTTGTCATTTATACAAAGGAAATACGCCTGCCAGGTGAATGCAATAATTTTTGCTGTGTTGCCTTGCTTTAAAGGTTGAGATACAATGCTGTCTTAGTCTTCTATGTAATTTTAGTATATGGCATATGAAAGCTGAGCAGGAAAGCATCCTTAAGATGAAGGAAGACAACTGTTTGCCATTGGAAAGGAAGCGGTATTGAAGAAAAAAAGCAGGTATTTTTTTACAAAAGACCGAAGGTCACAACTGGTAAACTCTTAAGAGGTGGCATTGTGTGAATTCTTACTGAAATCCAGACAAAAATCCTATGCACTAGTTAGTCTTCCCTCTACTTGCCTATTTTAGGCCGGGTTTTCACTTTTAATCCCCATGTAATGAAAACTGGTCAAAATAATGAATGAAATTCATGTGACTTATATGTATTAGATTGTTGGAGAATCCTTGTGGTATTCCAGCTGGCTTTGCCTTTTTTTTCTTTTTTCCTGATCTTTCTGTGTGTAGTTTGTATTTTTTTTCTATTCTATACTGAATTTATATTAATGCAAAGGGCTTATCTTGACTCTGTCTTCAGTAGTTACTAATAGGAGGATTGAAATTGGTCTTCCTATCTTTGGTTTCTGGAAGTAGGAGATTTTCCTTATACCAACTTCAACTAGATCTAGATCTTTGTTTCTTAGCTGAAATGTGGGTCATGTTATTTCTACAACTTTTTAAATTCTTTTTTTTTGAAAAAAATGTATTTCTGGGTCCTCTCATGAGCTTCACACAATAACCTATAAAGGTTTCAGTTCCTAAGTGTTAGGTAGCACAGCACTTGTACTTGTTATGCCTTGTTCTGAAATAAAAATAAGTTTATAGGTTTTCTAGCATTTGTGGGAAGCTGAGTACTGCAGGAAAATGGCCCAAGATATGGATGCACTACTTTGTAGAATCTTGTTAGAAAAACCTGAAGAGGGATATGGCTTTGGATGCCAGTGTTACTACGGAACGGTATCTAAATTTTGTCATGGTGGGAGAGGATGGTGGGTTCTGGCCCCTGGGATTAGATGCACAACAGTAGGATTGCTTCCAGAAGCAGATCTGGGTCTTTGTTCACATGCCCACAACCTTTCTTTCAAAGAACAGTCTTCAAGGCTTGGAGTTCAAGTGCCTCAAAGTAACCCCTCAGCTGTTAAAGTCCAGAGACAAATCATTAACAGGAGGTTTTCTGAAAGTCTGCATGTTTTAAACATTAGTTTTCACATGCTGCTGGGACATTTATGTGTTCTGTTTCAATATGGAGTGCTTTGTTTCCAGGGAATAGTGGAAGGTTGTCTTGGCGGATGTGCCACGTAGTAGAAGGTAACCAAATGCTAAAAGAGGGAATGGTTTCTGTGTGGGGTCTGAGGGTAGGCCAACAAGCTAAAAGCAAGATAAGGAGCTAATACATAGTAAGTCACGTTGATTTGTGACAAAACCTATGCTATTATTAGAATGAAGGTTTAGAGCAAAAAAAATGTTTTAATGGTGTAAAATCCATTTGAATCTAACTTAGATTTCTATTTTCATAATGGGCATGATGAAAGCCCTTGCTCAGCTTCTAAACTGAGAGAGGTAGCTTTTCACCATTATTTTAGTCAGCAGAACTGTATGCAAAAATAGATTTCTAAAAGCAATGAGCTTGTCCTTTGGAGAGCGTATCTGTATGGATAAAGCAAAAGACTCATAGCTACCATCAGTCAGTTTAATAACGCTGTTACTTTTGTTTAAAGACTTGTGACAGAACTTAGTATTTTTGAAGTGAGAACACATTATTGCATTTGGCATAGTTTTACTGTGAAGAAAGTAAAACCAATGTAGTAGTTTACTTTTGGCGATGATGATTGTAAATTTCCTGAAAGTCTGAAAAAAGTGAATTATGGACAAATGATGCCCAAATGTGATAATGAAAACAATGAAAACATTCAAGTTGTGACATAGATCAATAGAACTGAGATTCCAGTTACAGCCATTTTTATCTTGAAACTTACTGTAACCTAATGACTGATTTGAAAGAAACTGGAGTTCTTTATATATATGGATTTTTAGCTTGGAAAAAACCCTGAGAGCTACTACTTTGCATAAGCATCTACAGCACTCTTAGAATGTCCCTAGTGTGAAGAATCTCTTATTACAGTGACTACACCAGTAATTTGAGCTTCCAGAAGAGGCAAAAAAAGAAGAGCTTTTATTTTTATTTTTTTTTTTCTAAAATTTGGGTATGGGGACAGAAAGGTCTGAGTCTCTCAAATTCTTTCTTCAACCCACGTCTCTATACATAATCAGTAAGTCTTTGCTGAAGAAAAACTTTATATCATTTTGGAGCTTTGCCATTGGAATAGGTTATAGCTGTCAAAGCAGGAACCTATGCAGAGGTTTTTAGATGATAAACAAACATGGACAAAGGAACTTCGTCTCCTCTTTATGTAAATAAAGAATACTTACACAGGTGTGAGCATATGCATGTGTGCAAGTCGTACAAGAAGATGATGTTTAATATTTTTCCTGAAAAAAAAAAATATACTTCAAAATATGTGATCTACATTATGTTCTTGTTTGAATTTATATTTCTGTGCCAATGAGAACAACACTGTATTTCAGATTACACTTCAGGTGTTGTATTACACAGTAGCTGATGAGGGAATACAGTGAAATTATGAGGTGGATAACAGAATTGCAGATACTTTTCTGAAATATTTCTTCCCATCGTTGTGGTACATGGTGGTTGTAATGCTTAAAACACCTGGTGGTAATTCACTGGTAGCTTTCTATGCTAACTTATTGCAGGAAAATAATCAGTTTCAGGATTAGATATTTAGTCTCATTACCCTCAGCTGGTTTCTGGCTTTTTGACTTGGTTATCTATTGTTAAACTGGCTTAAGAGAATCTGTATTTGCTGTAGTAGCAGTGTATTGCATTCACCTGAATTCAAAACAGTGTTTTTGCTAAACTGCAGGGATTTAAAACCCAGTGTTCTTTTTGTAACCAATGGTTTCAGATGAGTTTGGTGAAGAACATGCCCTGCTGCAGGGCATCAAATTAGTGTCAGCTGCTTTGCAGCAATTGCTTTTGTGTGCAGGCTGCATCTGTTAGTGAGTCACACCAATAGATAGCAAGTACTGTTTTTATACACAGAAGTAGTTGTTTTCAGAAATAGCAATGTTGCTATATGTAATTCTACAAGAGGAAGGGGGTTTATGATAATGCAGATGAAGAATATGAATTACTTTTAATAATTTGAAGTTGCAGAAAGATAAAGAATACAGAGTTGATGGCTTAGAAACTTGAAGGGTGATACACAGGTATAACTGAATGGACTCGACTGGACAATAGAAAAGCTCTAGCAGATCAGACTAGTCATCCATCCAGCTGTCACTAAAATCAGTAGCTGATGCCTAGGAGAGATTTCTCATGTTTCAGATGATCTTAATGGAATAGTTCATGCTCTTGTAAATTTTGTAGATAGTTAACCCTGCAGTCTTGTTTGTGGCATGTATATGAAGCCACATCATTTTAGGTAGATGTTATGTGTGGAGGAGATTCAAAGCAGTAGCTTGTGTAACTCTTAAGTGGAATCTTCATGGCATAAAATTAATTGCAGCCCTTTTCCTGTAACAAATTTTCCTGCTTTCTAAAAAAAAAAAAATTGATACATGTGTGTTTTGAAAACATAATGAGGTTTTTGTCATGAACAGGTGCTTGGAAAGCTCCTTGTGACACTTTTTCCTTGATTTCACTCTGAAAAAAAAAATGGAGCCGGGGCCGAAAAACCTCTCCTATTAGGCGTGTATTTAACCTGACATTCCCTTTTTTTCTTCTTTTTTTTTTTTTTTAATATATATATATATATATGCTAGCAGAGTCTCTTTGATCATGCCACCTGTTTGTCTTTATATTTAAACTGTTTTGTTCTGCTGATTCAGAGCAGCTGTAAACTCAGTTCTGCCAGGCCAGTGTTAGCAAACTGGTGAGACAACAATATACATTTACCAAAAGTAGAACAGAGAGAAAGCTTAATACTGGTTTGCTTCTATGTTATTTTTAGATATCAGCTAGGAATATTATTTTTTAAAGTCTTGTCCAGAGTCATCGTATCTTTTTAATAAACAAAACCAGGTTTTAGCTAAGATTGTTTGATGGCATTAAAGGTATTTAAAATATTTTGTAACTGCATGACTCTTATTTTTAAAAAAAGCTTGACAACAAAGCTCTGTGACCCCGTTGAAAGGGAAATGATAATTCTGGCAGCAAAGAATGATAAAGTAATACAGGAAATGTCACAATAGCAGCTTTAAAAAAAATTATATTGAAGAATTTTCTGAAAGATGATGAATAACTTTGCTGAGAAAGAAGATGAAAATGGGTGCTGCTTTGTGTAGTGCAAGAATGGAAGAGAAACATAAAGAGCTTATCTTTTGTGGAGAAATTTCCAAATTTCCCATATGGGCCATAAAAGCTAACCTTCATACTACTGCAGTTATACTGTAAACTAGCTAGAACTTGATATATTTTCTGTGACATATCTGGAGATTAATTGTGGTGTTTAATAAAAAATAGGATTATTTTTTTCTTTTGACTAAAGGGCTTAGTCATAATATTCCAACTTTGTGTGATTATTAATACTGTATCAAATTAGTGTATAAGTAAGCATGATTTGATTAGAACATTATCAGGAAAGATACTATGAAATTCAGATCTAATCTTTTCAACGCTGCTGGAACAGTGTCTTCACAAAAAGGAATTCTTGGATCATCTCTTATCTTGTCCTTATTTTTCTGGAAAACAGATAAGCATGTTTTAAATGTCTTCATCTACAGTTACAACAGTATAGAGAAAAATAGAGAATACAGTTTATCTGACAAGATATGTATCTGACAAGAACTGAATATCCTGAAGTTAAACTTAACTCCCTATGCAAGACAAGCTAATGCTGATTTGTTGTATGTTAAGCAGCATCAGTATTCTTTATACTGGTTTAGCTCCAGTGCCAAGTATAAAGCCATTAAGTGTGAGGGGGTTACTTTGAAGGAGTTTTTCATAGTGTGTAATATGAGCCTTGCCATGATTTTCATATTTGAAAGTGTGTATTACAAATGCTTTAATTATTTCAGGCTTTTAAAGGGACTGATTGCAATAACTTAGTTAAAAGAACAGTGTACTACCTCACTTATGCTTTTGTTACATAGCCTTCTGGTTATGGCAAAATACAGACATTTGTGTGAAACTTTTTTCTCTCTTTTTTTTTTTTTTTTTTTTCTTTTTGTGAGGAATGAGTGTGTATTTGAAAGCATGCTTTTCAGGTACCATTTTCTCCCGTTTAAAAAGGAAAATCCTTTTGAATCAGAATTTGGTACAAGGGCAAAAGTTTTCATATGCCCATAAGATTAATGAAAATAATCATGTTTTTCATAACTTTTTCACAGTCACATTTGTTGTATATAAAACTCAGTGAATGTTTTGACAACTGGATGTTTCTGTTTACAGGCTGTACATCTGGCCCAGGCAAGTTTCCAGATTGAGGCCTTTGGCTCTAAATTCATCCTTGACCTCACATTGAATAAGTAAGTGCATAATTTGAGGTTTCTTTCATTCCTGCTCTTATCTTAAGGTACAAGGCTCAGGGCATGTAATATTCCAAGATCTGTTGAAAAAAGATGTTGTTATCCAAGTTTACTAATACAAAGCAACATTTAACATTTTTTATGTGAGATAACAGTAACCCTTGCTGACACTCACAAAGTAGATACCCTTAAAATTTTATTGTTCACAGTAAAATAAATTATGGTAGATGGAGAAATTCCAGTACTGGTAGTGTTTGCAAAGTGTGGATTTTCTTGTGCTTTTTTTTACTAGTTGATGAATTGTCATGAGATATTTTAATTGCTCAAGTCGGTGTGTAGGAATACTGTAAATATTTATATGAACGGCTCATCTTTACTGATCTGGAAGATGTGATTGTCACTACAATCATGAAGTTCCTAATGGTGTGGCTGCACTGAAAGGTGCAGCTAGAGTCTGTTTGCCTGTAAGACAGACAATTTTACATAATTATTGGGCCCAGAAGAACTGACTTGTAATATGGGGCAGTGGTGGTTTAGTTGTTTATATCCTGCATGCTCTTATGTCACTGCTGAAGGTATGGAACTATGATTTTCTAAAAATTGTAATGACAGTTTTTTAGCCACTGAAAGTTTAAGAATGAGGTAGAAGTATAAAATTCATACTAAATACTGGGCAGGTAAAATTATCATTGAGTAATGCTCAAAAGTGCATTTGCCCCTTCTATGGCCCTTGAGACTTTCAGCATGCTTAAAAGAGGAGAACCAAATTTACAGAAACAATTCCATACTGATTTTAAAAAGCATTCCTTTGATCTTGAGGTTCAGATAAGGTCTTTTTTTGGTCTTAAACTGTCATATAAGGGAAGTTTTGTTAGGGATAAAGATGCAAACTTATTAAATCTAATAGTTTTCAAAGCAGCAAGTTATGGCTTTATAAAATTTGCAGAACTTATATTTGTGTATTTTGCTTCTTGGCTGCTAATTATCAGATATTTTGCTGTAAAAGTGAACTGGAAACATTTTTCTTCATCCATGCATAATTTTGAACTTAGATTGCTCTTGCATTTTCATCTTTCAAAATGTTATGTGAAGTCTTGAGTGCCTGGCAAAAGATGAATTACTGTGAAGGCTGGGAACATCACACAGGAGGACAAAGAAAACTTAAAGATAACTGGGTGTTCTCTAGGCTCTGGAAGAATTATAGTGTAGTGCAAGGCTGTGTTGTTTTATGAGGATTGGACCTGTGTGTAGTAATTCCAGTGGATAATCATGACATATTTCTGAAGGGAACCTACTATTTAGTGCCCTCTAAGCTACAAAGAATTTCTCCGCTTGGTTTGCTTTCCACTGCTCCTGTCTGCACATCCAGTGCATATCCAGCGAGTAGTGAGAGTGAGCACATATTCCCAAGATGTCCCTGTATGTAGGGTATGGCTGGTCACAGAGACAGTCACAAAGAAAAACATTGCCTTTACCGGCACGTAAACATGCTGACATCACTTAGGTGAATAAGAAGAAAAAAGGCTCATAAGGTTCTTGTACAGCTCATGAGAATGAAAAGTCTGCTGGTGAAAGGTATGCCAGCGCTCTCCTGATTCATGGGCAGGCGAGCATTCACTGATGCAAATGTTAACGCAGGCTTTAAGTTCATCCGATATTGATGCCTAGGCTTGAGGTCTCTTATTTGGTCCCTGTCTTAGGCCTTAGTCTTGCCAGATACAGGTCTCCCTGTAGCTGTTGGCTGACTCTTAAGTTTTCTTGCAGATCACACCTATGCAGAACAGAGAGCAAAGCCACAAAGGGAGTATTAATTATTATAAGCAGGACTTAACATAGGACAGACAGCAGTGATCAGGTGCAGGGCTGTGCCAAACGAGACGACTGTCTTGCAGCTTACACTAGTGACTCCTTTTTAGGCCACTTCTTCTCCATTTTCTGACGCATTCTGTCCTGATTCACCTTCTCTACCCTTGGCACATTCCCTGAATGTTCCATAAAAATGATTGCACATATCCACAAGTCTGGGCAGACATCTTGAGATAAGTTTGTTCCTTCCCAGGAGACAAATGATGTTGTTTACCACTTCTTATCTGTTGTGAAGTTCTGGCTGAACCTCTTCAAGACCATGCTCGAGTGGCTTCTTCCGTGGCCCAAGAGAGATAATAATGAAGACCAGAACTCTTATCTCCTGTTCATTAGGATTTGGGGTTTGCTTGCATTTCCTGTCCGAGTCTCATGCTGAATGGCTATTATCCAAGTAACATCACAAACCCAGTGACATTCCCCATATCCTGGCAATGTTACCCCTTGTCCAGTCCTGCTGTTTGTCCTTGCTTATTTTTAACAACAAATGGGTCATAAGTAAATATTTGACTCTTTATCTGGTTCTGCTCCAGAAAATGACTTCAAAAACCTGTCCTACTTTTTGACTGGACATAATACTCTAAAACTGTAAGTCACAAAACTTGTAACATAAATTGCAAGTACCTGTAGACAATGATTTGAAAAAGACCCATTCTTGTGTTTCAGTTTTGTTTGTGTGTTCAGCAAAAAGCAGCATTTTGCTACTATGTTGGGTTTTAGTTGGCATGCTGGTGCTGCTAATGTCTGGTCAGAAGCAAAGGCAGAACAGCTGAGAATACCCTTGTATATGATGAATATATATTTGTATCAGTTGCTCTAAGGTGAGTTAACGCTACTCACATGTATGTGTTCTGTGCATTTTGGTTTTGTTCCTGTGGTGTTTTTTGAATTTTCTACAAGTAATTAAAGCTAAAATCGAGGATGGTTGTTACATACAAACAGGTTCTAGTTTTCAGTTTTCTTTACCTCTGTTGGAAACTGTGATTGCCTGCCTTGTCTGTTGCAGATGTTCTTTTTTTCACAGCAAATATTATAACTTGACAGTGAAGAAAATTGGATAGTCAATTTCATTAATAACTTTAATTAATAACATTAATAATTTCATTAATAACATAAGATTTTGTAAGAAGAAGAGGTGGTAGTCTGAAAGTCTGTGGAGCATGTTACTAGCAAATTTTACTTTGTTTTCTATCTTGCCATGGTGCGATGGCACAAACAAATTGAAGGGAGTACAAGCCCCTCAAGCCCATGAATCCGGTGTGCAGAGACAATTAATATGTAAGATTTGTATGGAGTTTGAATGGGTAACCAGCTTTGCAGTTGCACATAGTCTAAACCAGATGAAGTATAATTTGTTATCTTAAAGGTGATTTTTGGTAGCTTCTCATGAGAAGACTCAGGGAAAAAGATCAGTTTTGAACTCCTTAACAAGATGGGTTACTCTGAAATTTTAGACGTCTTGCCCCTTGCTACACTTAAATGTTCGAACAGTTTCAGGCTGTCAGTGGGATGCCAGTTATGACAATGCGTAATGATTGCAGATATGTTGACTGTGGAAATAATTTGATGCAAAAAGTAATAGTTTTTCTAATCTGTAGTGGATTAAATAATGGTTTTAGTTAGTACTCTTAGTACGGAAATGGAAGATTGTAGTGCACTGGTGGGTAACAATCACATTTGAAAAGTTAGACTTACAATTCAGCTATGATTGTCTGCCCAAACTCGATAAATTCCCTATGCAATGAGTAATGTGTAGCATTGTCATAAACCACAATTTATATAAAAAGCCTTTAAAAGTGTTCCCTTATTTCAGTAAGTTCACTTTTGTCCTCAAACAATAGTGTTGTAACATTGTATTTGAGTAATCAATGATCCTAGTATCTCGGACCAGTTTCTTATTTTATACTGATGCATTATTTACACAAACAAATGTTTGCAAGGTGCTAGCAAATTAGTTTTTAATGGTCTCATTTCCAGCAACATGTAAAAGGCTTTTAACCTGCTGTTCTTCTGCTGAAAGAGCAGAGTTTTTGCAGGTAACTCTTAATGTCCTGTTTAAAGGTAGCAGGTTTTATGTTCTGGTGTAATACTAAAAGACTTTAAAGAGCAGTACTACCAGAAGCAGTGAATTAAAAATGTCTACTTGCTGCTTTTTTAGTGAGGAGGGAAGTCAGCTGTGTTTTCTGGCAGTTTGCAGCCATGGTCTAGTACCAGCCTCTAAATAAAGAGGTCTCCACCAGCATAGGGGGCTGAGGCCACACTGGAACCTTCACCCACTGGGGCTGTGGTGGCTGAGACACATCCAAGAATAGGGAATTAATTAACTGAGCTGGACAGAAACAGAAGGTAAAACCCAAAGACAAAAAGTTTCTCTCCCTCCCTACCGATAACTTGCCTCAAAATTTAGGATTCTTGGGGAAGGGGAGAAAAAAATCACCAAAATCATCTATATTTTTCAGCTTTTCTTTCTTTTCTCTGTAGAAGTCCATCTTTCCAGAAAACTCTGTTTCCAGGAAAATGGATTTCTTTTCATTGAAGATATCATATAAAAAATACTTGGGGTCTTTGACATGAACTGAAAAAACCCAATCCCACTGCATTTGACCGTAACATGACTTAAAGATTTGAGACATTAAAATAAGATTACTATTGTGGAAAGTCAGTTTCTTTTGTGAAATGCAGCCAACATAACAGCAAATTTTATCTAATAGTTTAAACCTTATAATTGGTGTTTATTCTTTGTGGTGTATGTTTCTGTAGGACTGAATTAACTTGAGAATGGTCCCAGAGGAGGTTGCAATGTTAGCCTAATTTAAAAAACAGTAGGGCAGTAACTGAATTATTTGAGAAACTAATTGATTCTTGGTGTTTTTTTCATAATTCTTTTTTAATGAAAATGGGAAAGCTAGCCACAGTTTTTCAGAAGGAAACTTGGAGTGTTTATGACATTTTTTTAAAATAAACACTTAAATATTTAGGGTGTTAAATGGATCCTGTAAGATACACAAGCTAAATTAAATGTGATAATAATACTGTGAAAAGTTAAGCTCTAGTCAGCTTTAAAAAACTTGTTGCAGATGAAATGTAAGGAACTCAGCGTTAGGATTTTCCAGCAATGTGTGTGCCCTCCTGTAAGTGCAGTCTTGAATTTCTCAGCTGTAGGTAACAGGGCTTTACTCCCAGAGCTGGAGGCAGCCTGTTGAAAGTTACCATTTGTCTCAGTGGGCAGTTCATGTGCAAAGTCTTAGAGGCAGATGTGAAAACCTCTCACCACCCTCATAGTAAAGTGTTCCTTCCTTATATCTAAATCTCTTATCTTTCAATTTAAAGCCATTCCCCCTTGTCCTATCTCCACACGTCCTTGTAAAAAACCGCTTGTCAAACCACTTGCTTGTGGAGTGAAGACTTCATTCTGTGCACTCCTGATCCTGGATTTAAGTGGGGATCTCTCATCCATCTGAACAGGATTTTGAATGTCTGTCAGCTGAGATGCAACCACAGCCATTGTTTTGGTGGATTGTTAGGGTCAACAAGCCTTGGGAAGACAAATACACATCTGTAACAGTATGACAAAGCTGTAAAATTCCGTGTGGCAGGATGATGATGTTGGTTGCCTCCTCCCTCCCATGTAACAATTTCTGGTATCAAATGCAGGAGGAAGTTTGAAAGAAGGTGTTTCTCACAAAAATAATCAAAAGGTAAATTTTGCTACAGGATGCTGTATATATTAAACTAGTTACAAGAAGAATTGGAAGAACTGACAGAAAAGAAATCTACTGAGAGTCATTGTAAACAATTATACTAACTGGTTTATGAAATCCTGGTGTCACAGATCACTGGGTGCTGAGAAACTCCCTGAAAGTGCTACACGTGTAGCAATGTTTGCTGTCAGACAACATACTAAGCAGCTGTCTGGCTTGATGTATCCTTTCGTAGGTTGTTTTTACTCCCATGTGTAACCACTGTACCCTGGCAATGGTGGAGAACTGTAGCCTTTCCACTTTAGTAGGTGTTTCAGTTGATTTCTGATACGGTCCAGGTTGGTCAATAGTGAGATCTTTATGCTAAAGTGAATTCCTGGCATCTCAGATTGTTTTACAAAACAATCAGGCAGGCTGAAGCCTTTGGCAATGAGCTAGTATAAAGCCTGTGTATGCCTGGCATATGATTAAATTCATCAAACAAGCCCCTAGGAGCCTCTGTAACTGAATTTAACTTGATTCTATGACAGAGCTAAAGTTGCACAGTATAGTTCAACATGGAAGTATGGATTTAGGGAACCAAAATAAACTTTGAGTTTGCTGGGATGTACCTCTGATTCTGCTATAGTCCTTAATCTAATCGAAAGGTGCTCAAGTCAGCTCTCTGTAAGTATAAATAAGCTTATTCCACTCCTTTTTTGGTATTAGAAATAAAATAATAATGGCAAAAAACCCACGCCCTCATCTGGTTGGATTTTTCCTTCATGGAAAGAGTTGTTTTATATAGGAGTCTTACCATTAGACACAAAGTATCAGAACATCTGGCACATTCAGTGAAGTGTTCAAGAGGAGAAGAAATAAGTTTCTCTTGTATCTAAGAAAACTTTCTTTAAATGTGAGAAGCTTTAGCAAACACCATTGCCATTGGATTAGACCATTCTGGCAAAGACAGGTGGCAGCCCTCAATCCTACACTACAGGCTAATAAAATTCTTACTGATAAGTTTTCCAAGCTGGTGAGGAAAGAAAAGGGACCAGTACTGAGTAAATTTGAACAGTTGTTTAAATGAAATTTTCATTTTGTCAATTGTTCTTCTAGGAAACTTCTGTCATAACAAATTGCACTGAAGTGTTTTCCATAGCATAGAACTCATCTTCTCTAATATTGTTTGGCTGTTTGTGTCTTCATATCCTTGTGCATAACACTTTTTAAAGTGATACCATCTTCAGCACGATGGTTAAAAAAAATATGGTGGAAACTGACCAACATACTGTTAATATTCTGAAGAACTCTTCAAACTGCTGCCTTCAAAGTGCTTGCTGAAGTAGCCAATAAAATACAACATGTTCCATTCTCAGAGGTAGAGCTTCAGGACACAGCTAGAGAAAAGATTATGAATTTGTATCCCGAACTCCCTTGAACTGACTCAGGGTTTCTTGCACTGAGAGAGGCAGACTGATCCAGAAAAAAATATGGAGCATTTTCTGCAGCATTCTATATGAATATTCTAAACCATTCTATTACGTGCTTTCCTGTCAGTCTTTTTTGGAGACCTATTCCCCATTTGAGGATCACCTAGGTAATGCCAGTTTGTAAATTTGTGATTAGGTCATCCTTTTTTCTACCTCAAAGGCAAATGAAGCAAAACCAAGCAACAATAGTAAGACCATGCAAGGAGTGATTTTTAGCTAATTGTACTGTTTACTGTTACAGAATCATTATGCTATTAATAGCAGAAGTGAGTGAGGACTTCCTTTGATTCCATAGTTAAGAAAATGTTAACCTATACATTTGCATTATCAGTTGTTTCTGCTAATTACCTGTAAACGCAATTGCTTGATCCACAGTATCGTGTTCTGATTTTTTAAGCTCCATCAAGGTAATTTAAGAAGAAGTAGTAAAGCCTTGCTCTGTTTTAAAAAATAATGAATATTAGTGGTATATTTATTCCTTGGAGACACTCTTGTCAGAGCAGCTTCGAAGACAACAGCCGAGTAAAGACCAATGAAAATACATACTAGAAATTTAATAAATTCCCATAAGAACAGTGAGTTCAACAAAGCTTGTGAATATGATTGAAACTGTTAATATAAAAAAACTGTAGATGGGCATTGCATTAGATGACAGTGCCTTGATCATCTAACAAAATGCTGCAGCAAGGTCTCTTTGTTTTTTCCATCTTTATGTGCTACTAAACTATATCTGTCAAATGGACAAAAACATCTGATGGGTGCTCTGTTAAATAATTCAACTAAACTAGGTTGCTCAGACACTGGTACTGAGCTTGAAACATTTCAGAATAGTTAGTAAATTATTGCCTGGTAATAGGTTAGTATAAAGATAATTTAAGAAGTATGCAAGAAAGGTAATTCTTGTTGTACTCTGATTTTCTGCAGGCTGTCTACTAGGTTTCTGGAAGCTAGTTTGCTTACTTGTATATGAGATATCTTTTGGTAATTTCATAATCTTTTCCTACGCAAATCAATTAAAATTCTCTTCATCAGGATAGTTAGATGCCAGCTGAGGTAAGCCACTTTTTACTCTACAGCTCTCCTGCTAATGAAAACATCAGCAGTGAAGTATGTGCCAGGGAAGTGGATGTGAGTTCTTCAGAAAGCATCTGCTACTCGCTTTAACAGCTGGCCTATGCCTTCAAAGGCAGCAGTTACAGGGAATGACATATCCCTTTGCTGCTTATTTTGCATTTCTCAGTGTAACTCAGATAGAAGAGCTAGGGAGCAAGACAGCTTAATAAGAACAATTATCTAAGATAAATAAGGCAGGGTGGAAGGAACTGTAGAAAAGGACACGGCAGACAAATTATTTTGTCATGAGTTCATTCAACATGTTGCAACTTGGTGTGTTCGTTGTAAAGGATTATACTCATGTGTCACTACCTAAACAGACTCTTGTCTGATGTGATCGCGACTGACACTTGTTTCAGTTAAAGCTTGGACTGTTTCTGGTGCTCGTCATATTGAAAAACAAATTTGCTGTACTGGATGCATTTCTGCCCTAAGCAAAATGTGAATGGCTCAAAATGGATCAGAGGTGGCAAAACACAGTCCAGTGTAGATGAGATGCAAATGTGTTTTCTAAAACTCGTGTCTGCCTTTCAGAGTTAAATTTAGGCATTCTGTAAATGATAATGAAGGAAGAAGAGTTATTTTGTGCTGCAGAGACCCTACTTTATGCATGACTTCTGTGCCTCACTCCTCAGGCAATTGTACTTCTACGTGAGGTCTTAATCAGTGTATTCTAGGCCTTTCTTTTTGATGCCACTTGCATAAAGAACCCCATCAGACCTCCTGGTGAAATTACAGTGCTTTTCTGTGTATGTCTTTTGTGTGGGAAAAAATGTTTAAAAGTTATTTTGGTTAAGCATTCTTTTTTTTTTTCTTTTACTTGAATAATTTCTTATGTCTTTTGTCAGATTTGTCAGCATTAATAACAGGTAAAAGTTTTGTAGGGGAAATTTGCAGTAGCAATTTTATGTATATTTTTACAGCTGTTGTTATTCTCAAAGTTTTAGCAAAATATAGAACAAACTTCCTTACCCTTCCTGTCTTTTTTGCAGCAATAGTGGAACATTTTTGCTGAATTTTTCAGTCCTAGACTACTCTCTGCAATATCACATTTCTATACTAACCATTTATAAGCACAGTTACGGATGTGTTTGTATTGATTTTGATATGGATATAGAGAGCAGGACTCAGAGTTATTATAGGAGCAACTGGTTGTGTGTACTAGCAAAGCTGTACTGGGAAAAACCTGCAAACGTACTGTTCCCCTCCCATTTCCTCCTCTTTCCCTGAATAAGATCAATGTTCTCCCAGATTAGCAGTATACATCAAGGGGTTTCTCAGTGATTGCAAGCAAGGTGTCCTTTTGGATGTTTGCTAGTGTAGGCAGATACTTAAATTAAGAAAAAAGTGATGCAAGGTACCTGACAGAAATCAGGTACTTTGCAAGGTAGAAGGCATACAGTTGAGGGAGCAGCTGACTGATTTTTTTTCAATGGAATGTTCAAAATTCTTGCTGTCCTGAGGGAAATGTTAAGAGAAAAATGCCCTTGTATAACCTTGGTGGTTGTGTGTGGCAAGCTTAAGAACATAATTATGACCAGAAACTAGTAATAAACACGCTGTTCCAGCCTAGCATGAGAAACAATTTTGTGAAATCCAGAAGTCTTATAAAAGATTTTCTACTCCACCTTCTAGGTGGTGGATACTGTGTTACATTTGCCATAAGGGTGCTTCACAAATTAAAGGTGCATTTTGTTTTTGGGAAGTATATCATGAACAGTAGGCCTTAATTTTCTTTGGAGGGAATTTGTTCAGCATGGGGAATTTCATTGATGTGCCTTGTATCCTGCAGATCCCAAAGGTCCATCTTGGAGCTGGCTGGCACGGGTTCTGTTGGACTTGAGGGAAGCTCCTAGCAGCTTCTCAGAGAGCCACTCCTATAGCCACCCCCCCCCACCAAAACCTTGCCACACAGCTCCAATACCTGTTGGAAAGTCAGCAATGAGAAAAGTGTAGAGTCTACTGGAAAGCTGTCTGCATCCTTGCTTTGTACTTGTACTACTTGTGTATGTGCATATAGGAGTTTTCCATCATAAGTATTCCATGTTAGATATCCGATCATGTGTGGCACTGTATTTGGACACTACCCAAATTGGGAATTCCTTGGCAGCTGGAAGTAATGAGAAGCTGAAGAATGGAAAAGGTTGGCAGATGAGGGGCCCAACTGGGTTACAACAGAAGCTCAACCAAAATCCAAGAAAAGAGTACTAAATTCTGGAAAGATTCTGCAAAAGGTAGACTAAAGAAATTTTGAGCAGCTTGTGTCACACAAAATAGGATAAATCCAAGATAAATGGTGTAATTAAACTACAGTTACTTGTGAGTCAGTACACACAGTGGGAAATCACTTACTGCAAGTCTTACAACATGCAAAAAGCACTAGATAGCATAGAAAGAACTTCTCAGATCAGTCATATAAGGTTACTAGAAGAGGGCAAAAAAGAAGGAGTGAAAGTGTGAGCTTGATTTGGCAACAGGTAGAAAAGTGCTGATCCAGGAATTAGTTTGAGGAAACCAAATGGTCTCTGTGAATTGAAGAAGTGTCTGTAAAAGTTGGAATCTGGTCAGGGCACTGTCATGTTGAGCACAGTTTCTGTGTTTAATCATTCTCAGTGCTTGTATTGTAATTACAGTTTTCTTACTTATGTCAGTTACCTGTAGCCTTGTCTGTACCGTTCCCATCGAGTACTGGGACCCATAACAGGCATGAAAAATGCAAAGAATAAAAGGACATTATCAACCCTCTAAAGTTTGTTTTGTGTATGTATGCCTTTTTAGAAGCTTCAATCTTGCCACTTTGAAGAAATGAATATTTCAATTGTAATCAAGCACGCTACTTGTGCAGCATTTGTATTTTCTGCATAAAGTTTATAGCTTACTATGATACAAATAGAGAAAGTTAAAATGATTTTATACAACTGAATTTATTTTTAAATCTGCGTTTTAATTTTTTTTTTTTTAAATTGCCTTCAAAGTGATGTTTAAGGCAAATTATTAGTCTTCAGTAATTATTCAGGGCTATTAGCGTTGGTTTTGCAGGCCCAGAGTGCCCACAATGTGCTGTCTCAGTTTCATGAGAAAGGACTTCTAAGAGAACCACTGGTAACTGACTGCTGCAGGATGCTCTCTAACGAGTGCAGTGCCTGATCAATATAGCATGAAGAATTGATTTTATGAGCCAGGAGTCCCAGAGTTAAAGTGGTATCGGGATTGCTAATAGCCTAATCTGAGTTTGAGATAACCATTATAGTAGGTTGTTGTTAGTCATGAATTCCCATCAGACCTATTTTGCCACACCAGACTTCCATAATGATGTTTTTTTATTTCTAGCAATGATATTTTTGTTTTGTTATATGTACTGGTATCAGACCCTTTAATGGTGTTTTTTTGTTTTGTTGTTGTTTTTGTTGGTTTTTTTTTTAGTTGTAAGGGTACATTAGAGGCTTCAAAAATGTTAAGAATTCTCAATCACATTAAGTAAAATGCTTATCTTGCATATTTGGTGGGGCCAGTTAACATCTGTAATTGCTTTGCTCTCCCTGGGCATTACCCTGCAACCCTGATTGTAATTGGGTGAGATGTGAATTGGGCATTGAGGTTATTGCAGGATATGTACAGGCTGGCTAAGCTTAGTTGAAAATAAAAATGAACTGTAAGTTACACATTGTGGAAAATTTTTATGCTTCAGAAATTTTTCTTGCCAGAGTTAGGAAGAAAACAAGAATAAGAAAGGTATCTGAAAATAAAAAAGTGAAAGTAAGAAAAGGGGTAGTATGGAGTGTGTTTTGGGTTGTGTGTTGTGTGTTTTCTTTTAAGGCACATTAATGCTTTTGGAAAAAAAAAATTAGTGTTTGCAGTTTGTGAAAATGATTATACATTCTTGTCTTCATAACAGTGGTGTATTTATTTGTTCAGCTTTACATATGCTCTACTTACACTTTTAGATAAAATGTAAAACCTGTTTGAAAATGGTGATGAACTAAACATACATTTACCGTCAGCAAGCAAAGTTCTGAAGCCATGGGGTGTGGAGGTTTTTTTTTGCATATTTAGAAGGCTGGTAATCTAATTGTAAAGCTAAAATACAGGGAATTAGATTGCACAATGAAATTGCCCCTTGTGTATCACACTCTGACTTCCAGTGTACCATCAAACCATTTACTGAACACAAACTGCTTGATTTTTTTTTTTTTAAACTAATGTACAAGGAAAATAAAAGTGGTTTGAAAATGCTAACAAAACCCCCCAAACCTACCCATGACAATAGAAAGAGCACTCAGATTTTTCTCATCTTTATTTATCCTTTCTTTGACAGTGACTTGTTATCTTCTAATTATGTGGAGATTCACTATGAAGATGGAAAACCAAAATTTTCTAAGGTATTGTGTTCTTAAATTGTCTTTCTGAGGGAACAATGCCAATAAAATGTTAAAAAAAAAGAAAAAGAGAAAAATGCTTTGCAAGGCTTAAAAACATCAGAAGTGTTTTTCCACACATAGAAGGTAACTGTGATCTCATCTTGTAAGGATATCTTGGTAATACAAGAGGAATTGTACAGAAAAGGAAAGCTGTGTTTTGGGGTGAGGAGTAGGCATTTGTAGGTGGTAGTAGTGAAGATGATGCACTGCTGCCAGGACAATTACATCTCCTAAAATATAGGAGGTGGAGGGGTTGAAGTCACCATCAGATTAGTCTTTGTTAATTATTTATGTGTCCTTAGCACAAAGTGCAAGGAGAAAGAATAATGGTAATGTAAGACATTTAAACAAACCCAAAAATCTTGCAGTGACTTTTCTGTGCAAGAATTATACAGTTGTGAAACAGAAAATGAAAGATTTAACTGAAACCTTAACCTCTGGAGTTATTACCAAATCAGCATATTGCTAGACATCCAATTACTTTTGTTTGTCAGACTAGCTCCCAAATTGAATTCAGCGCCATAGGCTATTGATCCAAAGTCAGATTAAAGTTCTGCAAGGTAGTTCAGCCCTAAGGGAACCAGATCAGTCTTTTTGTTTGTTTGTAGTAACAAAATGAGGACTGGAAGGTTCCTAGGAAGGTTATAAACTACATTTTCAGGGAATTACTTTTTTCATATTTGGTAGAAATGCCAAAATATTTCTTGAAAACTTATTATGCGTGAATTATATCTGTACTTAGATGGAGGCAAGCAAGCATTCCGGTTGTATTCATGTCTTCAGAAAGTGCACTGTTGTTTGTCCAAGTATTAGATGTCTGGTTTATTATTTTGCTCTTGCTGTACAGAATCTCAAATAAAATAATACGTGACAGATGAGGGCAGAATTAAACAATTACGTTGCAATGTAAATACTGAAATATGCTGTTTTGTTTTCTTCCACTGAAGAAGAAAAATAGTTTCATGTTACATACAAAGGAAGTTGTTTCATTAAGACTCAGTATTCTGCAGAATAGGCAAAAATGCTAAATGATGCAAGAAAACAATTCCCTCTGGCATTTAGACAAGCTCATGCAATTGTCAGCTGCAGCACTAGCATTGAGCACTGCGGTTGCTGAATCATGAATCTGACTGGAAAATTATATTAGAACTTCAGACTCAGCAAATGGGCTACCTTTGCATGCTGCGGTAACTTGATCCAAACTTCCTAGGGGGTGTTTTCTGAATTGTTTTATTTAGAAGCGATAATACAGCTCCTGAGATCACATTAATCTGTAAGAGGCTTCATTATAGATAATAAAAAGACCCCAAAACCCCACACAATTTGTGTAGGAGGTCAGATAAGGACTGTATCCTGGTCTTTTGCAATGTCTTATAATACTTATTAGGCCTAAGTAAAAGATGGTTTTGTTTCCTGATGTGGATCTAAAGAAGTGGGATCTCAATGAAAAGTACTGTTCTTTCTAGAAAGAGGTTAGTTAATTACAAAAATGACTGAAGAACAAACAGCAATTTCTTTACTCAGATGATCATCTTTAAAGAAAAAAAATCCCGAGAAGCTTTGTGTGAGAAACATAATCAAATTTAGCTATTAAAAAGCATGTTTTATGCATTCTCACTGATGGAAGGGTAAACACAATGATTGCTTTCTGTGTAGTACTTTGATTTAATTATACACAATAACATGTAAGGAATTTAAATCAGAATCTGAATAACTCATTAAATAAGATGCAAAATGGAAATAATGCTGTCACAGACAAACAGCGTTTGCATTTTTTGTACCTTGAGTTATAGTAATTGCATAAAGAACGGGTTCAATATGTGTGTTGGAGTTCAGATGCCATGACACAAGAATTAAAAATATTTTTATGATGAATAGTAGGTTTTTCAAACAATAGGTGAGAGACAACCACACTTGAGGGTTTTTAATAAAATTTTTTGAGAAGACATTTTATTTTTAGTTTAGCTGAGCTTATTGCTGATAGACAGTAAAGACAACTACTTAAATGAGGTAAATGTGTATTGTTACTGTTAGACTTTTTTGCATTGGTTTCAAGCAACAGACATTAAATCAGGATAATTGTGTGTGTGTGATTGTTTGTTTTTAAAAATTATTAGGGGGGAGAGCATTGTTACTACCATGGAAATATCAGAGGTGTCAAGGATTCCAAAGTTGCTCTTTCAACTTGCAATGGACTTCAGTAAGTGCATGTTATCATTTTTCAAACGAGGCTATAACTATTATTCTTGAATATTATCTCTTGATATGGAAGGAACTGAAACACTACAGGCTCAAAGATTTTTTGGTGTTCTGAAATGCCAGTACCAACTATGCCAAACTGCCAGCAATTTTTCTTAGTATCTTTGGAATTAGTATTTTGATGCTGTCTCATGAAAGCTTTGAATATAGTAAGTGCAAGTAAATATTTCCCCAGATGACTTATTATGGTAAAGGATAAACAAGAATTATATTTCAGCAGTTTGCATGCTCAGTATTCATGTATGATTCTGTCATAGAAAAATGGATCTTTTTGTTAGATTATACAAGGGAAAAATGCAAGAAAGTAGCATCAGTTACTGTTAAGTGCAACTCAGCTGTTAATTGTATTTTGCGTGCTCAGGGCATGTCTTAGGGCTTCCTTTTTCCAAGGTCAAATCTTTACTCCTTTTGGTACTTTATCATTGCACTGCCATTACATTTAGTGTTAGTCTATTAAAATGTGCCATATCTTAAAAATCCCCCAATCGTGGCTTTAGCTACATGTGGTAGTAATGAGTATATATTTAATATTGATCAGTTTTTCAGCCCTAAGTTTGGTTTTGTCTTATCAAAATTCATATCCTGGAGTCACACCGATTGCCTTGTAATCCTAAATATCACTTCTTTTTCTCCATGTTCTAGTGGCATGTTTGAAGATAGTGCTTATTTGTACTTGATAGAACCAATGGATCTGACCCACACTGCAGTAAGTTTATTTGTGTCTAATTTATTTGGTTTGGGAGAGTGCTCCAGGAATAGCAAATAAAAGTATTAGAATAAATCAATGAGTGATATGTCTCATGCATTCATATGAAAATGAAAAGTATTTTAAAACACTTCATTTGCATTTGTTTAAGGTAGTAAATATGTAATTATGATTTACCTACGATTTTTCTCTGCTTTTCTTTAATCTTATGTTTCCTGCTTGCTGTTGGTCATTTAGATGCTGGGAGCAGACAGATAAAACTTTCCATAGCACATGGTTATGGACTGTCAAAAAGTGTTTATCAATTTGCTCTAGTACTTGAACTAAAGTACTTGAACTCGTATTTGTTTATAAATTCATTGAAGGGATCTCTGGAACTCGTTTATACGTTCTTCTCTAAATAGTTGCATCAGATTGCTTTTGGCCTACCATGGTTCCACAAAAAGCTTAATTAAGTAGATAATTGTATCTGGGTATCTTACATTTTGTATGTTTTAAGTCAGTGATTATTGTATAGCTTAAATAATTGTGATCCAGCATATTCAAATACAAGATTATGCTGGATCAGCGTATAGGACTGCATTTAGTATTTTGCTTTTATTATTTTTGTGTTTCACGTGTACAACCCTTTCTAAAACTTTAGCTGTTAATACAGCTGACACAATTTCTCAGTAGTAAAACTTGGTATATTTCTAACCTCTGAATGATTCAAATATTTGAGTGATTTTCAGTGAAATTATTTTGCAACGTTGAGATAGAGAATTCTTAAGGTTTGTATCCTGCTTGGTCTGTAGGATATATTGCAGATGCTGTGCCACAATTCTCAAACTTGTCTTGCTCTAGTACGTATATGACAGTATATGTTTAGTATGTGACAAATAATTAATGCTGCAGAACTGACACGTTTTGGTGACTCTAAGGCTGAAATTAGAGTCTGAGTAAAGATCTTCAAAATTGTTGGCTGATACTGTCAAAGAAACTGGATCAACATTCAGAGGACCCGGTATCATTTGGACAGTCAATTATTGGGCTGTAAATGAAACTTCAGAGACATAAGAAAATATTACATCCAAAAGAATCAGTCCCCCCAGGAACAACAGTACCTGCTGTCTATGTGTCTGTGTTTGATGTAGCACGTGTTCATAAAGGTAATTCTAAAAACTGACAACACAGACACAATAAATTCATGGAGATTATATTTATACAAGCAAGAAGAAAATTTGACTAAACTGTTTTCTTGCTTGGGTGAACAAAGGAAACCAGGATATCTCTGAGTGGTATTTCAGTAAAAATTGTAAGTAGAGCAAAAGTTCTGGTTATAAAAATGAGATACCATTTGCCAACTCAAGGTTTCAAGTTGAACTCTAAATGATAAGAAAACAGATGAGATGCATAATTTTCTCAAAACTACTGAAAATAATACATCTACAGAGAGCTTTCAGAGGCTCATTTTTTTGATTGCAGTATTTGAGATAAATATCACGAACACAGCCTTCAGCACGTACTTTATGCAGCTTGATTAATCTTAACTGTAGTATATACTATATAAAGCTCCCTCTTCTTCCCCCCAAAATCTAGCAAATAAATGCAGTATTGTCCTTCAGTGTGCTATGTATTTCTTATGGAAGTTACAGAACAGTAGCATCCTACCCTTTGGAAAGAACTGCTTGTTTTGGCAGGCTCTGCAGAGGAGGTGTTATGGAAGAAAAGAGTCCTTTCCTAGAGTAGATACCCAAATGTGATAATCTGGGGTATGTCAGACTTCTAAAGAAAACATGCATTAAAAGTCTTGTGCTTATTAAGTGTGGAATACACCAATAAAACAGGGTGAAATAATCCTCTTAAGAATAGCATATTGATTGGTTTCTTGCAATTTGCTGCAATTAGGATTTTTTTCTTAAATAGTAATAGTTGCTTTTCATCTGTGGGAGGAAGATTTCAACCAGATATAGACTTTCTAATTTGATTTATTGGAATAAATGGTTTGTGTTCTCTAATACTAAGACTTTTGAAGGACTTTTTTAAGGTAATCTCAAAGACATCTGTGACACTTCAGTTTTGTAAGACTGGTCAATTTGCTGAAGCAGAGAGGCTCTATGATTTGCTCAGGATTGCAAATAGATTGCTTCAAATTAGTAGTATCCCAAATTGGTACTACAATTGCTTGTATTTTATAGAAAAAAATAAGTTATAAATACTGAAAGATGTGACACATTTTTTGCTTGATGTTATTAATTTGAAGAAAATTTCACATATTTTTCTTATCAGGAAAGTAAAAGTAGGCCACATATCATCCAAAGAACTTATGGAACACAAGCCTCCAAGCAGTTGCGGGACCTTGGTATGTTTTTGCTTATATTATGCGTTTTTCAATATTGGAAATAATTGTATCTATAACTTGGAAAATTTGAACGTTAGGCTCGCAGTGTTTATAAAATTGATGATTATTTAGAAAATCTTGAAAAATATATAATAACCTGACTTTTTTCACAGTTATTGCAATGGAGTTTAGATTTTTCAAAAAGCAGCTGTAAGATTTTCATTCACAGACCTATATTTAGCTTTCCTCTGAAAACCACTAAATTTAATCAGTGATATTAATGTTTTTGAGGCAACAAGGTGGAAGAAAACGTATATTCTAAGCCCAGGTTACAATTTCTTCACCTCTCCTTGCAGGCTTTAACTTTACAATTTCTGAATTACTTGAGTTTTGATATATTTCATGTATTTTAAAAAATGATCTTTTGAGTAGCAAGGGTGGTTCTAATTCTGGTGATCTTAATCTACTTTTGATTTGGATAGTGTACATAAGTAGTTTAAAATAATGCCATGAAATTCTTAAATTGTAATTTTTACAGAGACTGACGCTAGTTCTGAATGGCCCTTTCTGTCTGAACTGCAGTGGCTGAGGAGAAGAAGAAAGAGAGCAGTAAGTGTGACTCTGAGTTAAGACCATTTATAAACCCAAACTCACTAATTTCTGTATTTTTTAATGTCAAGAGAACATAGGCTTTAGGAAACAAGTATTTTTAGGAGCTTAATATTGTCATATAATACAATTATCAAATGAGAAAATAAGATTTTTCTTCAAAAATAGAATATTTGGAAGAAAGTTGGTAAACTTTCTGAAGTGACAGCAATGTTATGCATCAAATTGAAATTCAGTAGTGGAAATGACTTCAGAACTTTAAGTTTTTTGTCTGCTTGACAATAAAGAATAATTTTGAGTGAACTCTTGCTACTTTGTAGATATCTGACTTTATTGTCACTTGGCTCATTAAGCAGCATGATTAAATCAAAAATCCAAACGAGGACACCCAGAACTGGATTATTGAGAGAACATAAGTGGGCAGTCCTCATGATCTTCACATGCATATGTATCAGTTAGGGGAATAATTGAGTTAAAGGAGATTAATCTGTATTTCTTCACTGACTGCACAATCCACGCCACATTTTTGAGGATGCATATGTTTTTAGTAACTTCCTTCCTCATTAAGTCTGTGGTGAATAGTACAAAACGAAAGGAGGAGGGAAGCAGTGGTGGTATCTGCACTGAACCAAAAACCCTGAACATTCTTGATGATGTGGCTCAGATTCTCAGCCAGTGTCTAAGTTACTGGAGTTATGATTCTTTACCCTACTTGCATTTCTCACCCAGTTGTTTACTGGTTTACATACCCTACACAATATATATTTAATACGTATATATAATAAAAATCAGCTGGAGTTATTTTTGAAAATCACTACATCTTCATGATTTCCTCAAAGAATTTCTTTAATTCATCAGTTATCTCGTGGTGTCTTTGAAGAAATGAAATATCTGGAGCTCATGATAGTCAATGACCATAAAATGGTAAGTATATCAATTCAGTGGGAATCTTTCTTTGGGTGGCAGTTTGTAGGCTGATGTACAGCACTGTGCTGCATCAGCTACTTTTGGGCCCAGGATTTTGTTTATCAGCAGCTATTAACGTTTGTACTGTAAGACACACTGTGGGCCATCATACCTAATGAAGCTTAATGTTACCTAAGATTTTCTGTGGCTATTATATATTAAAAATGAATCTGGAACACTTTGGTATCATATGGATAAATTAATATGCCCATAATCAACAAAGTAAAGCAACAAAACATTTATGTTTTGAACAACAAAACATAACAGAACAAGCACGCTAAAATTACATCCTATCTTTGAAGTTATATAGAAAGAGGTCAGAATTTGTTACTTTAGAGTTTAGTTTTACTAATTTAAATTTTAATGCAGCAAAACATATAGACAAAACTCTGATTGTTCTTCCTGGCTATTCTGTACTTATAAACAGGAGTCATAATGAAGTGCAAGGTAAGTTGTTTGTTTGATTCAGAAAGTGTTTGTCATTAAAAAAAACCAAAATGGATGGGGGGGAAGGAAAGCCCAATTTTGTCCCCTTTTTGTCTTGAGGGATGACTGGAAAAAGTCAGACTAAGTGACATTTGTTGTAAGCAATACTTTTTTTTTTTTAAATCAAATTCTGCTGATACAATAGTTTTCACTTATTTGCAAGTAAAGAGCTTTTTGTGTCTCTCATACTGCTGCAAATTTCCCAGTGCTTTTTGGAGTTATGTGCTCTTTTGTCAACACAGAAAGATGATATTTAAGAGCAAGAAATAGAAGATATCAGAACAGGATGCAGTAATTCATACTTGTTCCAGTGCTGAATAGACAGATAATTTACCCTTCTCTCACCTGTCTAATAAATCATAGAAGTAGTCTGGGAAAAATAACCTATATTTTATCTGTGTTAATTTGGCACTGTGGAGGGAATTTGAATGGATGGAGAATGTAGGGCAGAAATTTCTTGAGCTGTTTTCATTTGTAAAGCCACCTGGTAGGAAACTACTCTAAGAGTGTTCAGGTGTTGGTTGTTTAGCAGTAGGGCACAGTAACTGAAGTTATGGCCGTTTTGTTGTCTTACTTGATGTCTGAGGTGTTCCTTATGAAGAAAAAATATTCCGATGTCTGTCTCTTTCCCCTGGCCTCTTGTGTTACAGACATGCTTAAAGGTGTTCACTACACTTGCTACAGACTCTAACTGTTGTTTCCTCTCACACTTTATTTGTTAGAACTTTAGACCACAAGATTTTTTTGCTTCATAGTTATCGGTGACTTAGAGGCAGATAATAATTCTTTCCAAAGAATAAAACAGGTATACTTAGGGAAAGTGTTCACAGTTAGGAGTCACAGCCTGCCAATCCAGGAGATCACTAAATGTACTTTCAAGGTTTTCTGCTTACCAGGAGAGGGCAGGTTTCCCCTGCAGCAGAGGTCTTTGTTGGAAGAAGTATTTTAAACCTCTTTGATCATTGTGTTACATGGTTAATACTGTGTACTTTCACAACATTTCCTTTCCTCTAGCAACAAAGATATCTCAGCACATTTCATTAGGTTGTTGCACTTTTTACTGGTTTAAATTAATTTCTTTTAGGATCTGTGTTTAACGACATTATGTGGTATATTGCTATTGATTTTAGCATTTTAATACTTTCACGAAAACCAAGAACATTTTCCAAAGCATGTTATTTTACCTTTCCACTTCTGGAAAGGTTTGGGATTGGCTGAAAGCAAAAAGCCAAAGCCACCCTTTCCCCCTTACCCATTGTCATTGTTCTCTGGGGAGCAGTCCCGTGGTATAATGCTTCTCTCTGTGTACATCCTAGGCGCCTACTAGCACCGTACCTGAGAGCAGCTACTCAGTTGCTCGGAGAAGAGCCAGGCCCTCTTGTTCCAAGGCCTCTTTTTAAGTACTGTGTTTCATAGAGAGAATAGCTGACACATTCATGGACCACTGTGAGGCAATGAGACTTGTTGCTTTTAACCAGTTGTTAAAATTAGCAAGAGTTTTTTGATAAAAGCTTTTTTCCCCTGTTCTAAGCAATTTCACGTTCATTTTCTGTGAAATTTTGAAGACCTATTTTTCCTAGCCGGAAATCATACTGCGTAATGTAATCTTGGTTTATAATTTTACAGTTTCTTGAAAGTCATGTGGATTCATGTTCAGATACTATAGCTGCATCTTTAAAAAATTTGACTTGGAACAGAAGGAGCTTGTGAGGCAGGATGAGGAAAGACATGAAACCATTGTAATGACATGCACAGATATTATGAAGTAGAACTTCAAATACAGCTCATCTAAGTCTATAAAAACAGAAAAAAAATTGGAGTTAGAATTCAAGATATTCAGCTTAACTCTTTTCACGTTCAACCACATATTTACTTTTACCATGCACTCCCTCTTCCATTTTGCCTTTTGGTATAACTACTGCTACATGTTACAAAAGTATTGTGCTATTGTAGAAAAGGATGCCTTTGCAAAGAGTTGTGCACAGGACAAGTGGTAAATGCTTCATCTTCATGTCTTATAATTAAAGTGATAGAATGTGAGTACTACAGTCTGATATGTAACTCATAAGGTTAAGCAGTTTTGATGGGTACAGCATCCTCTCAGTTTTGAGCTCATGTTTATGTTCATGTTTACCTGTAATTTTGTCTCAAACATTTGAACTCTGATTCTAAACACGGTATGTCTTGTGGTTAAATGCTCCTTTTACAGCTGGGAAAGGCTGCCTAACATACCTGGCTTCTTTTATCTTCCAGGGATTCTTGAATATGAGATATAGGCTGTGATCTGAAAAGTTTTTTAAGTTTTTCCCTTACTCTTTCTTAAAATATTAATTTTCCTTTCATGCTGTAAAAATAAAGAATTAGTAATAAATATTTAAGTTCTCACTGTGTTCTACTTTCTCTTCTTTTAGTTCAAAAGGCACCGTTCTTCAACTGCGTACACAAATAATTTTGCAAAGTCTGTGGTAAACCTTGTAGATGCTGTAAGTATCAATGTTTCTTCTGAAAACTGATTCACTGACTTTTACTGTAGCACTGTATTAAAGATGTTATCATTTTCAGATACCAGATTTCAATTACACTTTAAAGTGCATTTCTAGTTTCTCTGCAGAAGAATAGCCTGGGGTGAATGTATAAGAAACTTCCAGATTATCCATGGCATTTTTCTTAAAGCTTGCAACTGTCAGAGTTTGCCCTTGGCACGGTGATTTCAGTATCTGTCATCAATTAAGAATAATATTTAATCAAATTTATATTTGTGAATCAAATCTAACCACAAATGATTGAAACTGCAAATATAGCTCCTAAGGGATACATATATCAATTGAGAGAAAAAGCAAGTGTGAGTAAAAAATTCTGCTTTATAAATCTTTATTTATAGCTTAAAAACAAACAAAATGCCACTGTAGTACATTATAAATGGGTGGAAGTGACACAGATACCATACTTCTATCTGTGACTAAATTTAGAACAATTTTGCATACAGCACATAAACTAAAAGTAATATTTGTGGTAAAATTAATTTGCTTTTTTTTTTCTTCTTTTTGATACACATATAATGATCACACACGTTTCAGAACTCTGCCTGTAGTGAAAACAGGTAGATTCTCTAGTAGTGATGAATACAAAGGCTGCCGAATGCTGAATCTGAGTCCCTTTTCCACATGACATTATTGGTACTAATGGAACTGTGCGATATGATTCAGTGCCAAACATTGTCAACAGTTTGTTTGGCTCAGAGGAAACAATGCAGTACTTGTTCTTACATATAAAGTGTACTGGATGTATATTGAAAATTTAGATGAATATATTTAGAATACATTAAATACCAGAAGTGTTTTGGAATATTTTTCTGCAATGATCTGAAAGTGCCAGTAGCCTAAAGAAAAGGTACTAGAGCAGATAAAAATGTAAATAATTGTAATATTTCTGCAATTTATCTTGGACATTCCCAAAGAAAGGGTGACATCTTTATTTTTTTCTCATCTGATCATTATTCCTTTGTCTTTCTTCTGCATCTTAACAAAAGTTTTCATCTGTCTTTTCTTTCTCTATTAGGTCTGTTTTTTCCATTTTTATCTGTGTGTATGCAGAAACATCGAGCTTCATTCTTGTGTAGAATTCAGTCCCCACATTGCGATCTTACAAAATGACATCTTAATGTCTTTTTCTTTAAATAAAGCATGAAAAGGAGCAGGATTTTCTGCCGTGTTATTCCCTTATGTCCATAGGGTGTGGGCTATATTTCTTACTGATTTATTGTTGGGAAAAGGATATTGGCTTTCAGAGGCCTTCAGGTTCTGTGCCCTCTCTTCCATTCTTTTGTTGCTGTTTGCTTCAGGAAATAGAGTTTTCCTCTTAGCAAACAGAAATAAAGTCTTTATTGATCCACCCCTATGTCATTTCAGGCAGTTTAATTTTATTGGTTTTTCTCATGTTGTAAAGCATTTTCTGTGTATGTTCTCAGCCTGTCTCCCTGAGATTGAAGCAGGCTAATACTCTTTTCCTTCAAAGGTCTTGAAAAAAATTGAGCTCAGCTGGTTCCTATCTCTTGTTTTTAAGATGCATATTATACATTGAATTTTTAATAAGGATAATGCTGCCCTGATACAAAACTGGGTTTCTGGTCAGGGTGAATAAGGAATGCATCTTTTGTAGATCTGTAAGTTCTGCATAACCTTAGTTAATAAAATTTGCCATTTTTTGAACTGAACCTGAAGACAGCAGTAGTTTTATGTCAGAATCAAGTATCATGCACAATGTTAAAATGCATATTTTAAAACTGGTTGTTATTAATGCCTGATTGTTGTTTCCTTGTCTATTGCTACAGCAACATTAAAATTTATAGAAAAATCAATATTTTTACTTAATTCCACTCAAGCAATGTAAGAATTAAGTGGTATAAATGGAAATCAAGCAAATTTTGGATTTATTGGAAAACTGAGAAATTATTTAATCTCAACTTTAAAATTGTCTTTGGCTACTCTTTGAGATCATTATTTTCTTTTTCTTTGAGATCATTTTTCTTTTCTTTGAGATCACCCAGTGTACCTTTTACATTTCTTCTTTGCTGATTTTTGTACAGGTTTCTGCAAAACTCAGTGGCAAAGTTATTCTCAGTGGCCATGAGAATTTTAAAGAAAATGGAGTGGCTCAAAAAAAAAAAA
>VZTF01008143.1:1951334-2039833 GCA_013397755.1 Cnemophilus loriae
AAAAAAAAAGAGCAGCAAGGGTTGTTTTTTTCCTTCTAAAACATAAAATTTAAGTTGATCAGAATATCAGCTTTTAAGAAATGCAAGGCATTACCAGCTAACTGTTTGCCCATGTTTTCCTCCTGCTTTATCCCTCTTGTCCTTCCGCTTTACTCTTACTGGCTAACTGTGCATGTTTGACCCAGTGTTCTACTCCTGTGCCTGTCCTGTCTCTGCCCTCAGATATACAAGGAACAGCTGAACACCAGGGTGGTTCTCGTTGCTGTGGAGACTTGGACAGACAGAGATCGCATTAATATTCACCCTGACCCTCTGCAGATGCTCCACGATTTCTCCAAGTACCGGCAGCACTACATCAAGCAGCACGCTGATGCTGTGCACCTGCTCTCGTATGTACCCTTTGCAATGGCTTAGTATATTATTTCCTGTCTACTGCTTTTCTCTACTTGTCTCTTCTTTCTTACTTTTTTTGCTTGGTATTCTCTATATCAATCAACATCTGCCTTCCTTAGGAGGCTTAATCCATATTTAACACCTGTTTTTAATAGGTGTATTATATACCATGGTCATGTTAATATATATATATATATCTATAATGATATTTTAATGTCTTTGCAACCTGGAGACAGGGTCACGTGTGAAGTGTCTTTTGATGAGCCCTTAAGGACACTTAGCTTTTCTCATCAGGTGTGTAATGTGCTGCTTTTCCAGTTACAATCAGGAGAGGGCAGAGCTGACAGCATTATGTGCTGCCACAAAAGCGTTCCAGTTAGTAAATTTATTCACACATGTAGCTGCAGTGATGATTTGTTAATGGAAGGTCTTCTCCTTTAGAGCTGTAATGAGTTGTTCTCTGAGACACAATGCATTTTAAGGGGAAATTCCACTTGCATCACTAGGCACGACTTCAGCCTTGAAGCAAGCATTATTTTATGGCATTGTAAGCAAAGAGGAGGAAATGTGTGTTCCCCTGTGCAGCATAAAGATCTTAAGCCATCTCCCAGCAGCATGACATACTGTGAGGATGGAGTAACTAATGTCTTCCATGGGATTCTCCTGTAGTTCATCTTCTGCAGAAGAAGATAAAAACAGGGGATGAAGAATTTCCTCCAGATTTCCTTAACATAGACATCACAATACAACGCTGATTGTGCTCTTCATAATGCAGGCAAAGTGCTGCTGACACGCACTCTTAGTGACTTTCATGCATGTTTCGTGTCACCTGCTGAAGAGTTTGCCAGCAACAGGCTCTTCTCATGGTGAAAGGTACCAAATCCAACCTGAAATACAGGAAATTCCATTTAAACATAGGGAAAAAAAACCCTTTCACTGTGAAGGTGGTCAGATGCTGGAACATCTGCACAGAGGGCTACGGAGTGCCCATGCTTGGAGATTTTCCAAAGCCAATGGAACATGGCGTGCTTCTTGGAGCTGGGGGTGGGGGGGGATGAACTAGACCATTTCCAGAAGTGCCTGTCAGGCTCAGCCCTTATTACAGTCCTGTCTGTTGTAAAGCCCTGGGCTGTAAGTGTTTAGTTAAGCTGCAGTCTGAAAGTTCTGATGGCTGTTAGAATGTTCTGAAAAATAAATACATACCTGTATAGAGTATCCTGTCATTTAAAAAAAAACCATTAATTTTCAAAGATTAGGTCATTCGTACGTCATGCAGGGTCATTGTAGGTTGTTTGTAGGCTATGTAGATTTATTATGACTATGAAGTTAAAATAGGTATCATTCATAGTAATTTAAAGGCATTTTTTTGAATAATTTAGCTCTTCCAGATTATGTTACTTAACTAAATTATTTGGGGCTTAACAATAAATGAAAGGAGTCAGGGTTAAAGAGCAATATTAAATTACTTTCCCTTTAGGTATACTTCTCAGTCTTTTCATTTGGAGTTGAAACTAGAACTTAAACTGATTTGGATTAAGATAATAATTAAAAAGTTCTCAATACTGGTACATTTCAGAAAAGAATTCCTTCCTGACAGATCATAAATTAGAATATATTGTTAACTTTTTAAAGAGATGTTATCACTGTATTGTCTTAGGAGTCTGGCACTCAAGCTTTCTGCGCTTGGTTTGTTTGTGGGTTAAGACTGATTCTGACTCTACAAGAGAAAAATAGTATTTTTGTCAAAACTTCTGTATAATCTTTCAGTGTTGGTGTTCTGCTTGTAAACTTGCAGTTGCTTTTTATGCTAGAAGTAAATGAATGTACATGCAATCTATCATAATATGTGTGAGAGTATAGTCTTTCAATAAGCTCTTGGTGCCCAGTGTCAATGTATTATATTTATTTTGTTTGTATTTGTTTGTAAGGAATGTGACATTTCATTACAAAAGGAGCAGCTTAAGTTACTTTGGAGGGGTTTGCTCTGTGGCCAGAGGAGTAGGAGTGAATGAGGTAATTTTTTTTTTTTCATGACTAAAGTGAAATAAAGTAGAATCTCTACATGATAGTCTCAAGAGTTTGTATGTTTCAGTATTCAGGGCTTTAAAGATAACTTATATATTAAAAAGTTAGGGTTCTCACTACTGCTCAGAGTGCTTTTCTTTTTAGAAAGCATTTCTCTTGTTTGCATTATTCTCTTAAAAAGAACTTAAATCGGCTTTTATTATATTTGTCAGAAATTTAGACCCAAAAATCTCAGACAGGAGTATTGGAAACACAGCAGTGAATATCTTTTTGTCTTATCACTGTAAGACACTTGATCTTCTGAGGTACCAATGACATATAATTCTTCCTGGAATTTTTTAACATTGAAATTAGAAAACAAATTGACCCTGTGTATCGATTTTTTACTATTGTTATTTTTTTTCCTCAGTGCAGTGTTAAATTGATAATGAAATTCTCCTGGTTTAACATGGGTTAAATCCTACTATTACAGAACTGCATTACATATATATCAAATAGACTTCTTTCTTTAGATTAACCAGTGAGGAGAGATTACCTGAGATTAGGAGATGAATATTTTATCTGTTATGTACTTTATCGAGTTTATTTTCCTTATATGCACACAGAATTGTGATTGACTGCACAGAATTATTGAAGTAGTAGGTACATAGTAAGCCAGAATGAGCCAGTGTAGTGTTCATTGCAATAACTAATGGGTTTTTGTTTTTTTATAATTGTGCTCCTCTTGGAATACAGTATGGCCTCCCTTTGCCCATGGCGCAGGAATTAGCACAAAGTCTTGCTCAGAATCTTGGAATACAGTGGGAGCCAGCTGCCAGGAAACCGAGTATGTACATGGAGCCTTCTTTTGTCTTCCTTAGCTAAATACATAAACACTTCCTTTATTGTGTTTGAAAGAAATGCTAAAATTGCTGTAACTGTAGAACAAGAACTGCTGCTTTTGGGAATATACGTAGTAAAATTTCAGCTTCACCAAAACAAGAGCTGCCAGTTTAGTGACATTTTGCATGACCTCAGTGATGTCCTGTGTCGAGAGGTTAGATTCATAACCAATATTCGAAGGTATATCGGTAAAAAAACCATTAATTTAATTTAGAACTCCTTTTCTATCATAATGAAATATGTAAATCCAATAGAACAATGGCTGACTTCTTAAAATGCAAAAATACCTGACTTACAATTGAAGAAATGGTAAGGAGTTGTAACCTCGTCCAGTGTGACATTTGCTCAACTTGTTACCTTGCTGCTTCACAGCCAGAGCACATTTGTGTGGCCTTAACACATGCAGAGTGTTGGTACAAAAGCTGCTGCAAAGCCCTTTTCAGGGCTAAACAAAATTGTTTGGTTTTCCGCTTGCATTTTGCAAGCAGTTTGGCTGCCTTTTCTCTTTGTTTGTGTGAATGATAATGCTGAATTTATTGTGGAATGACTTCAAATATCTGTGAATTAGGAAACCATGCTTAGGAATGTTGTTTTGTAAAGCATTGCTTTTGAATTGTGTAAACTAGCAAATCGCTAAAATATTTTCTATATCATTGTTTTTTGATTACAGGTAAAACAGAGTTCATACAATTTGGAAATCAGAATATATTTTAACTAAGAGATAGAAGTTTTTGATATGATAGCTCAGTGTCCTTATTTGGATGCCCTTTATAGAGAAGGATTAATGAAAGACCTGGAAGGAGTAGAAATAACCATATAAAAAATCTGAGAACATTTTCCATGGAGAAACTCTGGATTTCCTCTCGTAACTACAGAACATCTATCTTTGGTAGATAATTTTTATGGGCAGTTTGCAGATTCTGTTTTACCAACCATAAGGTGTTGAACTTGTGTTTTCATGTTATGAATTTGGTCACTGTTGACTTACATGCTATAGCTGTAAGTAAACTGTAAATCCATTTTCATTCAACTACTTTTTCGAATGAGTGTTTGATTGGCTGATTCACATATTACTGTTAATAATTTTATGCCAAAGGGAAAAAGCCTGGCCTGTCCAGTAACAATCCTCTTTCAGGGTATTCTGTATTTTTAGGGAGGAAGAAAAGTGAACATTTAAAATCATCAGTATTATGTGTACTGCACACAGCCTTGTGCTGCCTGTTTTGAGAGCATGTAGGGAAGAATCTTGCCAACTATTCTCAGCTTTCTATACTGCCCGAAACTTTGTGTTGAGTCTAAGAACCTGCAGATTTGGTAATCTGAAAGTACCACATTTATTTATTGTATTAGTATGTCTTCAAGTGGGCTGGTTTCCCTTTGGGGCTAGAGTCTGTACAGCCAAGCAACCATCAGATCTTTGTATAATTAGTCAAGCTCCATTTTTATAGTGAGTACTTTATATTTACTGTAAGCATATTTATAACTTCTCTCCTTTTCTGTTGTGTTTTGGTCTTGTCTGAGAAGAGTGTGACTGCACTGAATCCTGGGGTGGTTGCATCATGGAGGAAACAGGGTATGTCATAAATATCAGTAATTGAGGGCTCTGGAATGAGTTCATAGTTTACATTATGACAGAAATATTTACGCATTGGGCTTTATCCATGTGTTTTAGTGCTAATAAATGAAAAACTAGAAACAGTTGGAACTCAGTCCTTAGGTAAATAAATGATCAGTGAAGTCTGAGGGGGAAGCACACCTATATGGGAGGAATTTCATTGCCCGCTACCCTCACACACTGCCAAAGATTCTTTTCTCTACACTGTAAGAAATTGATTAGAAAAGGATAACTTCTGAAATATAGAGGTTTGAGTCTTATAAATCACTTCCTGTCAGAATCTTGCTCACTGTGGAAGCTTGATTGCAAAAATAATGAAGAAAATTAGTTACAAATAAGACAGAAGAAGCTTCGTTTCTTCGTATGGTATTTGGAAGTTGGTTCTTCAGTAGAGTTACTTTGTGGCTTCCCTGTAGACTTTTAACTGTCAGCCACCGTATGAATGCAGCAGAAAATCATTCCATAAATTTGCTTCTGGAATCAGAGGTAAGGCATTGATCAGAATAGATACTGGCTTCCTTCACATGGTGAACTCATCAAAGTATTGGTCTTGGGTGAAATATCAGAAGAGGCTGTGGAATAAGCCTCTTCTGTAGAAAAGGTCAACAGTAAACAAAAGCCAGGAGCAGAGGATGGTCATGCAGAAGCTGAAAAAGGACTGACTAATGAAATGAGTGATAATTAGCTGCACTTTGAAGCCTTTTCACTTAACTGCAGCAGTGTCAAAGACTGTTTTTCTATATGGAATAATTCAGTGGGGAAATAGCAGCTCAGTAGCAGTGAACTGTTAGGAAAGGAATGGAGAACCTCCTTAAAGCACGGTTACCCCACTCTTTAATAGTGTGAACAGATCTCGTTCCCAGATCTCAAAACATGACTAATAAACATATCAGACAAATTCTGAGTGAGAAATTACTAATAAAGTACATTTTCAGTAGTCTGGGAAAAAGATGGAGTTGAGGAAATATGAGAGAAGTCTGTTAAATCATAAACAAATGATTACTCTTTCTTCCAGTGTAAGAACTAGGGAGACATTAAATGAGGTTAGCAAATACAACAGAAGAAAATGGGATGAAATTGTTCTTCTACCAGTCTGTATTAAGCTGTGAAACTTCTTGCTCTAGCATCTTGTAGGTGCTATAAAGCAAACCTGAGAGGATACTGGATTATGCATGCAATAGAAAGGGTGAATAGCAGCTACTATGATAACATGGGTTTACCTTATTAAGAAGTTTAAAAGCTACAATTTTATATACTGTACATTCATAAAGTAGAAATATAAAAAAGCAAAATGTTTTAAATTTTTTCTTTTGTTCTGATTTTTTTGTTTGAGAATAAGACTGAGCTGTCATACTGTTGCACACAGTGGTTGTAAGAAACTGGGATTTACAGTATTAAAAAATGTTGTGAGCCCTTTGCCCCTTTCCAGTAGCTGGTGGTGTTTCAAGGCATTTACTCACCTAATTCTTTGCCATTTTAGGGTATACCATTCCAGGAAATTCTCCAAATGCAGCATTGCAGAATACAAAGAATTTTTACTTCGTGGGGGAGGTGCCTGTCTTTTTAACAGGCCAACAAAGGTAATAAATAAGTTGGTAGTCAGGACATCGGCTACACATTGTAATGAAAATGTAATAATTTCTCTGACATCCGTTCTCAAATTTACTCAGATATCTATGTGGGTATTTTCTTGAGGTTGTAATTAGCTGACTGTTCATCCCCACAGCATTTAAAAATAATACTGAGAGGAATGCAACTTGTTTTCCATAATTCTTCATACTCAGATAATGATAAATATCACATTCAGCATAAATGCACTACTTATTAAGCTGGAAGAAGTGCAAAATAAATCTAAAAGTGAGGTCATAGTGTATGCTTCACCTACACTCAATTCCTGGACTTTGTGTCTGAGGTTGTTAAAAAGAATGCCAATTACCACAGTAGGAAATAGAAATCCATAGCTGATTTCATGTAGACAGTAGTAACTTTTGGTTGTTCTCAAAGTTAACTTAATTTCATTTTAAACGTGCATCTAGCAAATGCTATAATTCATAGCTGTTTCCTTGTTACCATTGCTTTTTTGCCTAAAAACTCACCAAGGTCATAATTTTTTCTAAGGCAATGTTAGCCCGACATCCTTCTAGAGCTGAGCAGTATAAAAATATTCCATGTGGCTCTTTTTGCCAAGTAAGAGCAATCCAAAGCATTAATATTCTATTTAATCATAGTGTCAAACTGCTGTCCTTGTAGAATTTAATACCACATGAGGCTATTAGGCTGTTCTGTTTACTGTGCTGTACCCTTTGGTGGACCATCACCTTGCACAACTAACTAAAAAAAATTTTGCTTGTTCGAATGGTTTTGAATCTTTTCCCAGGGTAGCAATCTTTGCTTATAGAATAAGAATGCAAGAATTCTTATACAAAGGAGTAAGTAGGGAAATAGAAAAACACAGCTTCAGTTTTTAATGATAGTTTTCAGGCAAAGTAAAGTGAAGAAGTTGTCAATTTTACTCCATACAGAATAAAAATCTGATTTACTTTGAGGAAAAGGCTCCCGGGGAAATGTTTGAATTACCTTTTTATATTCTCTGTGCCAGTGTTTCACAGCTTTGAAGTACTTTGGGGGGAAAAATAATCATACAATGTTTAGAATGCTGTTAGTTGGAGGTTAGGAGGTAAGGTAGAAAATTGTGTGTTTAATCCTTAGGTAAGTAAAACAGAGTTGTTAAGCAGTCACCATGATGCCATTTTTAAAATTATAACCTGAGTTATGCTCTGACATGTATATGAACATTAGATGGTTCCTGATTGCCACAGGAAATTTGTGTGTGCCTGCTTGTGTTCTGTAATTTTCTTGTTTGATAGAGAACTGAATTTCAGTTTCAGAGTAAGATCTTGCTGTTTGCACCAAAGTGTAGTAGAAACATGAGCTTATAGAGAGGAAAAAAAGAGAAATTGTTTGGTTTTTTTTAATCCTGTCAACATTGCTAGTGAAGACGAGCACATATGGATATTTCTTCAGTATTGTTTTGCTTCTGGCACCAAAAATTGTAGGTGCTATTGATTACCTATGTGGTTTATACAACAAAAATGAAGTGTCATATTTCTTTTTTATTCAGCATTATGATTCCCCTCGCTCCAACCAAAACTACCAAAGAAGAATTCCATACAAGTTTTTATAGAATTTGTATTGCATTATATGCTGTTTCACATCTTGATGATTCTCCACAGCTTTACTTCCACTAAGCCCATGCAGAAAGGTTTAGTCACAGCTTTCATCCTTAGATTTATCTGTTCACATTTTAACTTGGTTGAAATGACAAGTTAAAAGTTAACATGTTCTAGTGAATGTTTCTGCTGCTAATATCCCAATTAAATTGGAGAGCCCCAATATTCTTATATGATTTTAAAGCAGAATTATATTGAAAACAGAGAAGCTTCTTGCAAAATTATTTCTGTGACAAGATTGAAAAGTATCTTTAATCAAAATTATGATATGTGAAACCAGTATAGAATCTGCATCATCCTGAACTGCAGGATTTATCTGTATTGTATGTATCTGGTTCTAGGATTAGCTGTTTAGTACTTATCTGTATGTGGCTGTGCATAACTTACTAATAAGGCACATAGAACTTCCTTTTGGCAGTATTTCTAAATATTTATTATTTTCATGCCCAAATGTTGCACAGGAATAGACAGTAGCTCATTGCTTGAGCAGGTGTGGGTACCTGAGTAGATCCCAAGAATGATATTCTGGACCGGTTTCTTTAAGGAATTCTCAGGGAAGGGGGAGTCCATGGAACAAGAATGGAGTTCAAGTGTCATCCCCTTAAATGTTATTTTAGTGTCTTTCTATTTATCATGGTTTTCTGAGATCAGTATTTTCCTAAAGAGGACCAGCATTCCTGTGATTTAGCTGTATATGCCTTTCATGTCTGAAAATTCTGATGAGCAGCACTTGAAAACCACGCTGCCTTTCCATCGCCTAGGCACGGCACGTGCATTGTCTGGGACAGCACGTTTGTGTAGCATTGCAGAAATGGGTTGTGTGTGACACAGAAGTCACTTGACACTAGTTTTATTCTTACTTTGGGGTGGGGGCTTTTTTCTTTCAGCTCTTTGAAACCACCGAGTGTGGAAATGGATATGTAGAAGCAGGAGAAGAATGTGATTGTGGTTTCCGAATGGCAAGTAGAGTTATATATTACTCCACAAGGCTTTCTTACAAAATACATAAAGATAAATTAAGTCATTGGTAAGGGAGTGGGGAAAGGTTATGGAAATGAATTTGTTTTGCCTGTTGTTTGGGAACAATTTCACTAGAGGCCTGTGTTAAAACATTTTTTCAAATGACAGTGAGTGCAAAGACAGCGTCTTCTAAACAGTTACTGTTATACCAATGACAAGATACAGCTGTTTCCCAGCAGTTTTTGGGTTGCACTGGAGACGTGCTTACCCCTTTGCTTTTCCTGGATAGCATGTCTGGAGTGGGAGACTCCTTACTGATACTTTGGAGGTTGGTGCCTGTGTTCAGACAGAACAAGTAAACTGTTGTTTTCTTCTCTAGTGCAGGAATACTCCAATAATGTTTTTGCGAAAATTTGCCCTCTAGATTTGAGTCCTAGTTCCAGTATTTAAATATAATTGCACTTATAATTAAGTTGAGGGGTTTTTTCTGCATTGAATACTGTTGAACTGAGCAGCATGAATTTGGTACAGGCTTCAGAAGATGTGAATCCTTGTGTTGCTATAGCATTGTATGCCACTGTTTTGCCTTTAGTATTTGAGTATTGCAAAGGCTTCTTCCAGCTGATAATTTCAGATCATCAGTGCTGAACTGAATCTTTTGACTGCTGGTACGTAATAGTTTGTTGTTGGAAAGATTGTGAAGAAAAAGACTTGCTTAAAATGGAAAACTAAACTTTTTGCTTAATGTTTTCTTCAGGAATGCTATGCAGACTGTTGTAAGAAGTGCTCTCTTTCTAATGGAGCTCACTGTAGTGATGGACCCTGCTGTAATACATCGTGTCTTGTGAGTGTTGCTGCCATATATCAATTGTTCTTTTCAGTTGTCCGTGGCAGTCATGTGCAGCCTGTTAAAGTTCAAAGTGTGTTTTAGGTAGAAGGAAAAGGAGCAGCTTATGTAGATGTAATCTTAGTGCTGAACTATATTTTTCATTTTCTAGTTTTTCCCACGAGGTTATGACTGTCGATATGCAGTGAATGAGTGTGACATTGCAGAGCTCTGCACTGGGGATTCTGGACAGGTATGGGTACAGAAACGTTCTCTGCTTGCACTGTTGTTTGTTTGCACTCTTTTTTTTTGTATTCATTTAACAGGAAAATTGTATTAACAAACTGCACAGTCATATGCCCAAAATGATGATGTAATAATGGAGTATAAACTATTGTGAACTCATGAAAACAATAATCTAAGTGGATTCAAAATATGACTTCTCTAGGTTTATGTGGTTTTTATAACTCTTGGGGTTTTGTGTATAATATTTGTGTCAGGCATCCTTCTTTACTCTTTGCCTGGTCTATAACTTAAATAATAAGAATACACTGCAAATGTGAATGTATTCAAAGGTAATAACACTAAGATTTTATGAAATAAAACAGCTTAAAATATAACTGTAGAAAATTACAACTAATGGAGTATAGAAACATAGAATCATTTAGGTTGGAAGAGACCTTTCAGACTGAGCACAACCATTAACCCAGCACTGCCAACTCCAACACTAAACCATGTCCCTAAATACCACATCTGTGTGTCTTTTAAATACCTCCGGGGATGGTGATTTTACCGTGTCTCTGGGCAGCCTGTTCAAGGCTTGACAACCCTTTTGGTGAAGAAGTTTTCCCCAATATCCAACCTAAACCTCCCCAGCACAACTTAAGGCCATTTCCTCTCATCCTGTCATTTGTTACCTGAGAAGAAGGGGCTGACTTCTATGTCTCTACAGCCTCCTTTCAGGGAGTTGTAGAGGCTGAGAAGGTCCCCACTGAGCCTTCTCTTCTCCAGGCTAAACACCCCCAGATCCCTCAACTGTTCCTCGTAAGACTTGTATGAAGTGTGTTATATTTTCTAAGAGTATCCACATGTACGAGAATTTTCAAAGTTGTGGATCTTACGCATTTGTCCTGAAAACATTTGGCTAATATACTCAAAAATATAGGAATAAACAGGAAAAAAAATGTTGTTTTAATTTGAGTTCTTTTAAATCATTAACGTTCTGTACGTTTTCCATTTTCACGGCAACTTTGATGCTTTAGGTGACATCCTTTTCAGTGCTGAATGTTTATATATTTATTCTATTTATATAAGAACTTCATAACTGATGCAGTCATCTACTGCGTCAAGTTCTTAGCTTTGAAGAAATGAGATTGAGGACAGATAACAATCTCTTTGGGCATTGGCTGTAATTATAAATGCCAATAAGTTAACAATAACTTCCTTTTATCATCTGAGACATCAACATACATACAAGTAGCTATTGCCAATGTTTTGTTATAAATCTTTTTGCTCTGTAGGTGGAGCATTCTTAATGAGAGGGAGGAGGGCTTTCTCGAGCTGCCCTCAGAGTACTGGCTAGCACAGCCCAGTGCAGCAGCATACCCTTCCCAAATTTTGACAGGTCCCTTTTGGATAAGGAAAAACCTTAAGAATGGTCTGCTACTTACTTTAGTAGTCTGAGGCTTCTGGACCTAGTGACTTGCTTGTACCAAAGAATTTCCAGTGCCAAGAGAACATAACAATTAACATCATTAAAGCCCCTGAAGCTCTGTAAGCAACAGACTGGTAGGCTGTGGCCAGGTGCTCCCTCACTGTTGCAGTGGAACTGAAATGCATGTGATGGCAGTGTTGCAAACATGGTAGTATTAGCTACCAAATATCCTCTTCCTGAACACATTGGCTTTCATTTTGCCTTACCTCCTTAATTTCCACTGGGAATATGCAGGAAGGTAAGACTTGAGCTATGTATTTCATGGCTCAAGATGGTAATTTTTTCATTTCTATTTGTAGCTATAAAGCTTTTTGCACTAATTATGTTTTCAACCCCCTTTATATGTTGTGCAATTGTCTTAAAAGCAGGAAAATTCTATCTGTGATACTCTGATGTATTATTACAGTACTCATGACAAAAAAGATTCTTAATTTTTTTCAGTGTCCACCAAATCTTCATAAACAAGATGGGTATGCCTGTGATTCTAATCAGGTATGCAATGTTTTAAAATCCCTGCACATCAGCAAATAGAAATCAGCCAAATACACATTCTTGTTTTGTTTTGGCGTTGATTTTTTTAAAATCCTGTATTGCATGTTTCTTCATAAATTTTATCCTTTAGACATCAATGTTGCTTGTGCTTTATGCACACTGTGAATAGTAATAATTTCTACTTAGAGTGAAATCCACTTGATATCTCTACATTTTACATGTAGATCTTTTATTACACTCCATGTTAATAAGTTCTTTACAACTATGTAAAGGTATAAAGCAGCTGCTTAAATGTCAGTATGTATTGGACACAAACTGGCTTTGGGAATCTGGGCCAAAATGTGTTCTGCATCTACCCAAATTCATGGAATCTTTTATACATCCCAACATGCATGTGAAGAGTGAAAATGAGACACTTGTTGTGGGAGGGGAAGGAGATGAAGTTGTTTTCAGTTCTCATTGCTAACATGGTGTGTTTTGTTTAGGGTCGTTGCTATAATGGTGAATGCAAGACAAGAGATAATCAGTGCAAATATATCTGGGGATCTAGTAGGTTGACTTTAACTACCTTAAATGTATTTTATTTCTAGTTTATTCCTGCTTTTGCTTTGGACTTTTAGTATTTTTATTTTTTGTTCTTGTCACTCAAAGTTTTCTGATCAGTAGAGTGAGTAAACTTCAGTGGGAGACTGGGTTGATTGCCAAGTGGAATTCTGCATCTCTGAGTGGTGAGATCTCAGTGAGATAGCTCTGGCATGATGTGGCTGCAGATCTGGGTAGGGCAGCAAATGCTGCTGGGGGGAGGGGGTCGAGGATTTTTTGGGTATAGTTCAAAAACAGATGTTTTGGGGGTTTTTTTGATGACAGTCATCAGTTCCATTATCCCAGCAGTGGTTCATGCTAAAGCTGCTCCACCTTGCCTCTCCTTCCTATACTGTCCTCCAAGTCAGGAAAATCAGTACATTGGTGTGAACTTAAATGTGCATAGTATTGTTTTAAGTCCAGAGGTGTTGAGTACAATAGAACTGCAATTGCAATGGGCTTTGCTTGCAGCAGAGAGGGGCTGAATGTTCTGTGTGGTGACTTTGAGACAATTCAGCAGAGTAGAACTACCAGGACGTCCTGTGCTCTGGCATTTAGTGTTGTTCTTGTGCATTTTGTCTAATCACAACTGCCACTGAGGCCACTCTGTCTTATTATTTTATCTTCCTCTATATAATTGTTGTGCTTTTCTCTTTTTCTTTTTTTTAAATTCATTTTCTGAAAAAACAAATGAGCTTGTCAATAAATAATTATGGGTTTAAAACCTATTAGTTCAGAATTTTACTCCTAAAAATAAGTAGAAATTACACTTTGGCTGTTCAAGTTTGGTTTCCTGTGAACATATGAAAAATAGAATAGAATAAACATTGAGTTGATGTCAGAACATATGCTTATCATAAATGTCCTATATAAAATCTTCTGAAATGCAGATCAGGAATAATTGCAATGAAAAACAACTAGATTAAATCTACGTGCAACTGTTATGAAGTGAGCGAAATTAGACCACAGATAAATTTCTTATGCAGAATACAATACAGACACTGGAGGCGACTTTTAGAAGTTCAGAGCAAATTTTGAACATATCAGTAGGTATTTCAGTTTAGCCTGTTCTCCCTTGTAGTCACTGGAAAATACCAGCTGTGCACATACACGTGTGTTTAGATTGATGTTTCATATTAAAAAAAATTACAGAGAACTGGTGCAATAAATTCTGCAGGTTTCAAAGCTGTCATGTTGCTAGTGGAAAGTACGTTTCTTTTTTTCTTCATCAACAGAGTCTTCAGGATCTGACAAATTTTGTTACGAAAAGCTTAATACAGAAGGCACAACAAAAGGAAACTGTGGAAAGGATGGAGACCGATGGATTCAGTGCAGCAAACAGTAAGTTCAGTTTAATAGAGATTATTTGTAATTTAAATAGATTGGTACTGGTTTAATATTGTCCACTTTTTCTACCTTTTCATGCATGTTTCAGCAGTTTGTTTTGCATTATTTTGTATCTTCTTTCCCTCACAAGGTTTGCATCTTGAAAAAGTTCCACTCTGACAAATCTACGAGTGACTCAGCAATACACTTATAAAGAATTCTAGATTTTCAGAAGAATATATTGTGACTTCAATTATTTCAGAGGAGCTGAGGGCCAAGACAACAAAACGTCACAAGTTCATAAGATAGAAACACCTCAGCCTTGGCAGGGATAAATTAGGCTGCAAATACACACTCTGTTCACTTGCTCTGGGATTGACACCCAGATTATGCTGTATCAAATTCATTCCAACCTTTGTTTTGACCAGAGAGGACCATTAGACATTTGGACGCTATAGAGAAAAGGACTGATTCATTTGCATGTGATCATTACTAGATGAATATTTGATTAAATTTACTTTACAAGTTAATGATCATTAGTGCATAGACTTAAATTTCTCCTGATTTACTTCTGTTTTGTAATTTTTAATTATTTACATACAAATTTCAGTTTTGGAATAGTGTTTTCCTTCTTTGACTATTTGTTGCTTGTATAGTGGCTTTTTTTTTTATTATTAGTTTTCAGATAGGATCAATAAGGAAAGGAGTTGTTTAATGTTTTTTTCTATTTAGGTGAGGATAGTGTTGTTCTAATGGGTGTATTAAACCCCTCATTTCTATAAAAGCTTTTTGTTGTTGGTAGAGAGATGCAGGACAATGATCTGGTTGAAGGGCTATTTACATTTTTTTCAGTTTTAACAAAGTTAATTTCCAGCATTCATCCAGCAGCTTCTGTGACTTAGGACAGTCACTATTAGTGACTGATATCCTTCTGTTGAAGATACAAAACCTATCTTGTATATCTTATGTAAAATATATTAAAATATATGCAGATATAGCATAACATTAAAAAAGGCAGATTCTTTACCAGAATTTGGGCACACACAGCTGCACACTAACAATGATTGTTATGGTTCTGTTGTCCTGCAAGGCAAATAAAATTCAATTAAAATTTCAAACTCGACATTAACGTATGTATGTAAGCTGCCGGAGAGAGGGAAACGGAAAAGCAATTCAGCCTAATATGACAAAGCTTTGTACAATTTGGCTCCTCTTACTTGTACTGGATTGTTCTTAGAGCTCAGATACATTCTATGTTCATGTGAGCATTCACTGCTGCATTGGAATGAATGATGACTTGTTTCTGCCTCTTGTCATTTAAATAAAACAGTATTTTATTTCCAGGCTTGCACTCTGAAAGTCTGTCATGTGGCTTATGGTTGTATATTACTGTGATCAGCAGCACCATTGCCAGACTTTCTTTTTTGTAAGTTTATCTCATATTATTCCAGTAATATTTTGATTTATGTTTTCATTTTCCAGTGATGTTTTCTGTGGCTTTTTGCTCTGTACTAATCTTACTAGAGTTCCACGAGTTGGTCAAGTTCAAGGAGAAATTATCCCAAATTCTTTTTATCATCAAGGACGCATAGTGGACTGCAGGTAAAAGATAAAGCAGTATTCCAACGTGATTTATCTCTGTTGAACCTACTTGAATTAAGGTAGACATAAATGTAAGATTCTGTGAGTTTTAGGTAATTGCAGCAAAATCATTATTCTAAGTGGTATTTCTTTTGATTAAAAAAACCCAAAATCATAAAAGCCTAATGCTCCACATTTAAAGAGGGTGAAATGTGGGTTACCCTCCTGAATCTTCTGTTTGATCCCTCCAATAGCAGAACTTCACAGTCAGAGCTTGCTGCTCAGCATTATGTTTTTCTGGGGGTGGAGAAAGCCTGTGATTGTCAAAGACCCATATTTTAAATATAATGATTTTGAGTATTAAAGAAACAGCTGTAGTGAAGTGAAGGCTAAGAGGGAGGAAACTGCAGAGTTGTGGCAGGATAAGATGTTCAGCTACAGTTCAGTTAAAAGTAAAGGAGTTTGTCTGCTGCACTACTGGGTCTGTGCACAATACTGGGTTTGTATTTTAAACACATTGGCAACATTGCTGTCACACTAAGAACACTCTCTTGCATAGCTGGGTCCTGAGTGATCAGTGATTCTTAATTCTTACATTATTCCACTAGTGTTTTTATTTAAATCACATGGGAAGTTAGTTTTTTAGTATTGTTTCTAGCAATAGGATTTCACAGCATTTGGGAAAAAAAAAGAAGGAAAAAAAGAAAACAGCATGGTCTGCCAGACTTAAAAAAACCCCAAAGCCTAAGGTGCCCTTCTTGAGTATTTAAGTCCTTATCTAGACTTCTTTTTATTTTGACAACTGGAACACGTTGTCATTGCTGTGGATGGACAGAAAAACTCTACAGTTTTGTTCAGTCTGTCTAAATGCTTAAATGAAAGAAAGGTGTAGGGCTTTCAGTGTCTACACTGACATGCTTTTAATATTTTGAAAAGACTCTAGTCATAATACTAATACTATCTTAAAACTTATTTCTCCTAGTGGTGCTCATGTTCTTTTAGATGATGATACGGATTTAGGTTATGTGGAGGATGGAGCTCCATGTGGACCTCAGATGATGTGTCTGGACAAAAAGTGCCTGCCAATTCAGTCCTTGAACATAAGCAGCTGTCCCATTGGTTCCAATGGAAAAGTCTGTTCTGGTCATGGGGTGAGTCTGTACCAGGAGTGAGCAGCTCTGCTTCTCCAGCTCTCTCTGCTCTACCTGATCCTAGCACCTGAAAGTCTTCCTAAGACCTTTTGATCTGAAACCACAAATGTTGGACTCAAGGGAAGACTGCCATTTTGTGATGCATGAAAAAAATTTTAGAAAGGAAAGTTGTCAAATTAATTCTGCAATTATATCCAAAGAGCTGTGTTTGTTACTAGCAACAAAGACCTTTGACGTTAGCTATTCTAAGGACTTCTGTAATGTACTACCCATATTTCAAGCTACTTGCCATCTTCAGTTAAACTTTTTCCTGCACACTAACACTTAAAGTTGGTCTTGTGTTCATAGATTTATAGCCAATGGCTTAAATAATTAAAATTCCAAACTGTGGGTCGTCAGCAGAGAGGGAGTTCTTGAACAATTCCAAACAGTTCTTGAACAGATCCAAAGTGTATCATTTTAAATTCAGGCACATTATGTTCTGTTATTCTACCCATAAGTTCATTTGTCTAAGATGTTAGGTCTGTTTTGATGAACAGATCACTGTTTTATAAATACCAATAAAACTTTTCTGCTGTAGGATTCAGTGAGACAAATGCTTGCCTAAAGGGCTAGACTTTATACAAGAAGGGGGTTATTTCTTCTCGTTGTCTACACTTGAATATAAAATTGAGTGTTTCAAAGTAGAGAGTTAGGTTCGAACTCTAGAAGAAAAATTTAAAAATTGGAAAGTAAAGTATGTAGGAGATTAGAAATCCTCTTGGTACTTTTTGAGAGTGACATGAAGGGTGAGTGAACTATCTTACCTTTTCTGTTTTGGATTATTACAATTCCTAATTTTAAAAGGGTATTTCAGTTGATCAAACCTGCCATAAGATGTGTTTATCTTCAACTTCTTAGGTAAGATTCTCCAGTGAATGCTTCTTAAAAGCAGAGTATGATAAAAGTTGAGTTATAAAAGCACATGTGCTACTTAGAATCATTTGTGGGTAGATTGTTGTCTGGGCTTTTTTTCCACAGTATGTTCCGGTGTCCAAAAGACATTATTAGCTGTTTGTCTAATGACTGACTTCATTTCTAGTCCTATAATCAAAACTTCATTCTTTGCCTGTTTCTCGTGTCATGCTTTTTTCCACAGTAACTTCTTCTGGCAACACACCATTCCATGAACTCCCATTCATATGGAAAGTTTATAGCTATTAACTCTTACTATTGATTTGATGTTTTAGGTTTTGTCCATTGGATAGGTTTTTCTGTATTTAATAAACATACTGCCAATTTTAGAGTGCTACGTCCTTTTTAGAGGTCATTCAAGTAAATGTAAACTTAGGAAGAACTGTTCCCTCTCTTTTAGAAGCCAGACAAGCATTCCTCATTGCTGCTTAGGAAAAATGCTGACAAAACCAATGAAAACATATCCACTTTGTTCTACATGGGAGCAAGCTGTAAATGAGAGGTTGGAAAGTGTAACCATGTCTTGTACCTTTTCAAAGGCAAATGTTTGTATCCCTTCTGGGCATCCAGGCTCAAAGTCCAGATAGTTGGCTAGTGAAGATCTAACTAGTCTACTTAGATAATTGCTGTTATTTTTCAGAGCCTGTGCAGGTGTGTAGTGCCAGTGATGATAGAACCAGTTCTTCTTCTCCTAGCATATGAGAGTATTAGGAGGGTTAAAGCAAACTTCCAGGTGTGTTATGTCAGTCCAAACACTCAGTGCTACTGTTACAATATGTAAATAGAGAAGTTTTATACCATGGATTAAGTGTCTAATTACATGTTAAATAAATGCAGTGTGACATGTTAATAAAATGTAATTAAAAACTAACTGCTGTCACTTATTTTCTTTCCAGGTTTGTAGTAATGAAGCCACTTGCATTTGTAATTTCTCCTGGGCTGGGACAGACTGCAGCATTGATGATCCTGTCAGGGATACTGGTGGCAAGAAGGATGAAGGACCCAAGGGTTTGTGTTTGGTTTCAGTTTTGATGTTCTTTTAAGTATTTATGATGTTCTTCTGTTGATACACAGTAGTAGAATTAGCATATAAAAAGCAAATACTATTGTACAGCTGTGTTTAGACCCAGAGAGTAAAATTCTGCTTCATGTAGAGGAAGTAGGTTTTTCTACTTTGAGAATTGATGAAACTTTTACTTTTCTAACATAAATTTGGGGAAGATTTCAAGATTTCAGGTAATATGTTTTCCTTTGTCCCTTATTCTCTATTTTTTTTAATGATCATTTTTGTCATGATTGGAATCTGACTTAGTGTAGCTCTTATTATTTATATGACAATTGAGTATATATATATTTTACTAGAGATTTTCAGTTTTCTTAGTCAGCTAATTCAGAGAGCTGTGGCATAAAAAAGGGAAAAGTGGAATGTCCCTGGTAAAATCAGATTCCTTGAAATCATATTGCAATGAAAGAAAAAAGAAATTAAGATTTTTGAGAACTTAAATTATTCTTACAATCAGTGTTGCTTGTTCTTATGTACTTAGTACGTATTTCAACTACATATGAAGTACAAAGACAAAGAGGAGGTATTGAGGAAATAATCCAAAAGTTTTTTCAAAGACGAAGGAAAGTATTTGAGTTTCTCTCTGACTTCTCTGCCAAAGAATATCTTTGGATATCTTTGGACTTGTGCTGTCCAGGTTTTTTTTATGTCTTTCCTGTCATCAGGGCACTGTTCAACATCAGACTATATTCATCCAGTGTTATGCATTTACAGACAAAGTTCCCAGTTCCAGGTTCTTCTGCTCCATTTGCAAGGCAGATGGAGAAAAGATAAGAGTTGTTCAAAAATGTAGTCCTGAGGACTCAGACTCTAACTGATTACTCTAAAAGATCCAAGGCTTCAAGGAAGGACAGGATTTTGGTATGTCCCTCTAGAATGGCTCTTCTTCTGTCTTGTGTGCCTTTTTCTGTTACCCCTTAGCAGAATGGTTCCAGTAGATCTTTGCCAAGAACTGTGGAAGAGATCACCTTGAAACAAGTTACTGTTGTGAAGGAGGCTCTCTAGACCAGTCCAGATTTGTACTAGGGAATCTGTACAGGTGCTTCCTGGACTCCCAATCCCAACGCTGTTCAGTGTAGAGCTGCCTGGTTTGTACTTTGCCTTACAAAGCCACTTATCATTCCATTTCCCCTAAAAACCTTCCTGACTGTGGAACGCTGCTTAGAGAGTCCTAAAAAATTATGGAGACCAACGCTACAGAGCTGTTCAGTTCTCTGTGTGTGTGGATGAGGAGAACAGGATTTACAGCTGTGACACTGAGAATTTTACTTTGTTCATTTCCAAATTTGGTAGGTAAGAAAATTATTCCCTCCTCTGTGAAGGGTAACACAGAAGGTACACTTATCTTTGATAAATTACTGTAAGTCAGATTAACTCATCTAGTTCAGAATGGAAATACCTTTGTGAAAATTAGTACATCAATGTTGAAATATTCTGGGAAAAAGCCTTAAATGCATAGTATGTGCATAGATTTCTGCCAGCAGGTACAGGCAAAGTTTAGACTGCATTTTTCAGTGGAGTCCTCTGCAAAATGGCAGACTGTGCTTTTGTTCAGGGTGGCCCAATGATCTCAAAAGATGGATTATTTTTCTTATGGTGTTACAGTAATTTACTGATGTTGAATCACCTAGAAATGAATTTAGGAGACTGAACACTAACAGAACTACCATGATCTCTTTCTGCATGCTTAAAGAGGAATTCCTTTGTGAGAAGATTTCAGAAGAGTACAGTAGTAGTTTTCTTTGTTGTAACTACCCAACATACTCAAGAGTAGCTTCCATTAAGTTTTTATCCCTTATTACTCCCTATGTCATATGCCAGTTTACAAGTCTAAGACAGAAACCAAAATACTTGTTTTTCCTTAGCCAGAAGTTTGAATGAAGTGAAACTCTCGTAAAAAATCATCTAAAAGGTTTAAGATTTTTCACACCAAAACTCCAAGAGTTTTTCTTGCTACAATTAGAACATGTATAGTTAGGAAATGTTGCTATTTATTTACGTATTGTTGTGATAGTTGACAATTGTCTGCTATTCTGCTGCACTTTTCAGACTTTTCCATCATCCACCAATTGCTTTTTGGCTCCATTCTCTATTTCAGGATAAAAAAATTCATGGTCCTTAATTATGTTACTATTAACACATGACTCTTGAATTACTCTAAATTCAGCAACCTACTGTATCCTGTACTAGCAGATGTACACAGCATTTAACAGTTTGGGGACGGCAAAGAGTTCTTGCTGTTAGTTTTTGGTTACTGCAGAAGCTTTGAATTACTTTAGAGTGTGGGTTAGTAGTTTTGAAATCAGTGGGACTCCATATACACACGAGATTCTTCATTGCAATTTAATTTGCAGAATTAGGCCTTTTATTTGACCAGTGGAGTAGTGCTTGTTTATTTTAATATAGAACTTATGTCTCAAGTGTGTGTGTGTGTGTGTGTGTTTGTGTGTGTATATTTATGAAATAGGAAAAAAATTACCAAAATATTTTAAAACACACTTCATTCAGCATGAAGTCTATAAAATCTTTGTCCCTTAGAAAAGTTCCCATTTGACAGGGAATTCAGCTGCTTGCTTGTGGTCTATTGTGACTCAATGAATCTATCAAACTTTTAATCTCTAACATAAGAGATGTACAGATTTTTTTTCTTCGGAAGAGTTCCCTTAAAAATTAAAAATAAGGCCTCGATGTCTTAAGAGAGACTATCTCAACATATAAAAATTCCCAAGGTGTTACCTGAAGCATGTTTCTAGGCTAGGTTTTTGCTTTTAAAAGGTGTTACCTGTTTTTATGTCATATAGAGAAAAAGAATCCTATTGATAAATGCAGTAACAAAGAAAAATATTACTAATTAGTTAAGGAATTAATTTAAAAGTTGGGGATTTTTTTGTTTTTTCCTGAGGTGGAATTGTTTCCAAACAGTTTTCATTTTCCCTATTATGCTATGGATACAGTAAGTTTCTGGTGATCAAAAAGAAAGTTTTCTTATTGGCGATTTATTTACATTTTGGCTGTTTTAAATAAGCAGTATGTTGAGGATGTTCCCTTTTAAAGTAAATAATAGAATCACAAGCTGAAAGGAATTTACAGGAAAACTTCTCATTGAAATATTTGCAAGCATTCAAAGAAAACCAAATAGAGCTCATTTCAGAATTTTTAAAGCTACATTATTTGGTAAACAAAGGTTTGTGAGGAGATTTGAATTGTTTATCCAACAATGGATTATATCATAAAGTATTCCTTTGAGGAATTATTTCATGTTTTCATTTCAGACATATATGTGATGATTTCCTGAAAAATTCTTCCCTTTTCCCTCCACACAGTGAGCATGGCCGCTAACAGGCTAATAGGTGCAGTGGCAGGGACCATTCTGGCCTTGGGGGTGATTTTTGGAGGCACAGGGTGGGGAATAGAGTAAGCACTTTTCTTAGTTTGAGTTCTCTGTCTGGTGCCTTAGTGTGTGAGGTAACCGTATGCACCTGAGCCCTCTGTGTTGCCCCCTTAGCTTTGTCCTGTGGTGACCGTATTTGTCGTGTGATTTGACTGTGTCTGTGTCATGTGGTTTGCTCATGCAGTGTTGAACCTTCTCCTGTCTGGGATAATGTGGGGCATAAAACAATAAGTTTGTGAATTTTTACATTGTCGCCATAAAATTAAATGTCTAAATGTTTCCATTACACCAAATTACAAAAAAAAAAAAANAGAAAAAAAAATGGAATTTTGTGATTATTTTGCAAAATAGACCGAGTAATGTGGACTGTTTCATTACATGCAGGGCTTTCAGTCTAATGATCAAGCTAGGCAGATGAAAGCTGATTATAGTCATACACACAGGTAGTTTTACAGTAAAGCTTCTGAAGGTTCTGTTGCTAGGATTCTCTTACCTCAAGATAGCACAGTGTTGGAGTATAGTATTCATGTATAAAGAATATATATAAGCTATTTTTATTGTCTTTTCATAGTTCTAGGAAACGGTAATCTCAAGTGCTATCCCAGTTTTAACAATGGCTATTATTTATATAAATTTGTATTCATTATTATATACACATATAAAAAGGCCCGTGTAAGAGTTGTCTTCATTCTGTATTCACTGTGCAAACTACAGATGAAATGACTGCTATTTCGCTGCTCTGAGATTTCCAACTTCTCCGTGTTTCTAGTACTCTGTGTGACACCTGTCAAGTGACAGTGGCACCTCTGAAGGGGGACTCGTATCAGGACAGTCTGTGATTCCCAGTCAGGCTGAGTGCAAAGTCATTCACACACAGCTCTAGTCCAGTGAGGCAGCACTTCATGTGTCTGAGTCTGCAGCCCTAGGAACCTGTCCGTACACAAAACTGATCCAAGATTCTCAAAAGAGTAGAGACCTTTGTGTTCACAGAGGACAATTAATAGAAAACAAATAGAAGGAAGAAGGTAATAGGTCATTTCCTTAAGAAAGATCAGATCTGTGTTTTACTGGCAACTTTTACAACTGTTTGCTAAAAACTGTAGACTGTGAAAGTTGTAGAGGTTTGGGGGACAGATTCTGGAGCAGAAAATTTACCTACAGGTTGAGGACCACTTGCCTTTTGCTCACATTCTGCCTTGTTCCCTTCTGTTTGTCTCTTCCCTTACCTGCTGTCTCAAGCCACTCAGCTCTGACCAGTGTCTCTGACCATTTGTTCTTGCTCCTGTATCCTTCTATACCAATGCCAGCTTTTCTTCATCTCTCCTCTGCTTTTATCACTCACTACCTGACTCATTCTGTTTCTAGTCATTCTTTTTTCCTACATCCCATTAATATTTCTCTGTCCTCTGGTTCCTTCAGCTATAAACATGCATTCAAGGCAAGCCACTGCTACATTTTGTTGGTTTATACAAAGCGTGCAGGGAATGCAAATTCTCTCTCTGTTCCTAATACCCTTCAGGCCCTGCTGGCCATAACTGTGAGTGGCTGCAAGGGAGGGTGTGATTGTCACAACCTGATGCCAGGACCTGTCCTTCTTCCTCCTTCCTCACCACTTCACTTGCAAATTGTAAATGTTTGTTCAAAGTGCTGAAATAACTTTAATTACTTAATGCTTCATGAATTTATTTCAGGAATCATGGGGGACAAAATGGTGCAGTAGTTTTTTTCCAGATTTCATACCACAATGGATACTTAGCTTTGATAACTTAAACCAGAGGATTTGGCTGGCAAAGCGACAGGCAAGAAAAGACATCAGATCACCAGAGTTGTTGTTAGCTGCAGGACAGTCTGCAGTAAACTTGCCTTTTCTAATACTGGCAGAGTTTCAAATGGTGTGTATTAGTTCTTGTAGAATTTATTTGATGATGATGAAGATTTAGGGAATAGTCTAAATTCTACCAAAGTTACAGGTGTGTCCTGCTTTAACACCTTCAGTAGGATTTGTATCGGGGTCCTAAAAGATGACCAGGGATGGTATGATAGCCATGCCAGAGCAGTGTCCTTGCAGGAAAAGGTGGTGTGCCAGGCAGTTATCTGCAGGAGTTTCCTCCTGATAAATCTGTGTCTGCAGGTTATAGCAGTAGTGTGGTGGAAAGAACAAATGTACCACAGTGTTGCATCTTGTGGTAGTCTGGATAGAAAATGATCCCACAGTATGGTGATTATTAAAACCTTCCTCTTCTGGTTTGTCAAACATCTGAGTTCAGTGACTAGAGAGGCTTTTTGAGCTGAAACATATGGATTTTTATTTTTCTTCATAAACGTCACTTTACCAGTAGCAAAATTCTGGTTTATTAATAATACAATTTATTTGGTAATGCTTAATAAAACATAAGGCATAGATCCTTACAGTAAGGTATAACACATAAAAGTAATCTCATTTTAAGTACTTTTATGTGCATAGTCTGTCTTAAAATGACTTATCAGTGATCCTCTTAGATCTCTGTATTTTGAAATTGCGATTCAACAGTTTGGAGTGGTCCAGTCTCATAAATAAGTGGTTGCTACTTAGTTATATTACCTATTCTACCAGCTTGGGGTTTTTATATTTTTCTATTAACTGAACCTAATTGTTTTGTATATTATCTTCTTCTGTTTAAATTGATTTGATTATTTCATAGTAAATTATTTTTAATAATTTATATTATAATATATACATTATATTTAATATAATATATTATATTTATATATTATATTATTATATTTATATATTTTTATATTATTTATATTTATATATATTTATTTATAGTAAATAAAACCAATACCGATTTTCTTTACTGAAAGAATAAACTGCTGTTTGGTGATTAGATGTGCACTATGAAATGGATGCACATCCCTGGGCATCTGACAACCAGGGAACATAGTGAGAGGAGGGATGTAAAAAGTGGTGATTTGGCACATCTTTATCTAATTTATGTCTCTGTTACTATCAATTAATCATTGTACCTCTTTTGTGGGAAGATGGCATTCTATGGCTAGAAAGAAATCTGTTTTAGACATTTTCAAGGTTTCTGAAATTTATTACAGGTAAATCACTTGCTGTGGTTTCAGTCTTTTGTTCTGTGAGATCATTTGATGAAATCCAGAGTAAAGTGTAGATCTCAGTCAGGTATGGTAGCTCACTGGGCTTATTAGGCTGCTGTTGCAAGCAAGCCTTAATTGGAAGCACAATGCCTGCAGGATGGCACTTACCCTCCACCATGCTCATGCTTGTTAATTTGAGCCAGGTGTGACTTAAAGGTAAGTCCAAATAAGATCCATTCTTCCAAATTGTGCAAAATTATGTTTTGATTTTTGTTGCCAAATCTGTGCACTGTTTATCTGTAAAGCTCACTATGGTTTTTTTCAGTCCAAGTATTTTTTATTTGTATTCCTGAATCCTCTTTGTGTAGGAACCGCAGGAAGCAATTTTTAAAACTTGGTTTTCTTTTAGCTAATCAGAATCTCCAGAAGCACTGCTGTGAGAAACATGTAGTGGAGGCAATAAAGTTAGGTGGCTGCAGTAAGTTTTAAAACTTAGAGCAAGCGCTTATTGTAGTGTGTGAGGCCGGGCAGGAGGTTTTGTGATACCGACCTATCAGCTACAAACTTACAGTTGTTGCAGCTGCCCTTGCTCTTTCTTGGCTGCTTTCTGGCTGCTCCTCTGTCTTCCTTATGTTAGCTGTGTGATAGTTTTCCAAACTCAGTTTCAGAACAATTAATTAGGAAAATTTCAGTTGCTGTGTCGAAGTGTTGGTTTGGGGAAAGTGGGATAGGAGGTAAGAACTGTTTTTGAAGGCTATTCCTGAATATGTAAATGTTTAAACAAAAAGTGTGTGATATGCTGTAGAAGAACTGTTGAGTTGCTTTCATTTTGCCTTGAGTTCAGATGCAGTGTTTTACATCAAAGACTGCAATAGGAAGTTTTTGTACAGAGCAAATGTTGCTCAAGCCTATTGTCAGTTTTCCTCTGTCCTGTGTAAACAGAGCACTTAAGGGTCAATTACTAATATCGTATTAGGTGTTCTCTTGCCCTCTTCAGAAAATTGCACGAACATATTTTGTGCTGCTTCTTTTTGTGTTGCTCTTTTTTCTGCTCCACCCTTCCCCACTTTGTTGTTCAGTAGCTTCTTGAGGATGATGAAGTGATGCTTTGATGATTTCAGCTTTCATTCCCTATTAAATAATCCTTTGCTTTTGTCAAATAATTGTAAATTTAGCATTGATGTAACTGTAGGGAGTCTGGACTCTGATTAGTAAGTGGTGCTAGATGCTCTCAGCTCAAATGAAAATATCTACACCTTTCAGGAGCTCTGTGAAAAAAGACAGGGCTTTTTGATTTTTTATTTCTTTCTCATTTTCCGTAGTCTTAAAACACACAGCATTTATACTTTTCCCTCTAAGTTAAGGAATTATTTACAAATACCTTAGTGTCCTCAGCTGGCTGTTCATGCAGCAGATAATAGAGTAAGTTACAATGTAAGTTACAGTTCACTGTCTAATACTAGGTTTTTATCTATGGTAGAAGTCAGCATAGCACAATGCAGAGACCAACAGCTTTGTTCATTCCTATTGTTAAAGAAAAGTAAGTTAAGTTGGGCTTGTTGCGACTGTCTAGAGGCATCACCTTGTGTGCTGTCTGTATTCCCTGAATTGTTTGACTACCCTTCAGATGCTTCACATAATGTGAATGAAGTCGTTGGTTCTTATGTCTGTCTTACCCTAATCCTTTATCACAGGTCCTAGTGCCACCAATCTTATAATAGGCTCCATCGCTGGTGCCATCCTGGTAGCAGCTATTGTCCTTGGGGGGACAGGATGGGGCTTTAAGTAAGCAATGCCGCATGCCTTCTCTTCGGTGGCTCTGGCATTTCTATTTCTTGCTTACATCACTAAATTTTGAGTTCCTGCTACAAGAGTTCCAAGTTACCTCCCCAAACTCTAACAAACAGCTTTAAACGAGAAAAGAAATTACACGTGCAGTAAACAGGCGGAGGAAATGGATTTGAAAATAGCAAATGTTATCGGGGTGCAAAGCTGAATAACAATAAAAGAATTAATTTAATTTTCATGAATTCACCTAACACTTACAGAGCAAGGTCTTTTTTCACTTCCAGTCAGTAGCATTCTTCTCAGAAGCTGAGTACACTGGTTAAAAAGACCCCAAAAGATACACGTCTTATTTTGAATGTAGTAGTACTTTCAAACTGCTCAACTTTCTGACAATGAGAGATGTGTAAATGGCCAGTGGTGGAAGGAGCAGAGTTTTCAGGAACAAGTGTGTTTACACAGTTGACTCGGGAATAGCAGACCTAACTTGTTTGTGGTTACTAATTTTTTTTTTCATTATTATTGATACACAATTTAAAAAAAAAATTCAGGTTTAGAGAGAACATTTCAAAATCTTGAGCTGTTTCCTGAAAGATGAAAGCATTTCTCTCCCAATTCTAGTTTGATGTGTTTTGAAACTATAAGGACTAACAGATTAGTCATTCCCCTTGGGACTGTTAAAGCAAACAGAGTCTTGTGCAAAGGTGCTTAATTCATACCCTTTTTGTAGTGCCCAGTCTGCCCCCATGCATGGGCTGTATTTGGTAAAAAGGATCATGCTTTAGAATTAATGTTAATTACTTCCATGATCTGTAAGGTTATAAAGTACAAGTGATTTCTCATGGCATTTCAAGTTGCTGTTTCTTTTCAATAACATGAATTAAGGTTAAGCCATGATACAACAATAAGCCATAATTCTTCAAGGAGAATATATATATATATAGAAGTAGTAGTAATAATAATAATTCAAAGAAAATTTTGTATGGCCTCTATTCATATTTCATGTCAGAGTTGAGAAGAAAAATAATATTCCCTAATTGATTAAGGCAGCTATCAAAGTAGAAACTAGTGCTAAGTCATACTTATCTTGTAATTCACTTTCAAAGGTCACTTGAAAATGTTTTACTTCTGGTTTATGCTCTTATATTTTCAAAGTTTCAGATGGCCTTAATTTAATATGCATACAGAAGCAAAATATTTCAAAATCTCTTTCAGTCCTGCTGAAAGCAGGACATCAGGCTTTGCCCTTTCTCCTGGACAAGGCAATTAGTCCCTGTTGCACCGCATGTTGGTGTTCTTGGAAAGACCCACCACTTGCCACATTCAGTTTTCTCTAAGTTCCTGTTCTGAGGGAAGTAACAGTCCCTGTTCTTCCACTTAATGCTGGCAAGAGCTGCAGCACTGCATGCAGCAGCTGTGGGAGTCACTGCCCCTCATTTGCTTTAGTAAGAAAATATTAAATACAAAATGTATCCAAACATCCATCTGTAAGCATGGGTGTAGGATCTTCATAAGCTTTTTCAGTTCCTGAGGATAGACCTACCTTCTGCTGCTGGTTTTTTTTGTTGTGGTTATTGGTTTGTTTTCTCTTATGGCTTCTTAGTTAAATAAATTCAATCCACTTCTTTGTATAATAAATACCCCTAGGTCAGCCTACAGTTTTTAGAAGTTACCACAGGGCAGCTCTAAACAAGGTAGCTTTAATATAGTTCTATATCTTTTGCATTGTACCTTACATAGCTTTTTCCATATTTATAAATAGTAAAATAATTTAGTTGTCTAAAAATAAAGTAAATTAAGTTGTCTGTAAATAAAGCATTTCAACAGTATATCATTCCAGTTAGTTGCAGACCTGAGAGGTTTTTTTCCCCCTGCCCTTCACTGCAATTAGCTTTTTATATAAATACAGCCAAATTTTCTGCAAGGCTTACATTAACATTTCTATTAACGTTTTTGGTTTATTAAGACCACCAATGCACACACATTTAAAACAGTAATAATAGAAACAGTGATATTGCAAGTGTCCATGGGAATTAACCAAGCTAGATTCTGTTGGGAAAAAAAAAAGTCAGCCTACCCTTTTGGATGAGTTTTCTATGTAAGAGATGTATATCCATTAGTTACAATTCATAGACTTTGCAGAAACAGAGTGTGCATCCCTAGATGATAGGTTTGTATTGCACAAGGTAGTTTGCTAAAAACAAAATATATGTCATGAAAACATAAAATGATTAGTCAGTTCTTCCTCTGAGTCTTTTCAAGCTGTCGTCTTGTGCCCTGGCCACCCTTTGCCATCAGCGCTGCAGCCCCTGCCTCCAGCAGCCACAGAGCTCAAGAACCTGCACGGACAGAGAGCAGTAGGACAGTCCCTCCCTGTCTAAAACAATACAGGATGGAATTTATTATTTCTTCTTCGTGTTTCACACCTCTCAAACTGTTCTCACAAGTGGTCAGCTTTGCACCCTGGTGTCATTTGTTTGCCCAAAGGGAGAAGCTCCTTATCCCTATAGAGGATCTGCATTGGAAATGCCTCCGGAAGCTCTTACTCTCCCAAGAGCAAGATACAACTGTTTATTCTGTAGCAGAACCTCAAATACACTGGCCTGGCCTAGCTCACAGCTTGAAGTGCATGTTTCTTCTGGGGGCCAGAGGGGAACAGAAGAGGCTTTTCAGCTTGTACACAAAGAGGGCTAGCACATGTAGACCCCGCGATACTTGGCTTCAGATAGATCTGGAGGGACAGATGAGGATGATAAAGGGATTTTAACTTTTCCTTTTTTTAAGCAAGTGATATATTTAGTCTCTGCAACTATGAGAGAAGGTAGCTAATGCTTTACAAACTGGGAGATGTGATTTCTGTTTCACAGGTTATCAGATGTTCATATGAACATACGGTACTGTGGTGTCAAGTCCATATCAAACGTAAGCTGCAACTAAGCAAACTTTGTTCATGAACTGAGGTGGGGGGTGGGGGTTGGAGGGGAAGTGTAAAAGAAGGCTTGATGCAAGTTCAGAGAAACAAAGTAAAAACAGCTCAACAAACAACTTCCAGTTTCAAGAGTGAATCCAAGGTTAATTTTCAATCAAGTTAACATGTGGACGCAATAGGAAAGAAACAAGTTAACTGACAATTTTACAGATTACAGAATCCCATTAGACAGTTCAGGTGGCTTAAAGGCTGTGGATGGAAACCGTGTTAAAAAGTAGATTTTGCTCAGCTGAGCCTTGCATAGTACTTTTAAAGCTGTTGGTGTTTAGACAGCAGTAAGAACTTAATTTTGGTGCAGCAAGTGTGTGCAAGGTTTCAGTATACAATGTTTAATATAGGAAGGACATTTTTACCATTAGAGTAGCTTGGGAGCCTACACTTTTTTTTCCTAGTGTATATTCACTCACTTCTGCTAAGGTACTGCAGTAATATAAGTCAATTTATGCTTTTGTTACTGACTTTAACAGCAATTTTGGTAATAAAACACTGCTAAGAGGTAATACTAGTAAAAGTGATGTGGAAATGCACAAGAAAAGCTGCTGCTTGTTATAGCAGAATACAAAAGTGGCAGATAGAGAATTGATTGTAGGCACAATTCTATTTCCAGCAATTGTTCTTAGCTAAAGGGCTGCAGGGTTTTCTGTTTCTTTAACAGAAGATTAATGGAGGAACCAAAGACTTACCCAGTTATAACAGATGTTGAGGTTGAACTGGTCTGTGCAGTTGCATTTAGACCCTAAATGTTTCCACAAGATAAGGCAGTAGAATGTTGGTGACCATTTCATGAGGAAGGAGGTTTTGGTCCTTTACCACCCTTTCAATCAAGCATGAATTGTGGACCAAAATCCAGTCATCACTGCACAAACAGCAGCTAGACTCAAACGTGAGGTATTTTCTCACTTTTTTCCCAAACTACTGGAATAAATGGGAGGTCAGTGTCTTATTTTAAGTAGCTTATTTTAGTCCCTCATTTTGTTAAATTTAATCAGTTTTGTAGCAAAAGTTAACTTATTTAAGCTCTTCTTCAGCATTTGAACCATGCTCTGGGAATGCCTGTGAAAACATTAGCTAGTTGAAGTGATTAAAATACTGGGTTTGTATAAAATCTGTGAATACTTCAATAAAGCTTTGTACTTACATGATCACAGACAGGGGCACACATTTACAAGTAATGTACTCTATGACCACATTCCTAGTTAGCTGCACAAAAAGAATGCAGCAGATTGCAGCAAGGTATTTCTTGAATACATCCATCCCTTTTTGAAACCAGTTTTTCTTTTCTGAAAAATTTTTTGTTTGTAAACATGACCATGTTAGGCAGTGATGTGCTGTAGCATGGAGTGCTTTTTTGATTAAAAATCACCTATACATTTCTTTTTGTTAGAGACCCTTTTTCTGGTTGGATTACAGAGAGAAAGGCTGACCCTCATTATTTAAAGAGGCATTAAAACTTTAAATGCAAAGAAGAAGTTGATGTTCTAACATCTTCCGCATAAACCAGCAAAGGACTAGGAAGCAGTGTCATTCTCGTGTGTGTCCTTCCATAGAGGACACTTCTGCCTGCTTACCATTTAACTGAAGCATAGCAGAAGGAACCTTGTACTCATAGCTATAAATGGTGGAAATATCCAGAACCTGCTACTCACCTACTCTCCTTTATTGTTATTTTCTTGGGGAAGAGGGAGACTTGTTCTATTTGCCAATTTAAGTTAGACTACTAATTGTCTTCATCTTAGTATTATAGTTGGTAATTCAGGATGAAGTCGTTAAAGGAGGTCAGGGAATCAGAACAGAATTTCAATTCCTGCAGGGTAACGCCTCCCTGCCCACCTCTGAAGTGCTATGATGGCAGCAGAGAGAAGTGGCAGCTCTTGTTAAAGCTTTGCATGTGTGTACTGTTTCCTTATTGACACTGTACCTCATGTTCCGTATTTCAGGCTCTTATTTTAGTTCTTCACATGTTTCTCTCTCTCATACAACATTGTTAGCAGAATATCCTAAGTGAAGAAAGGCAGTGGTTTGGTCAGTATCTTGTTCCTCAAAGGCTGTATTTCTGCTGAATAAAACTAGGAAATAAGTAAATATATGGTTTGGGCAGATCACAGAATGCGTGATGAGGTTTGTACTGGAACACTTACACTAGTGGAGATCAGGTTAGAAAAGAACAGATAGGATAAAAGTCAAAAGAGTTTTGTTAGATTGTACTGGGAGGCTAGCGTAGCATCTGTCCTCTGTACCATGTTCTAAGACTTTATAAAGTCTATTTCTTTAATTAAAATAAGCTCAGGTACCAATGTCATTTGGTGTCTGTTTTAAGGACTTGTCTTCTTCAAGCAAACAGGAATATGGTACTTCCCATATAGCAGAAGGACAAGTTATGTCACCTGGGTTTTTCATCTGCACTGTTGATTTAAAAGGAGTGACTAATTAGTTGTTTATCAGTAGTGTTTGAATTCGAGGATGCTAGACAGTATTTAAAAGGAGGAGGTGGGGGGAAGAGAAGCAGACATGTCCTTTTCCCATTGAAAGTGGCAGGACAAGCAGATACACAGCAGCCTTTAACTCACGTTTAACCAAGTTCTACAATATTCATACTTCTTAGCTGGCAGTTTTGCAAGTTGGCCTGAAAAATTAATTTCCTCATCTTAAATTTACCTGTAGTTCAGAGGAAGAGGAATTGAGATACTGAGGTAATGTCAGCCTCATTCCAAAGGAGCGCTAGCACAGTAATCCTGGAGGGGAAAAGACTGAAAGATGAATACAGTAATCTTCTTTCAGAAACTCACAATTCTTAAGCATTCATCTTGCACAAATCCAATCACAGGCATCTAAGGAAAAAACCAAAATCAAAGATGCCCAAGAATTACCAGCCTCTGGACATCCTCTCAAAAAGAAGTTGCTTTTGCATTAGTCTCAAACCACCAGTTAAACCTTGTGTATAGAATATTTATAAATATTGTAGCAGTGGTAGAGGTTAGCAGGGCTGCAGAAGATTGAAAATGTAAGGGTTGGTCTGTAGCTTTAGGGAATAGATGAACTCCTGTTCTGTATTTTTTGCATGTTGGTTTGGTGGTGGTAGTGGTGTGTACGCCCAATAGTAAAACTAAATGCATGAGCCCCTTGCTTGATGCCCCACATAAAGCCAGATACTGGGGAGGTTGCACCCAACTTTTGTTGTTGCTTCCTAATGTCTTGCTGTTTGACATAGGACATCAACATCGCAGGAGATTGGATGTCACCAGCTTGCTGCCCACTGTTAACATTCAGTTCTAATCACACAACTTACAAAGCTGTCCAGTCTCCTTCGAATGCAATGTCTCTCTCAGCTGTCTTTTGCACCTACGATTCACAGCACTTTTGGTCGATAGTTTGGTAAGAGCTCACAAAGGCACACATGCTTTTGTCACACTGGATTACATAAACTAAATTCTGGTGTAGCCAGGGCTGGGCACTTGCCCTGAGATCTCAAGCCTCTGTGGGCTGAAGCGTTGCCATTCCTGGCACTTGTGACTCATTCTCTTTAGGTAAACGTGTGCATTCTTGGCCTACTGCACACCTATGTTACTGGGACCTGAAAGGTTCTACAAATGTACAGCACCACTTGAAGTACTACAGAAATAATAGATTGCCATATGCCAGCATGATCTTTAAACTGCAATAAGGAAACCAGTACTTGAAAGCATGCAACCAAATTCCTTAAATAGTTACCCCTTGGAAAAGTTACTGGTTAAACTGTGTCAGTGTGAGCCTTTTACTTTACTATGACCTTAGCAATGGCTTTGTTCCTGTTATATCTAACTAATGTCTTGCATTTTTCTCTTTCCATCTCCTTTTGATGCAACCTGGAAGAAATGTCAAAAAACGAAGGTTCGATCCAACTCAACAAGGCCCTATCTGAAGAAATGCCATTCAAAAAGCTGCTTCTTGCACTACTGGATTTTGGGTATGATGTCTTTGCTGTAGCGACACAGGAACTAAATCAGTACAGAAGAACATGAAAACAGTAATTATAAACACAAAGTTGGGATATTGGGATTTGAGTTGGTAGAACACTGTCCTTTTTGGAGATAAGTTGGAAATACTTCCTCTATTCACCTTTCTCTTGTTAACATTAACTGACAAGTGATACAAGCAAACTGCTTCAAAAATCAGGTGTTTTTTTCCTTTTCTCAAACTAAGAAGGAGACACACAGACCAAGTGCAATAAGAGAACTGTTCCAAAATAATGGAATCGCAAAAGATTCTTTCCCAGCCTGCTGGCACTCTAACTTCACTTGAGTTCGCATGACTTCCTTTTTCTTATCAAACTCCAGTGGCATGAGGAGCTAATTTTGAAAGGGTAACCTGCATGGCTCACATACAAACAACCAATTTAGCAAGCTGACCCCAAGCAGAATCTGCAGCCCAATAAATACAAACAACTGGGAAGCCAGTGCCAGGCTTCAATAGCTTTTCCAGCCATGCGGTGCATTCTGCTGCTGGACTTGAGGATTCCCTGCTCCATGAGCTCACTGTCCACCTTGGACAGGAGCCTGTTGGGTATGGAAGCTAGTGAATGATGGATGGAATTCTTCCAAGAAGGAAAAAGTGTAAATATGGAAATAAGATTTTGATGTATCATTTTCACAGATTATATATAAATATATATATATATGAGAGAAAAGAATTTCCATATAAAAAGGTTCTATTCTTTATGTAAATCTATTTTTGATGTTGGGCTTGGTTTTGGGTTTTTTTTCCTCCCCTTTTTTCTGTAGCATGTTGTACAGCAGATGTTCTGGGCTTGCTCAAAAAAGGCAGATAACAGCATGCAGATGCAGGGAGTTCTGACACCAAACAGATGTGATCTAAAGTTTGTATGCTTGAAACCAAAAACAATTAAAATGTATAAATGCATATCTATGTATTGACTATAAGTTTGAATTACTTTTTTTGGCTGTTATACAGACTTTTCCATGATAACACACTCTCAAACTAATCACAGAAGTGCCAAGCTCTTTTTTTTCTTTTAAGAATAGCTACTTTTTTTCCTGCCTAGAGCCTGTAAAATAAAAACTTTAATGAGCCTTAAAATACTCAAAAAATGTTAAAGCTTGGAATGAGTTATTCTTCTCTTGCCTTCTGCCCATCCATTCGAAGCAGCTTGCAAAGGTGCCCTTTTTAACTCACTCCCTGTATCTCTTTGATGCATGTCACTTTTCAAAGTTTAATGCAAGATTAATACTTTGACCCTTGGCTACTGATAGCCAGTTACCATCACAATATGTGCAAAATCCCATGTAATTTCAGGTGTGTTGTCATTACTTTTAGAGATATCTTCTGTACAAACACAGATTTTTGCAGCTGCTGGGCAGCAGTCCTGTGTCCCTAGGAACCAGGCTCGCCTGGCTGCAGCTGTCTTGAGAAAGGTGTGTGAAGACGTCTAGCTTAGGGCTCCCTGAAAGTACAGAGCTGTACAGTCTGGCTTATCCTTTTAATCTTGACTTAAATAATTTGGTAAGTGAAGTAACTGAAAATTTAATTGCTGCGTCTGATAATCAGAATTAAAGACTCTTGTAATTTTGGATCCAATTTAAAAGTTGTAGTTTAGTAACAACAGAAGCCCAGTTACCCTACTTCCTGCATCTTTGTTCAGAGGAAATCCGTGTCCCAAGTTAGCTTTAAGAGCCAAAACATTAAAAAAATGCTGCAGACGTTTTCCTGTGAGTTAGAAAACCTCATTTTAGTTATTTTTCTTATTATGATAATGTTCAATTCAATAGTCTCAATATATTGGTTTTGATTCACAGTTATTATTAAATCTTTTCAATCAGCTTTAACATAATCACATTTACACTTACTACATTATAAGTAAAGGTGCTGCACACAGGTAGTTGACATTAATAGAAATTATAAATCTTATTCTGAAAAACTCCTGCTTGTCTTTCAGCAGAATTAAATTAGTGACATTTCTCTGATGACAAACCAAAAATACTTGCAACTGTATTATGGTTCTCTAAAAATGCTTTGATTGGGAGCACAATGTCTAACTTTTTTCAGGTTCTGCTTCCAAAGCAAGCATAACCCACAACAGAAACACCAGTGGTATCAAAAATTATAATAAGTCAACTGGATATACATAAACTACCTGTGTAATAAACCTTGGAGAAGCATTTCACAAACAACATTGTTAGTGTGTGATGTGATGTTTTAAATCAGACCACAGTGGTCCCCAACTACTATGTATATATGTTCAGTGCTGGAGTAACTTTTTTATTTACACCAGCAGTTTCATAGGAATTACAATTGCTTGACTGAATTTATGCTCCAGTCCTCAGCCATTGTGTGTATGGGAAGAACACACTTTCTGCCCTGTGTGTACACAAGTGACAACACAGCTCAGAATAGGTACAGGCTGAAGTGCTTCCTGTGCTGGTAGACAGTTAAAAAACTGGGTGTGGTAGGTGTTGATTTTGTACATCCCCCTTGCTGTGCTGTGGGAAGTGCATATCCATCGAGCGGCAACTTGTTCACCGCAAAGTGTCACCAAAAGAAGACCAGGTTGACTCTGCCTCCATTTCATCCACTCTCCATTTGCTCCATTATTTACCTATTCAGCTGGACAAGAAACTGTGGTAACTGTATAGCTCATTCCAGTCTGCTGCATGATCTCACTGATTTGATCTGATACTCCTAAAAGAGAAGTCTGCCAGACAAATTAACAGCTGTATAGGTGCAAGAAACAGATTACTTAAGGCTGGAGTCTAACCAATTTTTCTTTACTATGCAAAGATGGGTATTGCACAAACAGATGGGACAAATGTCTGAGGAAATGCCATAGAATACTTGAAGTTATGTTTTAAGCCTAATCAGTCATGTTTTTTATTCATTACTGCTTCCACTGTTACTCTTCCTTTCAAAAATGATTTGTAATTATTTTTTTAAGTGCACAACTTGATGTTGTTATAAATCAAGTTTTTGTTTGAAGTTAATACTCATTCATATCCTGTTGGCTGCTAATGAATGGAAATTCAATAGTCCTTGTTCTGCATCTTAGCAAGATGAGTATTAAAAATGTCATGAACATGGAATGGAGTAGTTTTTAATTTTCAATATTTTTTTTCTTATTTATGCCCTCAGTTTAATTTAATTTCTGTGTTCAAGGAATCCTCAGCTTTGTAGTAGTGGAAATTGAATGGCGTGTTCTTTTATCAAAGATCTCAAACTGTGTCAAATCTCACAGGGAGGCTCTGTCTGTGGGAGGACGTTGCACGCAGCCTTTCCGCCGTGCATGGAACCAGTGCCTCGGCACCCACGATGGGCTGGGCCTGCTTCAGTCCCAGCTGCTGGCTGCACCGAGTTCAGTGAGATCTGGAGGCTTTTGTTACTTGAGGGACTCCTTTTCCAGCTCAAAAATCTGAATTATATAATTACAAGAAGTCCAAAATGAGGCCCTCGAAGTATTCTTCAAATAATTACATCATAACAACCAGATACTATGGCAATCACTTTAACAGAATACTAATGAAACTCAATTTCCCTTTTCTTTTTTTGCCAGACTAACTCTAGTGAAGCCAGCCTGGGAAAATTAAATGCATGCATGTCACAGTTACCAGATAACTACTGATACTGTTTTGCTTTCTCCAGCTCCAGACAGGGAAACAAAATACACCTTTGTGTTATTATCTCCCACGGTTCTGTATGAAAGCATGTTTCTCATTTAGAACTATAGAGTGAGGGAACACTCTCATTAATGGATCCACTATTATCCACTTCTATTTCCTGTCATTTGAATATAGGAGTTATCTATAAACTCAGTATAAACATGTAACATTTTGGCTATGATTGGAACAGACAGTCATTCCTTAAAACAGGAGTTAAGTCTTTTGCAGCGTATGAATAGAAAAGCAGTATAGAGACAGATGCATACCTGCTTTTGATTTTACAAGAAAAAATTCTTAGAATTGTTTTTGAAAACTTTCACAATTCCAGCACAAAACACTGAAGAGCAATCTTGCTGGGGCACTTACTATCGTGAACAAAACCAACACAACAACAAGCCACGCTGTACAAACCCGAAAACCCCTCTTTTGTTCAAGATGCACTTCCTACAGATTCCTACCTCTGAGAGCTGAAAAGTTAATTTAACATGAACCATCCGTCAGTACTAGCACAGAGACTGTTTAAGCCCCCATGGAAAGCTTAAACTAAAAAAAAAAAAGGTGACTGAGAATTTTAGTAGTAGAGATGCTCAAACCCGTACAATTGAAAGCAAAAGGTCACAAAAACATTATCTTAAAGCTGGACATACTGTAATTCAGTTCAGTGATTTATTGTTCACGACTCACCAATCACATTTTTGTAGGTTTGGGGAGTAAGTTTAGTGGGAACATGTAGCTCAAGAGGGGATACAACCCCTACATATGTACAAGGACTCCACATCAGATCGGCATCACCAGCTACTTAACGTGTCATTTCTGAACAACCACAAACTGCTGAGGGCAGCATAATTCTGAATGCTCTAGTTTGTGGAAAACCCATGAGTAAGTGTCAGCTGATTTCTTCTTATTAAAATTTTCTTCTAAAAAAGTTTGGTTTTGTCGTAAGTTACAGAGTAGCCCTCATGTTTACCACTAACACATGCTTTAGTGTGGCACTTTCTGAGCCAGTGTAAGAATTTCTCCATCAAAGCTGGTAACTCAAAGCATGGAGGAACTGAAATGCATTTTACATGGTCCAAGTCCAGTTGTCAGACTTCATAAGCACAACACTCCACCACTCTATATCATACATTCACAGATTTCCTCAGCCATCAGTCCAGCTATTACAGGCTTTGAATTTGCTTTGGAGACTGTGAAGCAATGTCTGCATCTGCACTACACAGAGAAGTTGAGAGAGAAGGGCTGTTTAGCAGTCTTGTTAAGCAGTCTCAATCTGTGCTTTCAAAGAGAAGGCTCAAGTTACTTCTAAAAGTAAGTACAAGGACCACAGTCCAAACCTCCATACTCCATTCATATATTTATGCTGGCATTTGACATATTCTGACCATCCATTTCCTCCCAGACCTTTTCCCTGTTCAATATGCCCCGCTCTAAGGGTGGCACAACAATGGAATCAGATGGATGCAAAGTGCACAAGCAAGCCTGTTTCCTTTGGAGTTGGTCATTTCTCCCCTATTTCCTTTCAGCCATATCTGAACTCTATTGCTATTTCAAGACTTCCTCCATTATGAAGTTACTCTTACAGGTATTGTTAACAATAACATAGCTTACAGACAATGAATGCTTGACCAGGATTTCTGTGCAATGAGAAAACAGTTCCAAGAAACAGAACTATTCTAGTGCCCTCCAGCATTCACTGAAAAGCTTCAGGAAGTTAAAGATTTTAACTTCTGCTTTGTGTAATAAGGAGGTCCTGAACACAAGACTGAAAATTGCCTCATTTGCAGAAAGAAAGAAACAATTGCCTTACATTACAGAATCCTGACTGTGTGCTGTTGGATCAGAGGGCTAGGCAGGTAGGTAAAAGATTCAGGTCTCATTAGTTAGAAGTTTTGCTTCAGTTTTCCTTCCTCTGATTTGGCTAGGCATTTTTCACTTCAAACAAGATCTCTAGGACAGGAACTGTTGTACTTAAAGGTGGCCTTTAGCACCTGGGCCAGGGAGCACTGGTTTTAGGCAGAGCTGGTTGGCTGATAAGTTTGAGACAACTCCTCTCCACAGGAATTCAAAAAAATTATAATCTTCATAAAATATGTAGCTTTTTAGCTGTGCCTAATCAGTAATAGGCTAGGAAAGAAAGGACCTTGTTAAATCAAACTATAGTCTTTTCAGAAGCTCCAAATTAAACTCACTACATCGAAATCCACTCTAGTATCACCTTTGTAGCATCCCCTTTGAGAGTAGGTTTCAAAGGGTGTATTTGTGAAATGAAAACGGGAGTTTCAAAGGCTGAGTGGCCAGACCTATTAAAAAATAAACTACATACTTAATTTTTTAAAAAAGCCCCCAGTGTTCTATCTACCTCTATCACACGGTTCCTTACTGATAATGTATGGGTTTTGTCTCATCCAAGTATTCTAAATGACAGAGCTTGTACTACGTCACTCAGGAAAATCATTCAAGAAGGCAGATTTCTCTGCCAATAAATTATTCATGACAGATGTTGCACATTAAAAAAGCCCCAACTTTCTCCTCTGACAACAGCAGTAGTGTACTTACAAGGCTTCACATCTGTGGTTTGAAGAGTTGCGAGTACTTTATAAGTGCCAAGGAACCCCAGTAGGAACTAGTACCAGAACACAGAGCGAAGCAGGTAGTCCAGCAAACAGTCTGAGAATGAGTAGGTAACCAAGGAGAGCCAAAGATCCCACAATTCCCTTTTACACGAGACAGAATATCCTCATTGAAGAAATTCCTGTGACGTATTTCTTGGCCCTAAATAATTTGCTACCTCCCCCATCCAATTTCTTCTTGAAGACTATTTTCCCCAAACAGCTTTGAGTGGGAATGTGCAGGTTCCTAGCATGGGGTCCTGGTTGTCTGTGCTGTGGGATGAGTGTGACAGTGGCAGCGCTGGCACCCCTCCTTGGTGGCCCGCGGCCACGGCCCAGAAGATGCCCTGAGGCAAGCATGCTCAAACACCCTTTTCTCCCAAGAGCTGCGGGAAAGAAACACCCTCAGAGCAAGAAAAGGTAGGAGACACCACACTGCAATCCTGCTCAGCTTCAGGAAAGAACACACTATGAAAGTGCTTTTCTTCCCCAGAAGATTTGGCTGTAACTCCCTGGGAGAAACCAATCCCATAACAGCCTTGCTTTCTTAGATGTTGGTGGCACTCTTATGAAAACATGTTTCACAGAACTGCTCTTTTAACTGTGACATACCCAGGGTGACTCTCCTGTCTGCCCTGAGTGCTGAAGGTGAGAAGGGTTTCTCCATTGTCTGTGAGAACATGACGAAGCAGGAGGGCTGAATCAGGAAGAGCCAATGACTTTATTCTGGAACATGTTGATATCAGTCCAGCACCCAAATGGCAACAAATCCCTTAATTCAAAAACTAATAGTTGTCTGGCTATAAATATCCAGAATGCCATTAAAACAAATCAAAAGCTCTCCAACTGAATGGTTAATGTGAAACAACTTGCTCAAAAGACATGAACAATTAACTTTTAATGTACTATATTAATCAGTTTGGAGTTATTTTCTTGGAATGTTTTAGTCTAGAGAGAAATGTGGTCACATCCTTTACAAAGGTCATCTGCAGTTATAGTGTCACATATCACTAAATTATGTTTTCAAAAATATATATTAATTTTCTAACCAACATTGCTTAGTTTGCACTTGTAAAAATACCTGCTCCACACGTCTTTTCAAAGCTTGTGTTAAATACATTTGCCAGAAGAAGTGTTACCTCTTCCACAAATTAATTTAAATAAGTGGCTTCAACAATGAAGCCAGTTCACACTTCTGACATGTCACCTAAATTTACTCTTGGGGAAACACTCCAACTATGGCCCTGGAGACAGAGCTACTCACATACAACAGCTGGTAGGCATGGAGAGAGAGAGGAACACACTATTAAAGAAAGACAAATCTATTCTAATAGGGAGCTGCAGTTCCTCAAACCTTCTAGCTGAAGGCCACTTCTCAGCACAGGCCAGAGACATGCCAGGGTGTCCCCAGGGCTCCAGCTCCTGGCACAGAAATACACTGGTCTCCTGCCTGTCCCGTGTCTTGTCTGCCAGCTCCGTGGAAATGTTTCAGGTCATCAGAAACAATGTACAGCACTGAAGAATTGTGTGTTTAAGTAACTACATCTTTCCACTGGTTAGAACTACTTAAGTGTTACATCACATGCAGTGACTTTCCTGCTGGCCATTTCAACAGAGAATAGACCTAGAGGGTTGTTTAGAGCAGTGTGGGGTCATCAAACACTTTGGGAGTGCAGATTCAATCCACAAAAAAAAAAAAAAAGAAAAAAAGAAAAAAAATAACTTGACATCAAAAGTTAAAAAAAAACAGGTTTAGGTACTCGAAGCCCTCTATACATCATTTTAAAAATGAGTAAAATATAGCTGCAGACTTTGGATCAAGTATTTCATTTCATTTCCAAGAAGCTCTTAGGTATATTTGTCAGGGAGCCAATTTTAAGGACAGTTTAATCTCCTGCTTAAAAGAGAATTGGAAAAGTTAAAAATAGGAGTAGGATTCCACACTCTGCCTTTATGGATTTTGAAGAAAAAAATCAAGTCTCTACCAGGTACTATGAATTTAAAGCTAACAGATCTTTGGGTTTCCCCCCTTCTAAGAATCACAAGTTTTGCCTTTGCTGTCACTTAGCCAGGTTTCACACAAGGCTGGAATAATTTGGAATCCAACTCAGCAAAATGCAAACTTTCAGCTAAGAATATGTCTGTAAGGCATTTTTTTTGTCTTTCATCACGTGGGACATTTTAAAAAGCTTAATACTGCATTCAGATGTGGCTACTTATGGAAGTAACAGGCAAGCTGTGCATCCCATCACACAATGCCATCTCTGTCTCACTGCTGAATCTCTTTTTTTATGTGTAAATGCTTACTTAGCTCAAGCAAGCATAAGCCACTGCCTATTAACATAAATGTTAATTTTAAACCACATCAGAAGGTTTGCTGGGAGCAAATGCAGGAAGGAAGCAACTCTGTATATAGTTATTTACACCTTTGCTCTATTCAAAATGCAAATACCAGTGAAATGGCCTCCTACTTTTCTTACTTATCCCTTATTCCTATATCCTGATCATTTTACCTTTTGCTTTATTTTATTTTTATATTTTTCTGGTAGAAATAGTATCCTTTCTGTAGTGTTACATGATCTGAAATCTCTCTCTTATCTATGAGTAAGTAATCAACTTTTCTTGATAAAAATATCCTTCTGCAAATGACTCTGGATATGACCTATAGCTCATGTGAATTAAATCTGTAAGATATGGAGACCCATAGAAGATATGAACACTGGCTGCCAGAGGAATATATCATGCACTGCAATGAAAGAAAGATTACTGATAGCTTAAGAAGGGCACAGAAAGCTTTACTGAGGGAGTGTGTGGAACTGAATGAGATGGCCAATCCTGGTATGTTTCTTCTCCACTAGGAGGCTGAGGTGATCAATCTAATTATCAAAATCCTCTTTCCGAGAAATAGAATATAAGTGCTCTGGTTCAGAGGGAGCAGAGTGCAGTAGGCTCAGGAAGTATTTGTGGAGCCAACTATTTTATCTGTAGCAGTATTTCCCTTGAGCAGCAACTCTCATTTCTGTGAGAGCCCCTGGTTCAGTACCCTTGGGTCTGCCAGGATTCTGAGTGGAATGAAACCAATGTTGCTCTTGATCCAAAGGCAGATAAAGTGCATCCCAGAAGGGGACTCAAACTCACTTCTTAACAATGAATGCACAAAGGCTGCAGGTTGACAGAAACTTATCAACTCACAAGAAACATTTTACCTTTTTCTTTCCATTTGGCTCTACCCTTAACGATATGGGGCAGAGTCCTTAGAGTGACACACCACAGATACAGAAACAGCAGCAAAAACCACTTCTATGGCATTTCAATCTTGCTCTGCTCTGGCCTCCGCAGCCACGCCAACCATGAACACAAGCAGCCCCAGAGCCTCTTCTACCCAGGAACTGCCTTCATGTTCCATCACAACACCCAGGTCTTACCTGCACACTTTCCTTCTCTCCTTTGCCTGGTGCAACCCTCAAATACAGAGGCAAGGAGAAGCACGCTGGCTACTCACTTGCCAAGGGGGTTCCAGATTGCACACGGGTCCAGAATCAGGTACAGAGCGGACTTGAAAAAGAAACCAATAAAACCAAAAGCTGATCCTTAGGGATCATGTCAGCCCTAGAACCCAGGAGAAGGAAGTCTACTGGAATAGCCTGAATTTGGTAGCACAGAGAAGAAATGTTGGAGATCCTACATGTGAGAGGCTTCCCCCACCATGTTGCAAGGGCCCCTTGCAAGGTATTACACTCTTCAGTTCATCCTGAAGTCTGTTCCAGCAATTGGTGACCACTATTCCCCCCATTCTCAAACTCACATTTCTTGCTAAATAAATGGAACATTTGCAAATTGGCCTAAGTCCTACAGTATAGCTATTTACAAGGTTTTTAGCCAGTGTTCTTTCATCCCCAAAAAGTTCTTTGCACTTTTGTTAAACAGTAGCATTGCTTACACAAAACACACTTTTACAGGGATTGCTTATTGAGGAGATAAAGCATCAGGAGAAAAGAAAAGCAGTGTTTATCATCATAGGCATGTTGCAAGATCAAGGGTTTGGAAAGAAAGTTGCTTCTCCATTTACGTGGACCTGATGTACAGAAAGAATGCAAATTATAAAAGCACTGATGAACATCAGAAAAATTAGTTTCTCAAGCCAGCTTTCCAGGTGACGTGAACCAGTATGGCCCCACTGACTTCAACTAAGAGAAGCCTCATGCTACTGAGGCACAGTTGCTTTCTGGAGAAGGGATTATGATTCCATATGCAGAGATAAAAGGGAGCTGCCAGTGAAAATCTTGGAAAAACAAATAGGTTGCTGCCCAGCTGGTATGGACTGGTACAGCTACACTGGCTTCAGACAGGCAGCAAGACGCTTCATGATTTGGCCTATAAACTACAGAGTTAGGAAAAAGGAATGGTCTCACCTGCCTATTGCTTCAAATAGCTGCTGTTAAGCAAGTTCTGCCCAACACTGGTTATCAGCATGGTCACAGAGCCCCAGCTCTTTGAGTAGTATGTTTTCTGTATGCAAGGGGGTCACAGCAGGCACAGTGAGCATAGGCAGAGTTGTGCTCAGGCTTTTCTCTCCATGCTGCATGTAACAGGAGACAGCCTTTTCATCAATGCTTTCCTTTCACGTCCCTACTAGCTTAGCCCATTTCTCCAATACACAGAGGTTTTTCACTTGCTACACAGAGGTCACAATCCAGCTAAGAACCTCACAGAGAGAAAATGCAACAACAGTAGACCACGTTATTGTTCTTGGGAGGGAAAATGTAACCAGACCACCCCCCTCCATTGGAGAGTGTACAGCCCTCCAAGGTAGCTCTTCTTTACATAAAGTTGTGTGAATTGAGCTGCAGTGAGCAGCTCAGCCCAACTACTTCAATTAATGCCTTTACTGGAGCTCTTCTGTGGCTCTTCTCTGCATCTCTGCTTCAACTTCCAGGAGAGCTGGACCTGCTGCATGTAGGCTGAGCCCTAGCCAACAAATAGTTCTAGCTGTGCCATACAGACTCCTGCTCTGGGGTGGAGGGAGTTGCCACAGCCAAGCAAATAAAGCAAGATGCCTGAGGTCTGAGCCAGCTCTGGACAACTTGAGCTCCAAGGTCGGACTTGCTTTCCACTCTTCCTCTCCTGCCCCACCCCGTGCAGCGCTGGTAAGAGAGGGGGCAAGGGGAGGGCCGCAGCTTTGCCAAGTCTGTCACTCTTCCACCCCACTGCGCACTCCTTCCCCTCGGCCAGAGGCAGCACGGCCACCAGGCTACCCCGGGAGGGCCGGGGTCCGCAAGCAGAGGAGGACAGGCAGGGCAGAGAAGCGGAGCCGACTTGCAGCAAGGACAGCTCCGCACAGAGAAGGAGGGGGCTCCGGGTGCCCGGGAGCAGCGGCCGGGTCCGGGGGTGGGGGCTGCTCCCGAGCCCTGACGTAAAAACTAAGCGGGGCCGCCGCTCCGGCTTCTTAAGGAGCGCGGCGGCGGCAGCGGGCTCGGAGACTCCTGCCCTGGCCGGAGCGCCGAGGTAAGCGCGGNGGATTAACTTTTTAATTATTATTGTAAGGCATTATCCATGACGGGGAGTGGAGCAGGAGACTAAACTGCAAGGAGAAGCAGAGATAAGAGGGAGGGTGGGAAAAGTCAGAACCAGAAAGTATAAATAGCACTCACACACACACAAACTTCAGTGTATGGACAGAAAGACCTAAAGATGGGAGGATGTAGAGGAGGAATTGCACGGAAGCATTCACTACATGCACAGACAAGAGATTAATGAAATCTCTTGCCTGGGGCATCCCCTCCAGCTCTCAATTATCTAAAAAAAAAAAAATAATAATACAATCTTGAACGTCGTGGAAGACTAACAGCACAATGCTGTCTGAGTTTGACCAGACCATAAGGACTAGAGTGGTCTTTGCTACATCATACTACATACATTGCCATGCACATCATACTTTCAAGGGTACCGATTCTCATATTAATGCCCTACCAGCTCCCTGCCCAGGGGTGTCCCTTCGTTTTGACAGGTCCAGAACCCTTGTCTTAGCCAGTCTTGTAATTTAAAAAGTTTAAATAGGTACTGAGAAGCAGAAAATGCAAAGCAACCAGTTCAGTTGTTAACCTGTACAAATGAGATGGGGTCTGTCAAAGTCACAGAACCATCATTTAAATGATTTTGATGTTATTATTTAGTATTATTAGCCTGTTTTAGTATTATTCCTTTGTTTGAACAATCTGCTGTTGTTGGGGCTTCCTCCTCTGCTGTCCCATGCCTGTCTCCCCACCCTCATGGTCTGAGATTATCTAGACATATCTGAGACTGCTAAATTGCTTTGAAAACCAGAAACTTAATAAAGTTAATTATGTCCCTTGAAAAAGTCTCAGTAAACGGACAGATACGTGCCTAATGCATGGCATGTATACACAGGTGCCTGTGCCCAGTGGAAGGGCTCTGATGCACAAACAAGAACAAACTAGTGACTCACAGGATGTTTTCAGCTTCTTTCTGAGAAAGCAATCAAAACCTGCCTTGTGGAGAAGGGTACAGAAGAATGATGTTTCTTGAGGATCTTGGGAGCAGCAGAAGGACAGTCCCTTTACTACCACCACTGTCATAAGTGACATCCAGAGCAGTGTGGAAAGAGCAAGCTGGCCCTCTTTTGTTCCTTAAATACAATGTTCAGGTCCAGGGCTGTCAAGCCAGCTCTTCTCACAAGATCCCGACTTGGATTAAAAAGTGACTGTAAGCAGTTGGGGAGTAAAGTCTGAATACCTCAAAAATGTTCCCAGAACCTGACCAGGCAGCCAGACAGGAGGCTAGGTAAGAATACCATTGCTAGGACTGAAATCTCTGAAGAGTCCTTTAGCTCTACAATGAAATATGTTCCACAAAGCAGCCTGCTCTTCCCTAGTTTCACACACAGGCTATGGCTGGGCTACCTTTCACGTACAACTGCTCTGCACACCCATATCCTGCCTTTGGCATTTTTCTTCACATAGCAAAGGAGCACTTCAGGATCACTCATGGAAGAGACTTTCCACACAAAAAGCCAGTTGCTTATCTAGCTCATTAAGAGAAGTAGCTTCCCCACTCCCAACAACCAAACTGAAAAGGTACAAGCATGAATATTCAGCAGATCAGCACACACATTAAACTGAATTTTGTCCTAAATGCTGATCTCAGATGTTGCTGATTTCCACAAATGGGAAGTTCTCCATATGCCATGAGCTACACTAAAAACAACCCCCCAAACTTGCTGAATATCAGAAATGCTAGAAGCATGTTAGAAAATACAACAGAGAAGTATATACTATAAATTAAATCTGATGGAGACAACTGGGCCTTTCTGTCCACAAAAGGTTATCATTCTCAGAATTTCTCCCCATCCATTATAGATACTACTTAGCAAATTTCACAGTTTTAACAGACAATTCTTAGTGATCGGCAATACACATCTGTACTCTTTCTCTCTCTCTCTATATATATATATGTATAAATATATCTCAGCACAGGAAAGACATGGACCTGCTAGAGCAAGTCCAGAGAAGGGTCATGAAAATGATGAGAGGCGTGAAGCAGCTCTCCTGTAAGGAAAGGCTGAGAAAGTTGGGGTTGTTCAGCCTGGAGAAGAGCAGGCTCTAGGGGAGACCTTGTTGCAGCCTTCCAGTACTTACAGAGGGTCTATAAGAAAGATGGGGACAGGCTTCTTAGCAGAGCCTGTTGCAATAGGACAAAGGGTGATGGTCCAAACAGAAGGAGGATAAATTTAGATTAGATATAAAGAAAGAAAATCTTTTACAAGGACGATGGTGAGACACTGGAACAGGCTGTTCAGAGAAGTGGAAGATGCCTCATCCCTGAAAACTGTCAAGGTCACGTTGGACAGGACTCTGGGCAACCTGATGTGGTTGAAGATGTCCTTGCCAATGGCAGAAGGGTTGGACTAGAGACCTTTAAAGGTCCCTTGCAACCTGAATTGTTTTATGATTCTATATGCATGGGTACACGTTGTACAATACAGTTGCTATGTGATGGCTTTGCTAGACCCTCTTTTCAGAACTCTTCTGCATTTTAGCACATAAACCACTCCTGGTCAATGCATGAATTCGCAACCTGAATTAATTAGAACCATTAAAACACATTTTCATCAGAAGTTTTCCACCTGCTGTCCACTGATCCTTGTGGCTCATAAAATTTTGAGAAAAGCAAGACTGCCTAAAGGCTTAAATGATGTAAAAAGGAATGGATTTTTACTGAAAAAGATTAGGGGTCTGTAAAGCAAAAATGGCGACAAACTTTCAATATTAACAACTTCCAGATAAGACAGTTCATCATACAGATCTGAGGATGACTAAAAAACTTTTACATGTGCTTCTGCTGCACAGAGCATTGCAACACCTCTAGTGCTTATATACATGCAAAAAGCATACACAAATCTTGAAGGAGCAGAGAAACAGTATCTGAGTGCCTTATATATCATGTAAAGTACCAGGACTTTATTCCTGCATCTAAGAGTGAGATGTTTTTCAGCTTCTCTTGGTTTTCTTATATTGCAGTGACACAATGGATCTTGGAAGCAGAGGAAGAATCCACTGCACCATGAGACTCACCTGCTCTCTCTTACTCATGGCAGTGTTCTGTGTGACACCTTTCCTCTGCCACAGTCAAATTGATCCACTAGCTCTGGGGCGGGCAGACCCCCAGTGCTGGGAATCCTCCTCAGCTGTTTTACTAGAGATGAGGAAGCCTCGCATTTCTGACTCTGTCAGTGGCTTTTGGGACTTCATGATCTTTCTGAAATCCTCAGAGAACTTGAAACACGGGGCTTTGTTCTGGGACCTGGCTCAGCTCTTCTGGGATATCTACGTGGACTGTGTGCTCTCCAGAACGCACGGCCTAGGGAGAAGGCAGCTGGCAGAAGCTGAGCAGAAGATTGCCGCTCTACGTTCTCAGTTCACAGGGAGAAACCAAGGTCACTACTCCTTTAATATGCATCTAATGGGCAATAATTAAAGTCTAGTGGGAAAGAGATTGAGGCCTATTGTCCTATGTGGTAATAGGACAGAAACAGGACAGCGCTGTGCAAAAACCCCTTACTCCTCCTGGTCAAGTGTAGAGCAATGTTTATGTTCAATGTGATCTCAGGAAAAATTTGGCCTCCAAACAACCTGAATTCTAAGAATAGCTTTTAAGTTTCAGTTTGATGAGGCAGGAGAAGCAGCAGAAAGTGAGATACAGGAGGATTCAAACAAAGAAGGCAGCTCAGCAACTGAATATACCAATATATTCTTCCACACCAGCTTTTTTACCACAGTCATGCTATGAACAGGCTAGTTCTGAACTCCCTGTTCTGAGAAGAATGCATTGCACTGGTGCTGCTAGGGAGAGGGGCAGTCTTTCAGCAGAAGGGTAAGGGAATGTCTACTTGCCATCTAGCAGTCAGCCACTAGGTATTTTCCATTTCCATACTGGTAACTTCACCCAACACACAACGGAAACAGAGCTAGGACTTAGATGCATGCAGGCTTTCAGACACAACTACAGCTCCAGGAAGAACATCACTGCCTGTGACACCAAACTGCGGTTCCTAGTCTCCAGGTTCCCAGCCCCTTCTCCGTATGCACGTCACTTAGCCTCCTCATTCCCAGAGGGGAGATATAGTACAGCTTTTCCTAAATCTCAGTCCCTCCCAAGGCTTCAGTTCTGATCCTGCTATCAACAGACGTATCCTAGCCTGGAGAATATCCACTTTCAGACAGGGGCAGGTGCTATAATTCAATGGAGAGGTAGAAGTGCTGTTGCCATTACCAACAGTGTGGTGCATGGGCCCATAGTGAGAAGGCAGAACTGCCTCTACACTTCGGTGGATTGAGACCCTTGTCTCCACTTCCTAGAGCAGGGTCTTAGTTATTAACATGTTTGGGGGGAATGTTCATGGAATAATGAAGAGCCTCTCTGAGCAAGAACCCATTAGAATGTCTAAAAAACAGACCAGAACTCAGGGTTCTTGCACCCCAGGGACAACATACCACTGGACCATCCCACTCCTGCCCACAAACCTAAAACATTTTTGAGTATTGAAAGCTAGAATCTAGGATAAGAAGGACTGAGAGGTCCTTACCTTTTACCTACAGGCAGTATCCTGGGCACTGAGATAGGAGTTGAGTTTGAATCAATCCCCTCAAACTGGAAAACTCACACACAGGCTCAATTTCTGAACTATGAGTCAAACAACCACTACCTGCATTTCAAAAGCAAGGACTGGATCCTAGCCTGCTCTGCAAAGAATCTAAGCTCTGACTGGATCTTTACTGTGTTGGAATGCAGCATAGAACCCACTTCTATTTTCCAAGTGGTCTTAGACATCACACAGGCAACAAGTTGCTCAATCCTTACCAGACTGATGCGCTTTTGGGCGCAAACAGAATGCAGCTTTAGACACACGAGGCAGTAGTATTGTCAAAAACTGAGATAACCCACCAGGCTAAAGCACCAGATTAATTTTTGTTTAGGATTACAGCTTTGAATATCACAGTCTAAACTCCCACTTCGCCTTTTGTTTACATCTGGCTCTACATATCTATATCACACTGTTATTTTCCTAAACAAAGAGCTTTTATTCCAGTCAAGATTAAAGAGTAACAGTCTGATGTATTTTGAAGAATCAAATTAAGAGTTTTATGATAAATTCTGACTATTCTTTACTCTTATACAAAGAGATTTTAAGTACTACTAAGCATTCACACCCTCTTTGTTTTGTGAATTGCAATCAGTTAATCTGGTTTCTCTGTATGACTGATTAACATCAGTCTGTAGCAAGCACTTTAGCAGTGACAGCCTAATTTTTTTTTTTTGGAGGAGCTATCTAACTTCTCATCCAAGTCCCACAGTTTCTTAACAAAGCCAGCTGTTTTAATCTTTGTAACCTGTGATCCTACTGCCTTATTTCACCAGTGAAAGTAGAAACCAATTGGTAATAATTGCAGATAGAAATCACATAGCAAATGATGAGGAATAGAATTTCCACTTCTTACACATAAAGAGAGGGACAAGCCTGTTTTCTCAGCCCCACAAGCAGCAGTAACAGCACTTAAATTACCTTGTGCCCTTCACATCTACATGGGCAGGTATAAACAGCTTTCAGTAGGCTTATTCTAGAAATCAAAAAATAAAGCACTTTTTTTGCTTTATACTGTTACTTTTGCAACAGTTGATAACTTTATTGCTTCATACCAAAGTTTTTCATTTTATTCCTCTTAAATAGGTAAAATTCCAATACGTTTGGGATTTGTTTCAGTTTTTTTAAAATTGCAAACAGGATCATAAATCAGGAACGAGGAGCAATCTGTAACCTGCATTCATTGTAGTTCCTTAAACATATCACTGAATTGGAAAAGCAAGACAGAAATCTGAACTTGGCACAGAAATACTGATGTTAAAGTGTTATTATTAGCATTACATTTCAGAACTAATGCATAAATCCTACTTGTGAAGATTGAGTATCAGGAAATTTTCTAAGTGAAAAAAAACCAAACAGTCTTCCAAGCAAAAAAAACCTAGCAAAGCCCTTGGTAAGAGCTTTTCAGTAGTACTAAAAAAAAACCTACTTTGTCACATCTCAGAGACACTTCCTCAGTTACCCATACTTGGTCCTCCTGGGAAACAATTCTCTTCAAGTGTGCACCACAAAGTGGGAGAAGTAGCACAGTTCCAGACTTACAGATTCAAACACTGTTTCCTGGACCAGTCTAGTCCCTCTAGGCTTTTGACTGCAGTCACAGTCTGAAGACACTCTTAAACTCTGCACAATCCATGAAAAAGACTACAAGATCAGAACAGCTGAATATGAGTAATCTGACAAACACAGTCAATGCACCTAAAATCCTACTTAACCCAGCAGCATTTCAACTTCCTTAGATATTCCACAGAGAAGTGTTAATTGGCTTTAAGTTGAGATAAGTAGGAAGAGTTTTTCAGTTACCTGGCCAAGCTACCTTTAGCAACTCATCCCTTTCCACTAACAAAATCCAAACCCTATGAAAAAGCAGGTTTCATAAATGCATTTCCAATCCACTACAACACTGTAGCTACATTATAGTTACAACAACACTTAACCAAAATAAGACTTTAGAACCACAAGGAAAACATAGCTTTTGTACTCACAGCAATCTTCCTGAAGACCAGCTGTACAAGAAGATCCTCCTCAAGAAACCACATCACACACCCTCCCTAGAAACATCTGAAGACTACAGACACAACCTCTCTGCCTCTTTTCTCCTGGCCCAGCAGTCCCTCTGCCCCTTACCACTCAGTGGCCTCAGCTGTGCACACCTCCCTCACAGGTGCAGGTGATTAGGCTCAGACCAGCCCTTGCACCTGGCCCAAGAATTACATAACTTGCTGTCCCAACTCTGCAGGGTGCCAGGGTAAAAGCTGTTGTACATTTGAGGTCTGCTAAACAAGCAGCTATTGTGTTAATCAGTTACTTTTTCAGAAGACAAATACATCTAAAAGAAAGAAAACCAACCTGCTGCCTTTTAGAGACCATTGCAAAGAAAAAGCCCCATAGTTCCTCAAGGAAATAACAAATGTGCTACTAGACAGTGTGAGATCTCACCCACTGTGCAGAGAGGTTGATAACAAGCCAGTGAGTCTGTAGGATTCCGAGCAGACTTAAGCACTTTGATTCTGCTAATTACAAGTAGAAAAGTTTTATAGGAAGACTAAAGGAAAAGGTCCATAACTGGGGGAAAAGATCAAAGTGACCTGGCACTGAAAGGCAACTTGCAAATGGAGGGATATGGCTATCACCAGAGCAAGAGGCTTGGGGGCAATGCTGATAAAATGAGGATCAGTAGCAGCTAAAGGCAGAGGAAACACGGATGTGGGAAACTGGGTATTTGGCTGCTCTTTGCTGCTTGGAAATTATTTACTTATATGCATTTTTATGTCACTTTTCAGGGACATTTTCTCATATTCAGAGGTCGCCAGTCCTGAAGAAGAAAGACTCATTTGAAGATTTAATAAGTATCCACATACATAAGAGCAGATCTATATTACTTGGAAGAATCATTGGAGAGCTAGGAAAAAAGAGGAAATTACACATTTAGTCTAAGATTTTGATTTGTAGATAATTTTAAATTACTTCTCTTTATTTTTTTGCATTTTAACCCCCATTGATGTCAATTTACTGGTAGAAGAAGGCCTGCAACCTCAAGCACTACATCTCTGATTAACTCGGACTTGCGGGTTTTCTTAATTACCTATGAATTTAGTCTTCTTACTAAACTGCGTAATTTATAAGCAGTTGCCTACTTTGATCTGTGTGTATACCAGGCTTTTTGTAATACATGTGATCTGTTCAAACTATTGTCTTTTGGGTGCCAAAACAGGAAATAACTGATCCTTCAATAAAAGACAAGCAGAGAAGGAAGTTGTCAAAAAACCTCCACTGGCTCCAAGACAGGATTAGAGTCGAGATGGTGACATTTGATTGCATGCATAGCTGTGCACTTGTACAAAGCAACCCCTGCAAGAAGACATCATCCTACCAAGGAAAAATAGTACATATTTCTACATGACAAATACCTTCCAAAATGTTTTCAGTTTTCTGGTAAAAGGGTTAACAGATTTCACTTAAAATGTTTAATCACAAGAATTCTCATATATAACTTGCATTTGCTTCTTTTTTCGTTTACAAGTTCGTTGTAGAACAATCAGTTTCAAATGACTCTTATTGACAACCCTAATAGGCAATTTGACATTAAGAAGATGAAAAATAACTTGTGGCAGGTAACATTTGATGCTTTTATGATATAAATTATTTCCACTGCCAGACTGGCTGGATGCAACTACAAATTTAATCTCTCCGGGGCAATTACATTTAGTTGTTTATGCAAAGTTTCTTTCCTTGAGCATGTAGCAATATTTGGTGGTTTTTTTTCTCTTTTTCCCAAATGCCCACAGAAAAACTGGCTTCCTGGTTGTTCATCAACTTGCAGAAATAGGTTCAAGTAACAAAATCTGTAAAGAAATCTTGAAATGGTTACTGGCCTGAACAAAATACGGCTTAAACACAGTCCCATCGACAGGAATCCTGACTTAAGAAAGCAGACAAAAAACTGTAAGAGGGATAACAGCTTCAATGGCACTGAATTTGTGCTTCAAGTTAAGCACGCAACAAACCATTTAAATGTTCAAGACAGGAGGGAACACTAAAGCAGGATAAACACATGAGCACACAGTTTAGTATACTCAGCAACAGACCCCCAGTTGCAGCCACAACTTACAAAAGTGCTTTGCTACCACGTGGGAGGGCAGCAGGGGCATTGTTACAACAGACCTGCTCATTCCTCTACCTATGTTGTTAATTAATTACATTATACTAAGATATCTAAAAGCCCAGTTGTTGCAACTTTGTACAAAGTCCCTACAGCTACCAAGACCAGCAGCTGACAAAGAGTGTGTTAAGGGCTGGATGCCTCTGCCCAGGAGGATTGGTATTGGAGTAGAGCAAATGTTACCTGTTCCCATCTGCTCCCAAGCTCTAGCAATTGTGAAATCAGATTATCTGAGCAGGTCCTGTTTAACTGAGATGCTTTTCCACAGGGCCCTTTGGGCAGATCTTAGTGCTTCCGCTTTAGGTAGGCCCCACCTGCAACAACAGGATCCCTTAGGAAATGGCTCATGGCAGCGTTCTCCTCCCTTCAGACAGAAATACCACTATGGGCCAAGATGATATCTAGCTTAAACAAATTTGCAATACTTCTCTGCTTCAGTAAGCTTCTTAATTAATAGGACGTAGCAAAATTCGGCCTTTGAGGCAATGGGCAGGAAAGGATGTGGAGGCAAGACTGACAAAACAGATGAATCTCTAGGATAGATCACACAATGGAGAACATTTGGAAATTGCTGATGTAAAGAAACAACCTGTGTTATTAACTGTGCTGAAATAAAAAGGGGGATGCAACCAACTACATGTAAATCTGTAAGTGATAGAGCGCAAGTGATAAAAGAGTGGCTATGTTAAAAAAAAGGCAAGGGCTCTGAGTATCAAGTGAAAGTAGATCTGCTATACAGGAACATTTAAAAATGTCACTGGGTTTAAAGACAGGATATTGTTTCTTATAAACTTCATGGCAGATCTTTGAGTGAGCTAGGATTGTTTTTGCAGATACTGTTCCTGGCTTATTGTTTCTCAGTCAGAGTGTGTCAGAAGAAGGATGGGATAAACATGCCTGAAGTTCCTTCACTGTCAGCTAACTGAGTAACAACAAAATAAAGACCTTGTGATTTTGCCCCTTTCATCTTACAGGGATCTGGGAGCTAAACAACTTCTTCTTAGCATGGAAAACACTTCTTTGAGTCTTTACACACTGACATGAAAGGAGAGTTCACGGTAGTTCAGGAATACCTATTTGTAAGAATTTGTGCTTCATGTCTGTTCAATGTTGCTTCAGACCAAACCAGCATTTGTCAGTTGCTACTGTTTCCAACCACGTTTAACTCAGCTGCACGCACTAGAAGGAGATTCAAAGTCTCATCAGAAGCTGACTGGTATCTTCTTATAATCAACAGTAAGGTTCCTTGGATTGTTGTGTGTGTCTCTTGGCACTGGCATATTGCAAAAGCTTCTATCTCATAGTATATTTATTTATGTTATGATATGGGTATATCCACTTTCCAATCACCTCATCACTATTTGTTCTCTGGGGTCCTCCCTCCTCTCTCAATAAGTTTCTTTTCTTTTATTTTCACCCTCTTTACGCTTCCTTTGCTAGAGACAAACCACTTGTTAGCTTCCAGTAGCATGTCATTATTTCTTGCTGTAAATTCTTGAGTGTTGGCAGCATGTGTAATTCAGGCCTCCTCTGACCAAAATTATCAGAAAGAACCAGGAATGTTCACTAATCTCTCTACCACAGTGTAAGGTCTTTCAAGAAGATGGCTGAGGTGCTATCAACAGAAAATAAGATTTCCAGCCTCTTTAATGAGTCAGGCAGTCCCTTTATCTTGATGATTATAACTCATTCTGAAAAATACAACACAAGGAAAATCTGTGTGGAGTTCTGCTAAGCAGCTTTTCTTAAGCCCTATGCTTTTCATTAGACTTTTCAATCACATCAGCCTAAACTCTATTTGATTATAAATGAAACAAAGCTTCAGCATATATAATTTACGTAACTTTTCTCCCACAGCTTCCAAAAATATTTTGTTTTCACCTGAGAGAAATTTATTTTCTTTGCAATCACAGAAAAAAATCCTGTAAAAACTAAGACATTTTCTTTCTTGGTATAGTTTCAGTGACAAAACTAAAATCCTTAAAAGTATGCAAATTTTCTTGAACCATAACTGGTCTTGAGCATACACGAACATACTTATTTACTATTTTTATGCACCTCCTGCAAAACAGTGGTAGTAAATAATGGACTCTCTATTTTTTTTTCTCTCTGAAGTGGTACTGAATAACTTCCATTTCTCAGATCTTTAAAATCGTTCTGTATATCACAGGAAAAAAGTTTTCCTTGTTGCCGGCATCAACAAGAAATACAGCACCATTCCAAGGAAGTAACTTGACCATGGGATATCAACAGCTAAAGAGAGAGAAATAGGCAGTCATTTGCACTGCTGAGGAATTCACAGCACAGGAGCTGGAAATCACCAGCAGAAAAGGAACATAGCTCTCCAAAATGTTCCTGGTGAAGTCAGTAAATGCAGAAATCTGTCATGCTGTGTTATTACAAGGCAACATCTGAGACACTTTAAAGAGTCTCTTTTAAGAGACATAGCATCAATTACCTTAAGTAGTTCAGTGAAGCTGTAAGGTGAATGGTAGTTTCAATCATTTACAAGCTGGTGAAATTACTTGGTTGATGAGGTCAGAAAAGGACTTGCAAACATGCTCAGCTGTAGAGAAGAACTCCTGGTGCAAAGCAGTTTGTTGGGCTGAAAAGCAGAACAGATTTTAAGTCTTTCCAGGCTTTTGGATGCTGCCAGAGCACCAGAAAAGTCTTTGTAAATTCGTAAGATAACTCTGTAGAAACACAAGCTTTTCCTGTCATATTCCTTATTACATCCTCATTATCAAAAGTGAGGCATCCTGAGCGTTGAACAAAGCTCTGCTGTGTAAGACCCCTGATTACAGAGGGATTTTGTACTGCTGAAAGTCTTCTAGGACTAGAGTTACAGTCACAGTGTCACAGAAGTGGCAAGAGCAAAGACCTCCCGCACCCTCACCAGTTTAAGTTTGCTCCTTAATTGATTGCCAAGACTGACTTCCTCTTAGGAGCTTTGACTCATCCAGTTCCAAATCAGTACAACATTAGGGGCTATATTTGGAATATTCTCTACCTTACAATATAGAATAATACCACAAAGGCTAAGGCAAGATTCTGAGTTTCCTCTGAACATGTTACATGACTATGAACAATATTATGAAGTAAGCTGGATGAAGGTAAGAAGACAGTGTCAAGATGACTGGAGAACTTATACCTGGTTGGGTTTGGAGAGACAATGCATCCTTTAGTTTCATCATTAGAAGTTCCACTTCCTCTCTGACTTCTTTCTCATCAGGTGGTATCTGCATTGTAGTGGGAATAAGAACTGTATTCCTCATTTCACTGAGAGAGTTTTCTGTCAGTTTAGGAGGATGTGTTTGTTTCTCTTTTGCTTTTTTATGCTGCCCCATAAAGGGTTTGTCACTCTGCCGGGACGCTGACTCCAGTGGGTCATCTGAGAACATAAAGTCCACTGCACTGGGAACCTCAGGTGTCTCTAAAAGAGGATTCAAAGATTTCCATTCTGCATGTGTTCTGGAAGTAGGCCTTGTTTGGGCAGGATTTAATTCACCCTGCATTCTCCTTTCCAGCAGAACATGTGGATTTCTTGGCATTGTATTATGACACTGTGCAAAAGGATGCTCTGATGACTGCAACATTGTCTACAATAGACAAAACATAGAAAATACATTGTGAAAATAATTGATATTTCAGTTTGCCAGTAGTACTAAAACAGCATTGCAGAAAATGCTACAATAATGCTGTAGGGGGAAAATATACGTGCCTTTTCTGTGAAATAAGGGCCTTTTAAGAATCTCAGAAATAATTGTAATGATAAGAATGACTCCAATTAAAAACAAAATATTTTCTATAAGATGTCTGTCTTCCATCCCAGTAAAAGACAGCAATTAGGAATGACATTTTATTTATTCAGTGCCAGCACTTTGACTCTTCTCTGAAGAACAGACTGCTATGAAGTATCTAACACTTCTGTTGGAAACCATTTTCTCACTCTTATTGCAATATTCATTATTTTCATTGCAGTAGTATTTAAACATCCTAACATGGATATCTGTGCTAGATACCAGATATACACAGAATGGCATGAAAATCCCTACTGCAAAGACCTTATGTGCTTTCTCTGAAGAGAAGAACCTAAGATGACTGGAAATACAAGTGGAAGGTGCATGAAACAGTTTTAAGAGTTCTGTTCTTCAAGAAAAGCAGTCATTAGTGTTCAGTAATGGCTCATAGCTGTGGCAGTTTTTGCTATATCTATCACTATACCTTTACTTCTTCCTTCATGTGCTGCAGCGTCATTTGCAGGTTTTCATGGCTTACTCTCAGTCTTTGGAGTTTTGCCTCTATTTTGCAGCTTTTTTCTTCCTGGCAGTTATGAAGAAATTGCATTTTGTCCTTCCATTTGTTGAACTGCTTCTTCATGTACCTAGCAGAGATACAGGAGGGTGGGATTTTTGCTAGACCAGACATACACAAATATATGCAGTCACAGAAATAAGCAAACACTTCAGCACAAACTTTATCCCTTTACTAGTTCAGGAAATTTTTCTCAGCTTTGGGATTAGAGGCCAATATTTCAGGAGCTGGACTGTATCCATGGAATTAGCAACACGAGTGTTCTAAATGGGGAAAGATGAGAGTTGAGTGGAACTATGGCCAGGACCGAACCTTGCATCTTGGGGTTTTACCTTTCCCACAAAGGTGGCTGCAACAGGAGAGACAATAGCAGTCCCTCTGTATAGAAGCAAATTACTTGTAGCACCTCCCTGACCTGCAAAAGATTCCCATTACATGCCTGGGCAACAGTGAAGTAAAAGTAGCTTCTACCCCTTTGATAGAGTTTCTTCCTGCTCATGGTATTCTCTGCAGTTTCTTTGATGATACCAATAGCTTCTGCACAGGCCACTTGTCCGTGAAAAAACACTCTGATTTTTGCAATCAGAAGTGCCACCCTTCCATGCACACCAGAGATTTAGAAATTACCTCCTCAGAGCACAGTATGACAGAAATACCACCCATAATTCTGTTCTAGTTGTGATTTCTCTAAGCAGTCAGGGTAGACATAGTTCTGCTTTCCTCACGGCTGAGGTGGATACAGTAGAGTTTGTTAACACTACAGTAATAAACCAACTGCTTCATATCACAGATCTGAAATAGTTATCTGCCTTGCTTAGTTACATTCAGAAGTTCATCTGATTCACTTTCTTTTAGTTATGCTTTGGCTTAGAGGCAAGAGCCCCATCAGTTTCACTTGAATTATGCAAGATTTGTCTGAATGGGACAGCAAGTCAGACCATGTAAAATAAAAATTATTACTACAGTGGTCCCTTATAACAACATTTAAGAGCTCTTCACTGTAAACGCTGTCTTCCTTCAACTAACTCAGAGCTCAGTTCCGTGAACAGACATGAGTGCTGGAAGTTGGTCCACCAAAAAGAATGAAGAGCTTCCCATGAGTAATGTGATTCATTCACCCAGTACTATGATAAGATCTGGGTCAGAGGGTGATGCAGCAATATAGCAGCAGGCATCCCAAATATCCTCTCAATGACTGCTAATCTAAAAGAAAGCTGAAGATCTTTGCCAAAGCTCTTTATTTTCCCAAGTGAGAACAGACTTACAATGAAACTGCAATTGTTTAGCTCTAATCTTTGAGTGCCCTTGTGTGAATTTGGAGCGGCAATTGTACTTAGAATGAAACAGAACAGGAACACAGGGAACTGAACATACTGAAGGAAATAAAGAGAGTAGATTCAGGATCTAATTCTACACTTCACTGTAATTCCATCAGTTTTAGTGGTCATAGGTATACAGAGAGCACATTTATATACAACTACAAAAATGAAGGAGGGGAAGGCAAAAATGCAAGTAAAAAGGTAAGCATCATTGCTCATACACCAACCTCCCCACTGCCATGCCACCCAAGCAAACAAGCCCCCCAAGAAATTTTTACTTTAGGAATTAATACTTTACAGTGTCAAAGGTTTGAATATCAGAAGGAACTTGTGATAAATTGTTATACCAATAGTTATTGTATTCAGCCTATTAATCTCTATTTGATGCACAGCACATTTTTTAGAAAGAAATCCTACTTTGATTTAAAAGCTTCCTGCAAATTATGAAATTTGTTTTGATTAAGCCTTATTCAAGAAAAAATTGAAAAAGTATGCTATTCTGACATTTTTATGTGGATGAACATCTTTTTGCCTAAAAATTACTTCTAGAAACATAAACTAGCAATTGCAGAAATGCTGATGAAAGCAAACCAAAATGTTTTGCTTTGCCATTGTTTTTCCAATGATCTCCACCTAAAATTTTTGTTGTTGAGTTTTCATTATTTATCCTCATTTGACAGGATCTTTTTTTAATCTCAACATCTCCAAAGTATGGAAAAATCATCTGTCTTCTTGCCCTCCAGCTGGAGCAGCACTGCCCACCAGTCTTCAGTCAGTGTGCTACTGCATTTACCTACCTGCTGTCACTGTGAATGCTTTCAATGGATTCGTGCATCCTTAACAAATCTGCTTCAAAAGAGGCTATTGCCTATAACAAAAAGAAGTATCTGTTTATAACTTTATCAGCCATAGCATTTCATTTTTATATGCAAGTTTTATTATAAGAGTGCATGGCAAATTTTGGATTTGGTCTGCTTTACAGATTTGCTAGTTAAGTTTTTAAATTTAATGTATTACAATCAACTGATGCATTAAAGTATTTCTAATGGCTGGAAAACTTATTCTGTAGAACAAATTCTTTGTTCTATGACAAATTTGAGTGTATGAGAATTTGTTTGGAATTAGAACAAAATTCATATTCCCAAGAATTTGTTCCAAATGGAATATTCTGATTTGGGAACAATCTCTCCCAAGTCCCACACCTGCTTTGAGACAAGGATGGAAAGAGAGACTTTATGTAGAAGAGAGAAGAGGAACTCCTGGTCTTTAGATGGAAGTAGCATTCTCTGGACCATGCAGGGAACAGTAGCCCAGAAGTCAGGGAGACAAACACTTTCCAGCTAAGCTACTTTTGAGGCATGATTTAACTGGGCAGGAATCAGGGCTGCCAGGAAATTATGAGACTAAGAGCTGGATCATCCAGGACCTCCATATTCGTGGATTCTATTAGAAGCAATCATTGGACTTACTGTCCACATCTTTTGAATCAAAGTAATCTGCACTATAAGATCTTGGAAATCAGTATGAAACTGCTCAAAATGAATTCTCAGCCCAGAGAGATAATAAACAAGAGAGCAATGCACCTGACAAAATTCCAGCACAGGGATGCAAGTCCCATCCTGCTGTTTTCTAAAATGACAAATGCCAACCATCAAAATTCTATATTTAAGCAATGTCTGCCCACAACTTCTCCTGCAGATCTCTGCTGGCTGGCACTATACCTTGAGCTGGGCAGCACAGTTCTAAAAGACAGGTCTTCCAAAGGGCAGCACAGGAGTAGCAGTCAAAGGAATGACCCGACACACAGAGGCTAGTTCTCTGTTACTGCACCCTTTGGCTCCTGGGAAGAACAAGATGAGTGGATGACACAAACTGGTTTGAACACAACCCAGTGTTCCCTGTACTCTGAGTAAGTGCAGAGCTACTAATGTCTCAAAAAATACAGAAACAAAAAACTGCTATGTACTTATTTTTAGCTACACTGTCCTCCCCACTCTTTTAGCATTGTTTCTGTGGAGGAAAGCTGGGAATGGATTAATGGAGACCTTTTGTGCATTAGCTATTTTAGTAGGAGTGGACACTGCTCTGGGTTTATCCTAAGAGGGTCCATTCTGTCCTCTTGCTATTTCCGTGGTAACAAAAATGGCCTGAGTCTAATAAGAAGTCAGGCATTCTTCTTTGACATTTGCTTGCAGTAGGAAGACATGATGGCCTTTTTTACTGTCAGAATAGCGAGAGGACTCCAGACTCATCTAGACTTTAGCGTGCTACTTTACGACAACTCAAAAAACCACAAAGCAAATATTCTTACAGGTGCTGCTGAAGGTCACGGAAGTCAAGGAGTTAGTCACTAATCTTGGGAAGATAACAAATTCAAACTTCACTAAGTTTTCAGGGTCTACATTGTTTACCATAAGTGAGGAATTAACAGAAAGTTGAAGCTGCCCATTACATTTTCATTGGAATTAGAAGGCAATTTGATAATTAACTTGCTAGGTCTTCTTCACAGCTTTAGCACTACTACTGCTTCGTGTTTGCTCACCTGAGCTATTGTCTTTCCTTGCTCTGGTGTCTTGCTGTTATCATCACTCTTCTGCGTTACTGTCCTGTTTTCAGGTATGAACCTGGGTGACTCTGGGACACAATTGTCCACTGGGAAAGACATGTTTTCAGGACCAGGTAGTGATGAAGCACTGAATTCCACAGGAGGACTGTATACCAACAGGGAAATAATGAGTAGGGAAATGATCAGGACTCACATGGTTTTGCTACCCAGAAAGATCCAAATAAAACTAATGCAGTGTAACTAGACAGACAGATGTGCTATTGACTAAGCAAGAAGTAAAGTTTAGCTATGCCTGCTGGCATATTTTGGTCGAAAGGATGAAACTCCTGAAAACAAATCCCACTCCCCCAACAGAATCTCAGCAACAGGCTCTTCTTTCCACTCATTTAGCCTCAGTGCAATTTGCTGCTTCTCCTTTTTCCTTCCTTTAGCCAAGAGTTAAATATATTAGGAAACTCAACTACAAAAAATAGCAAAGTATCCTGCTGTTCAGTCCATTCTATGCTAGGAAAAGCCTAGATATTTATCAGCCCCATAGTGACATCTGTAACAGCAACCCCAAATTCTTCTTTGTCTCATTGCTACCCAAGCAGTAGGTCAGCAAACCTCCACAGAATTAAAGAGAAATCTCGATTGCTTCCAAAAAGATTAAATTACATTCAAAATGATTAAATATTGTTTTGTTGCCAAATACAAGAGAGGAAATATTAGCAATGAAAGATATTTTGCATTTCACCACATTCTAAAAAACAAACACTGAAATAATATTCTCCATGAGGATCACTGTAACTATCATCCATTGATCTTTTAGTATATAAAAAATTGTTTTCTAACAGCAAACCTACCAGAGCAGGACAATCCAGTTTTATAAACAAATTTTTCTCCTCCTTCACATAAAGATGAAATTAATTATTTTAGAGAGGACTGACCATTTTTTCTCTATTTCAGTCTTACTGAAGCCTCATTTGGAGAACACGTCACATGCAAGACAATTGCTAGATCTTTATACAACTAGGAAGGAATCTCACCCTTTGTATGTTTGTAGTGCTAATCTCCTATAATCATCCCCTTCAGTTTCTACACCTAAGTATCAACCAAAATCTCATAGCAAGGAAGGAGAAACTACTGGGAAAAATCTCAACATAACTTCCAATGCTCATTATCAACCAGTGATCAGTGGAAATACAGTAATGACTTTAAATATTAACCAAAGCACACGAAACAATTGGTCTGAAAGAAGAGGAATGGTGAGATCAGCTACTTGCTATTGTGAGTAATTCCACAGGCCTGCTATTTAGTGGGACTTGAGTAGAATGCCTGTCATTGAATGCACTGTGGGTCACGTGGAAAGTATGCACAGTTCATTTCCAATGGATTTGTCACAGAGGAGGTACTTAAAAATCCATGGAGTTGTGAAAGGTAGTAAATATTTGCAATTCTTGACCCTAGACTGAGTATAAGAAATGGAACGGAGTGAAAGAGACAACATAAGGAAGGAGGGAAGCAAGACACAAGCATGTTATATTTTATAAGACAACTGATCATTAGGTTGTCAGCACGGTAACCATTGTTAAGCTACAGAACAATGTGCAGCAATTTCTCAGTTATTTTTTCCCTTTTCAATAGAAAAATCACGACATAGTATCTGTCATAACAAAATCCCTTACTCAAAGGACATAATCAAGCAATACTCCACAGCCTGACATTCAGAGATTATAAATTCATCTGAAACCAAAACTCACAAAGTCTTTTTGTGAGAAGGGAAGTGCCTCTCCTCCGCTGCCTCCAGAGCTGTCCTTCTCTGAGCCTCCTTTCTTCTGCAGCGCTCCTGAAACAGGTTGTTCCTGATGGTGCGGAGAAAGTGCTTTGCATTCGCCTTTGCTGACATCTATTGGAACGAGGGATAATAAAGAAGAAAGTGAATTTTCGAACAGCTACTGCCCAGAAGCAGACACAGTCCAAGGCAAAGGCAGAAAGCAAAGGTCCACCTGTTCACCATCTGACGAGGCTCATGGCTGCTATCTGAGCCCTAGAAGGGGAGCTCAGGTGGGTGATGATGCAGGACCACCGGCAAGAGCAGCTCCAATTCTTTTAGGCAAAACACTACCTGGACCAAAGCAGGCAGCCTGGAAATGCCTAACACAGGATTTTGGTAGTTACAATGATTAAGCTCACAGTCACAACAATAATTCTGCTGACTAGTATCTAAGGAAGAAATACTTTTATACTTGTATAAAGCATTCATAGATAGAGTCTTCTATGGCTGACATCGTCCTCTCACAGAATACAGTAAAATACATAACCTTTTATCACAGGAGTGTCAGGCTCATGTACAACTAATCTCAGAAGCTGTATTATTGGAGGACACAAACCAGCTCTGCCCCAGGAGGTGACGTCTGCAGAACATGGGGTGAGCCCTGACAGACTGAACAGGAAAACACAAAGAAAATATAGCCCACGCCTCCTAGTTCTTCTCAACGTGGTAGTAACATTACCACAAGGTGTCAGCACGGCAAGGAAAAACTGCTTATATTTCAAACCCCCACTCAGCAGCTCAATTTCCCAATAAAGTGTGAAAACTTACTCAGACAAGGACAGCGACTGCTAAGAGTGGAAGGTATGGGGATAGCAACTTACTGCTGATTATTTTATGTCCCACACAACAGATATAAAAATGGTATCTGTCATAGGGAGTAGCTTATCTTTTAAGTTTTGGTGTAAATTCTGGCCTGCATTGTAATATTTGGCCTGTAAAGTAATATTTACAGGGTTTGTGTTATGGTAGGGCTTCATAAAGGATACCTAAGTTCAGTGATTCAATTGCAATACTGCAGCAACAATGTGGCTGCAATCCAGGCTGCAAGATCTCCTGCCTTGCTTTATCTCTCTTCCCTTCCTTCTGGTGCTTCCATAAACACACACTCCCATTCACTCTCCATTTACACAAATTTTAATGTCTCTATTTAGAAATCTCTACGTGAGGAGATCAGTTAACATTTGATTCTCCTACTTTCTCACAGATGGAGTATGAGGAAGAATATTTGGAGGACTGAACTGTTATTTTTAATGCAGATATTGAGCATCCAGATATAATTTCTCACAATGTTAGCAATAGGGTTTTGTTTTCAGAAAGAGCAATGAAGTGGCAATAGTTTAGCGCTACCCCAGATGAAGGATGACTGCAAGAGCAGTCTAACAGTCTTTAGTTTTAGTGCAGACACTGGCTACCCAGGTATCTTTCACGTTAACTGCAGAGGATTGGGAAGGAGACCAGGAAGTACAGCTTTCTAGGGGAACTTTCTTAAATGCTTTTCAGCTCATTTATTGGAACAGAAGGATACTGTTATTCAGATCCACAAAAACTGTCTGCTGCTGTGCGCAAGATCTGGAATCTCCTGCTCAAATAAGAAGCTGGTCTTCCAAATGCAAATTCCCAGTGTTGTACTTTGCCACTAGTGTGATGATAGCACAAGCTGCCCCTGTAACAGAGCCCAAGTATGGGAGCTTAGTTGGCACATGCTGCCTCTTCGTGCTGTATCCCTGACTGACAGAGACAAATGAGTCAGAAAGGTTTACAATAAAGTGGAAAAACTGAAGACATTCAGAAAAGAGAGAGAAAGAAAGACATTTCATGCAGGAGTTTGAATAACTTCAGGATGAATTAATTTCTGAATGAGTCTGCATTGGGATGGGGATGAAGGAGCATTGGGACACTGAGGGGACTTTTCACAGGTTTAAGGATTATCTGCTAACAGAAAACTTGCCATAAAACTCCTTAAGAAGAAGGATACCCTTGCACTGGGATATTTCATAGCTCTATTCAGTTACTTTACAACAAAACACTCGTTCTAAAGTCAGAAGCCCGCTTTTGTCCTTTTCCTGTCCCACTGTTCCCAGACCAACAATGCTAATATATCACGGTCCTTATGGCTAATACACACACAACTTTATAATTAATGTAGTTCGAGAATCTGCTGCCTACCTGCCTACATAAAGAACCTCAACAGGGAAATGAATCACTACAATGGGACTACCTGCACACAGTGTTCCACAACAGGATGTGATCTCTTATGTGGTTTGCAGAGACGGCCAGTGAAAAAGCAGGCTTGGCAAAGGTCAAAATTGAGGCACTTTAAACAGCGATACCTGTGAGGGAAAACAAAAGGATTTATTTACTTCCCTACAAGTAAGAACTTGGTGTAAGTAAGCTTGATTACCGGAAATCCAGATCCCTGAGCTCTGAAGCGCTAAGAAACATCTTTGTTAGAATAATGACTTTCCTCAGCATTCTCTGAATTCAAGTTCTTTTGTCCAAATGATTGTGGACCATTCTCCAACCAATGGTATTGATCTTATTTATTAGCTGCATTGAAATGCAGCCAATGGAAGAAACCCTTGTTCTAGCACTATTTCCCATTTTTGAGAATGCAGTTACAACTTCATATGCTTCTTATGCACTAGCTTACCTCTACGTGCTGCTCTCATGGAACAGTAATATTGACATAGGATTCATGAGCAAAAAACTGAAAACGCAAGAAACTAAATCCGCAAGCTTACTATTAGTGAGAATATAATAACAGCAAGATGCTTTTCTGAGCCTTCTGGTCAGAAGGTAATGGATAGTGTTCTTTCTACACGACTATGCCATTTTATACCATTACTTAGATAACCAAGATGCTAAGATGGAAAACTTAACTAGCCAGTTAATACAACTGGTTACAGGAGGGAGAACTAAGAAGTGAGATACACAGGTTTAATCGGCTTTACCTTTGGACTGACAGTTTACCTTCAGCAAGTTTTCATAGTCATGTCTGTGCTAGTGAGCTAAAGAGAAGCAGGATGAAGGCTTGAGCACTAGACTGCAGTGGTACTCTCTTCCCTCTTTTTCTGGTTAAAATAGATTACATCCAAGATTTGTTGCTTAGTATATCAGTTACAGCCTGTAAGGTACACGAACAATGGCAAGAACTAATTATGTGGATGCTAAAGACCACTGACACACCTGATGCCTGTAATGGGGAAAACTTTGCAGACTCTGCATCTAGCTTGGTGAGAAACCATTTCCGTGGCTGATAATCTGTAACATGTAGGCAGCCACAGGAGAACAGCAGGCTCCGATCTCAGCCAAGACAGGAACTTTTCTTCGACAATAGCAGCATTCATAACCTAGAAAGAATACAAGTCTCAAGTTCATGCATTCACTTGAAAAAAACTGGTGGCTCATCTACAATCCCTAATAAAAGCTCTGATATTGGATTTTGCTGGCATAAATTTTCCATTCATGTAAACTATTACTGGGTTCCAAAGGTTTTGGAATAAATGCAAGAGTCCTCAGTAGTATCTTACTGAGCATCTTTTCTATAGATACAAATCCTCCCATACTGTGAGGCTGATGATCAGCCCTGCTTCTTAAAAGTAAATACTTGGGGATGTTATGTGGTGATACACTTGAAGTTTTAATCAATCAGCAACATTCAGAATAATTTCCCAGGACATCAGAATTTCACTCACCCCATGGAAACAGTCATGAATCGCAATTTCCACACAAGACAGAGTGCAGCCTTCTCCCACAATGGCTGGGATCTACATCAAGAAGAAAGGCTCAGAAACACCTCAATAAAAAACAGATGTTCCCATCATGCTCTGCTGCGATGGTGACAGCACACAGATGGTGAAGTATCTATAGCAATGCCATTTTACACACTGTTCTGAAGAAAACCCGTTCATATTCATACCATCAGTATGCAGTTTCATAGTTCAGGATGTGTCAGAATGATTTGTTTCCAACTCACTTACTGTAATGGATCAACATACTATGTTTCCACACTATAATACTGAAGGACACTCAGTTTGAATCTCAGAGGTCATTTTCAGATTCCATTTTCAGCACCAGTTCAGCTGGAAATACCTGTATGCTAAGGCAACTTGCTGCAACTGCAAGCTATTCCAGTGAGTACAGACATCCAAAGTTTGGAGTTGCTTTAGAAACAGTTGTATCCAGCTGTTTCCAGGACCTGTAAGCTCAGGCAACATGAATGCACAGAGGCATTCCTTAATGCAAGTGGTTATGCTGAGAAAAGGGAGAGAATTTGATTCTTTTACCTACTTTGTGTGGTAGCTCCCTATGTCCACAGTGTCCTACTAACTTCAGTCCCATAAGGTAATCAAACATAAAAGGTATCAATCACGAGGTTTTTTTCTCCTAGGTTAGTACACTCCTACAAAATCTGTTGTGCAACAGCACTGTAGTGACATTACCTGATTTAAGTCTGTTAGCAGGCTTCTCAGGGCACTACGGGTAATCAAAGTCGCCTTCCCATGAGGGACAGCATAAAACTGGAAGAAAGCTGAAAACAAGAAGGAAAAAGCTGGAATCCTGGCAGAGCCTGAACTGTCTTCAAGCTATCTTCAAACCTCTATGGCAACTGCAATCTAACAAATAAACCCCTCAAGGAAGTTTCACTTTATTATGTACCTAACAGGCTCTCTGCAACTGCTGTGACCATACTTTTCCCTACGGTGAGGGAAAGACAAGGAAAGCAAGGAAAAAAGCAATGAACTCGTTCTCACAACATTAAGACAAATATTTAAATATGTTTTTACAAGAAGTGCTCTATTTAAATTGTGACTTGCTAATTTAAAATGGGGTTTCTGTTCTTTTCTGCCAGGCAAATAGAAGCTCTACTTATCTTAAACTTTACTATGACCTCTTCTGAGGCTCTTTATCGCAAAGATGGCTGCAGACATTGATTGAAAAGCATTATTCTGCATCAGCCTTTCTCTACAACTAAACAGTCAACATAATTTACTTTTTGCACGGCAGAGCTGTATTTTCTTTCAAAGTAAAAAAATTACAATGGAAATCTTCCTCAATGTTCACTATTTCAGGCAGTGTATAAAATCATACATTTCCCACCTCTGTATTTAGCCAGCAGAGTGTCTCCTGAAAGGGAAATTAAGGCAGCTGCAGCAGACCTAGTTTTGACATGTCCTGTTCCAGATCTAGGAAAATGAAATACGTTATAGTACATTCACTGAGAACATAAAAACTGAAACTTTCTAAAGAATAGAATACTACTATGTAGGAGGAAAACTTCAAACCAAGTACCCTTTTATATGTATAAATGTAACTAATGTAACATTTCAGTGATATTTTATGTCTAGAACCCTTTGTCACTGAACATAACTGCAGAGTTAACTGTTCCAAGATACCATGCAACCATAAAAAAAGACAACATCTCCTTCAAAGGCTTCACATTCCAAGTAAAATGAAATTTTACATTTACAATGTATGTCCTAAAAGATTTCTGCTCTTTTTTTGTGGAAAGCCTTCCCAAATACTGTAGTGAATAAAGGATATACTCTGAATTTTGCATATATCATCAGGCAGCTCCACTATGGCCCCAGATCTGCACTGAGCTTCTCTTGGGCTGATTACATTTAATTTCACTAAAACTCAATTTAATCAAAAGGATATATGCAGGAGCAGGACTTTAGTTTTGACCATTAGATAATAAATAATGTAGAGTAATTTGGAACCAAATTTTGTGACATAGGCACCTAATGAAAAACACAATTATTTTTTTGTGAAGGCAATGCAGACGTAGATTGGAATCCACAAATCAGGAAATCCTGGAAATCTACATTTAAGATATTACTTTTGCAAAGCTTCAAAATATCATTACACGGAGTTGTCTTATGTTATCATTACACCGTGTCTTACACCGTGTAAAGCTGCAATACAGTCTCTAAGTATGAACTGCACTGGAAATTGTTGTTTTTCCAGAAATTTCAAAGAAAAAACTCCAAGACTAAAGCTAAAGTATACAATCAAACTCCGTTAAGATGTTTATGTAAGCTTTTTAAGTAAACTATCACATAAACATGGAAAATTCCTATGTGCTCCTCCTGTGAAATGCTTTCCAGTGTTAATACTGGAGAATAGCACTCTACAGAGAAAACATGATTAGAAGAAAATTATAAGAAGCTTTTTGATCTCACACACGTCAAGAAACTTGTGAAATTCTTTTTAAAAAAGAAATTGCAGCAAAAAGAAAATGACACAGTCCTAAGAAAACTGACTAAAAGGCCAAGATAGTCCTGTTAAAAAGATTCTTCTAAATTACTTCCCTACACTGCACACAAATCACAAAATACTCTTGATGTTTCTAGCTTTGTTTCTTAATACGCCATTTATTCTTAGCCTTAATTGATTTTTTACAAAAAAAATTGATAAAATGGGACCTTAAGCAGTAGCAATCATATTAATAAGGAATAATGATTCAAGAAAAAGTCCTGCAGACCACTTACATCTCATTTACTTTTAGTAAAAAAACTTTGCTCTGATGTAGAAGGGAATAAATTTCACCTGTGGTAAATAACTTGTACAATGAACGTCGTCTTTGTCTTTTAAATCTGATACAATGACAAACCAACCCTGCCTTTAGTGAATTAACTCGTTATTCACAAACAATACATAAGAAAAATACACTCTGTGAGCTATTTTCTTATTATTTTCAGAAACTATTTGCTATTCACTAAGCTGCTGAGCTTAGTTATGAGACATCAATTTTGTTTCATAATTGGTAGATGAACTTTTTAAGCTAGAGAAAAGTGAGTAACGAAAAGTGACCGGCAAATTCTTAACCTCTGCATAGGTACTGTTCTCCAAATATTCTTTTTTAGGAGTGTATCAAAATATCATGGAACTCAGAAAAAGAACTACTCTGTAAAGCTGTTCAGAGAAAAAGTCAGCATGCACTGGCAGAAGTCTGGATTTCCAGACAGTTTTGGAAACATCTGACCACTGTTTTTTTGATACAGCTTTGTTCCTCATATTCCTACAGCTGAACTCCTCCTAGTTTTTATACAAAGCAAAACCAATCAAAATGGGAGAGTTTCACACAGAAATGGTATAAGAGTGGTAGAAACAGACTTAGTCTAACAATTCTTGAGGTGGAAGCTAGATGATCTTTAAGCTCCTGTCCAAAAAAAATTCTGTGACTCCATGGTATTCACAATGGTTCTACATTTATTCTTCTCACCTGTCATACATGGCAACCAGCAGGCTCAATGTGAATTCAGCAGCTCTTGGATCTACCTGGCCTGGTTTTTCTACTCTTGCCCTTTGGAACAGTTTCATCAGCATTCTAGAGATTTGCTGCATGCTCAGAGAAATCTGTTCTTCCCTCTGGCTTTGTTCGCTTGATAGGATGTGCTGAATCAGAGAAACATCAATCAAATCCACTGTGGGAAAATTAAGGAAGAGATGAATGAGGATCCCTGCCTTTTCATGAATGGAAGCATGACAATTTTTTATTAGAAATGCCTAGCTAAACCAAGTCTGTAAAATGAAGCCTAAAACAGTACATCTGTGAATTGGTACTTCCACATTGACACAGAGCATCAGACAGATAACGCATATCAGGGCTGAGACCAGACTAAATATATTCATAGAACAGCATCCCCAAATAAAAAAAATATGTCCAAGGCCAACAAACTAGTCACGTTCTCTGTGCTACCCCGAAGACCTCACTTGCAACATTGTGCATTTTCAGCAACAGACTGTTTCAAATGGAAAATTCAAGATTTCCGTGAAATTTAGCTCAATATGGAACTTACATCCAGTAATTTCAAAGTGAGCTAGGTAACCAAGACTTTGTTGCATAACTCTTGGCTTGCACTGAATTCTCCCTCCCTTCAAAGACAGGGAGAATGAATACTAACCAGGAGTTTTCTGGTCTATCATATTTTATTTTGCTCTCATTACTTCTTACAGTCCAGTCAATGCATTTCCAATAAGCCATGATTATTTCCAATAAATCAGTTCCTAAGAAACACATTAGAATTTGACTTTTCATGAGCATAATAATACACAGATAAAGATTAATAATTGTCAGTGATGTCTACATAGCAGTGTTGCAGATTGTAATAATAATTTGATTCTCCCATAATTTTAGAATTTCACTAATGGATTTCCATTGACATTCAAAAGGAAAAAAAAATCAATTTGTAGATGAAGCACTATCTAGATCTTAAGCGTTCGTAATCCATTCTGAAACTCTAAGGTGGAAAATGAGAGAGCAAAGTAGCATAATAACTCATGGTGACAGCAACGCAAATTTTACACACATTCTCCTCCCTGTAAAAGCACAGGATTCTCTTTGGCTACTAACACTGGCAAAGACTTTGTACTGAGCGTAGTTTTAGGGCTGTTCTGTGTACGGAGCTCTGAACATCATTGAAGGCCTCTGTGAAAGAAAACAAACACACATTACAATAGAGTGGTTCATCCAAAACTAACTAAAAATCAAAACAACCAGATTTCGAGTTTAGAGTTGATCAAAACTCTGAAGGAAAATTTTGGGAAAACAAAAAGAAAACATTTTCTTTTTTTTCAAATAACTTTTTGGGATGAACAGTCTTCTTGTAAACAGTGACATGATCTCTTGAAAAAATAGAATTTAACATAGAGAGCGCATCTGCTTCTTTGGGAATGAAGTTTTTTCATGGCCCAGAACAAGGGTTATGAGGGTTATGCACTGCACATACTTTTAGCCAAGATCATAATGAAATAACATTTCTCCAGGCAAACAGGTTTTTTGATCAGAGATGCTCTTCTACAAGGAACAGTTTGTCAGTCTGCACAGCAGGGTTATTGTCTTGGATGCATATTGTTTCAAGCACTAAACAAATCGTCTGTCAAGATCAACATGTGGGACTCTTGCAGAAGAAGACAAGCCATTGAGCCAGAGCAAATGACTTCTGACGTCTCTGTTTAGCAAACCCACTCAGTCTGCTTGACTAAATCCCATACCCTTATATGACTTCAGCTTATTTCTTTCACATCAAATTAAAGGATGTTTTTCTGAGTGGAAAGTAAGAGATGCTGACCATGACCTATACCTGATACTTTACACACATACCTAGAACTTCAAGACTGAAAAAAAAAGGCTCGTTCACTAAACTTCAGAAACTAGAAAGAGATTTATCAGTTATCCTTCAGTCCTCAGAGACTCTTTCTCCCTGTACTTCAGAGAGGAAGAGTTACACCCAGTTGATTAAGGTTAAAGATAAGCAACAAATACATATAAATGAGTAGAAATAATTCACAAAATACTTTACCTGTTCAGTCTGGAAATGAGCCAATCTGTGTGCAATGGTTCCCAACAAATACACCAGATTAATATTAATAGTCAGCAAATTACGGGCTCTGCTGGTTCCCAGATGCTTTCTAAGCTATAGGAAGATGCCAATAACTACTATACCATCTGTTTAGTCCTGCTCTTGTCATACTATGTTTCATGATATTATTTGGAGATGTACTGTAGCATGTCATACAACGTGAAAAATGAGTTTTGACTTCCACGCATCATCAGTTCTCTTTCCTCAATAAACTGATCCAAAGCCCTTTTGAAAGCAACAGAACAACTCCCACAGTTTTCAGTGGGCTATGGATTGAGTTCCAAATGCTTATTTTCAAATACAAATGCTAGAAATATACTCACGATTCAACTCAAACACCTTCTATGCACAAGATGATTTTCTAAGTGAAGGGAATCAGTTTTAGTAGCCATCTGCTACTCAGTTCAAGACCACCCTTACAGACAAAATGTGGCCCCAAAGTACGGCATTCTGTGCCTGTCAAGCACAGTTCCAGAATTAAATTGTGAGGGCACACAAGTGAAATAGCAAAGAAAAAATCTCAACTAAAATACAAAGCATTTCAGAATTATTATGCATGAGAGGCTATTTAGGGACATTAAAGTTTTTCATTTCTCATAGGAAGGGAGCTTTCCCTCTGGACAGAAAACCAGCATGTAATCATTCTGCTGTGGGTCAAATTTCACCTCAAGAAGCATAAACACCCTTTGCTGAGAAGCTGCCAAAGAAGCCCCAACACACATAGAAGAGTGTGCTGATTCCTGACATCTTCAGCTGGTTACCTGCTATTCTGCATTTTGAGCTATTTGCTTTGTGGCAGATGAGGCAGATCCGCTGAGATTTTGCACTCAAAAAGGGAGCGTATGGCCATCCTTCATGCCTATTCCAGAATATGGGAAAAAACACTTAGCATACATTATAAACTAGGGAACACGGGCCCTGTGTGCCTGACCATTCCATAAGCCAATGTGATAATGGCTGGGAAGGTACCAGGACAGATCCAACAATAAAGGTAGGACATCACAGCCGTGTGATTTGTCATTTACATGCTACAGCACAGAGATTCTCAAGGTGGCATGATTTCATTGCAATTCAGTAGTTTCTGTTCAAAAAAACACAGAAATGCCTTTTGAAAAAAGTTGGGAAAAAATAAGAAAAATCCTTACCCTGCAAGTCTGGATCCATTTGAAATGAACAGATGGCATTAGGCATTCTATAACAAAACAAACCAAAGTATAGAACCACATATTCTAGACAGAGACATATCGAACCATTCAAATTAAACCTTTTAATCTGAACAATTTGCTGGATGCATTTCAGAAATTAAATTAAACAGAATTACATAAAACAAAATAGTTTTGGTGCCACGTGCAGAGAAATGCCAGCAAATTGCAAGCTTTCTCCTCAGCATAAAATAGGAGTAATTCAAGTAACTGCAAAAGTGTAGCAGGGCAAAACCAATCATCAAAACAGTTTTGAGTATAGGAAATGGGATCTTTCACTATTAAGAGTCCAGTGTTTACATGCAGGATTACTACATGGTCCATAGTGTACAATTTCAAGTCACAGAGGGCATATCTTTACACCAGACTCTTCCCAAGATTCATTGATTGCAATTACTCAAAAGTATTTTCTAAAATTTTCAAGCAGAACTAAAGTTTTAGGTTGAGCTGACATTATTTCTTATTGAGCTGATATGGAAGGGGAAAAGGAAGCTTAACCATGAATCTACTCATCTAAACAACCCTGAAAGCGAAAGTAGTTATGCCCCCGTAATAATGGAAGCTGAATTTCTCCCCTCAGGATTTATTTCACTAATGCTCTAAACTACATTATATTTCCAAACACAAAAACATGGATATGAATTAACTGTAGTAACTATCTTTCAGTTAACGCTGCAGTTGTGAAACACTGGATATAATGGATCTAAGTTGCATAAGATTCCAAAGGCCATCTATATGGCTTATTGTGGACAAAAAAGGGAAAGTTTGCTAAAATAAATAAAAATTAGACAGTTGGAAATGATCTAAAACTTAAATAATAAATTTGGTGTTAAATCTGAACTTGAACAAATGTTCACATCTTACATTTTTCAGTGAGAATCATTGATCATTTGTCATAAACATGACAGAATAGTGGCCAATTATGAAGCATAAATATTCAATGATCTAAAATTATTGAGTCTACCATAAATATGCTTCTTGTCATTTTAACTGGTGAAAGCTGCAGCTTTGTGTTTCAGTCCCTAAATTTCAGTCATAACCTAAATTTAGATACTTAAAATACCAGGATACAGATTTGCATTAACAGTCTTTTTCATTCAAGACTACAATGCCACAGATTTTACTGCAGTCCCTCTTTGAAAGAAATACCACTATGTTTCTTTTCCACTATTCTATTTTCTTCCTTACTAAGGGTTCTGCAAGACTACAGCTCTGCCTAGCATTTACACAGGCACACAACTTTGCCTATAGATATATATTCATATGCAATATATATGAAAATATGATACAACTGCTCCTAAAATAGCTGCAGTAGTAGGTGCCTCTGCATAACTTGACAGAAAAGTCCATGTATGGAAATCAATGAAATCCAAAGGCACTGAACAATGAATTAAACATAAGTGTTTAGTGAAAGCTACATGTAGTAATCTAGAAGGGAGACTTACAAACACACAGCTTGCCTCCTTTATTTTCTCTGTACCAGAGGTACATAAAATAAAGAAAGTAGATGGGATGAATGTAAAAATATCCAGGTTGAACTCACTTAAATTAGAACTCATCAGAATTTGCTCACTCAAATAAGAACAGACCCACTGACTTACTGATTTATGCAGCATGCATAATCTATGAGTGCTCGATACTTACTGTAAGATGACCAGATCTCTATCCAGTACAGCACAATGTCTAACATTTAAATTATCCATATGGAAGAATACTCTATAGTCTTGTACTAGGGTATCCGTGGTCTCAAAGTTAAGCATGTGCTTATGTGTTTTACCAAATTGGTCATCATTGTACAGCATCATATCTATGAACCCTCCCTCCAAAAAGTTACAAAAGACATTATTAATGTATGTACAGTCTACATTTTCATACACAAAACTCTGTGGACAGTCCAGATCTTGACTGCAGTAGGACTGCCTGGGTGAAATGAAGAGAATCTACTTTAGTGTTAGCATATGAACAAATTACGAAAGTAGAAGCAGTATCTGCCACCCATGAAATCTGAAGTAACTTTGCTCATTGATACCCTATTTCAGCCTGTGTGTTATATTTCAGTTACTTGTGCGCTTTAATAATGAAAAACACTTCAGAAAACAAACACCAAAAAAAAATTATGTACAATTGTACAGAAAATAAATTGCTACAGTTATAAATCCTGGTCCCATTAACATGAATACTCTTACATGCAGAATAAGTATAGCCTTTTTCTTCAGTCTTAGTGGAATGTGAAAGAAAAGTAACACTTGATTACTTATATGTACTTTGTTTGCCTTACAGGTTCTCAGAATACGTACTTTAGCAAATAAAATGCATTTTGAAGCATGCTACATAATTAAATTAAAGTACAGAGAAAGACAAGCCACATGAAGTAAGGCAGAAACGTCCCAACGGATCAATTGACTTGATCACAGAGACTTTTCTCCTTTTGAAATCAGACAACATATGATCAACATTTTAAATATGCATAAAAGAACCTACAATTACTTTTGTTTCCAGTGAAGGGTGAAAACACTCTATGTTTTGTTCAAAGGCCAAAATTATTGTCTCCTCTTAAATACAGTAGCTGCGCTTACCTTCCTCTCATTACTTACTAAAGGTCCAGAAGTCAGATGACACCGCTAGAGAAGTCCAGTAGTTTTACAGCACTTAAAAGTTGACTTCAAGACACAGTTCTAAAGGTTTTGCTTTTAAATTAAAGCTGCTCACAACAAATGCCTAGCAAAGGCCCAGATCAAAGTATCAGGTAATTGTCTAAGCAGTCAAAACAGAGAACACTAATTAATTAGTAATAAATATCCTGAATTATTAAAGATAAAACTTCTTTGATCTTTGTTTCAAAGCTTTTTTTTTTTATGGTTGAAGTGCAATATTTCTAAATTGAGGGGCCTTTACTAAGCATCTCCCAGTTGCTGAGAAACAGTGTTGCTATAGAGACTGAAAATGAGGTGGAAGCTGACACAGTAATGCAGAAAGCACAGTGTGCTGTAACAAAGAGTTGGGGCAGCTATACAGAGAAGAAAAATAGTAAGCCCTAGTGGTAACGTCCTACAATAAGAATTGAGCTCTTCAGTACACCCAAATGCTAGGGTTTATGAGAAATCTATACATAACATTTGCAAGACATACATTTAGCTTAAAGCCCTTTTTCATAAATTTGTCAACAGTTACTCTAACACCCAGGTAGTAGGAGTCATCAGTACCATGAATATCCTGCATACATATCATTACTTAGAAACTTCTGAAAAAATGTGTCCCAGAAATTGCTTATTACTTATAGAAAACCCAAACTTAGTGATGACTAAGTCAATCGCTGTTTTACAGCTGTAACCAACTTTGAATATGTTACCATATTTTAGCTTTCCTATATTTTTATTATCTCGTTCTCTCCTAAGCAAAAGGTAGGAAAATAAACTTTTCCATTCACTTATGCTTCCATGAGGAAAGACCTGAATTTCTGTGCAGACCACTAGACAAATCCAGTTAGAATAATTTAGGATACATGAGACATTCCAAATAGTTTTTTCTTTCTACTTCAGTCTCTGAGAAGAAATGTTTTCAGCTGATGACTCAGAAGTTGGATAAGCCTACTTATATATTGCAGGAACAGTTATTTTCCCTCTCATTAATAGCTGTGCAGCATTGTTGCTTGAATTGCAGTTTGTTTGAACTATCTCCACAGGCAGAAGAAAAGAATTCAAGGAGTAAGACTGCTAAAGCCTATTCATATAGAAAAAGCCCAAACGTAAATACACATTAGAGAAGCTAACTTTTCTGTCTTAGAGAAGGAGTTATAGAAAAAACAGGTAGTTTGTAGAGACTGCTGGTAGCATCTCTCCCTGTTATGTTCTCCTGAGACATCTGCCTCCAGACGCTCCTCAGAAATTCAGCCAATCTTCCGTGCATCCACTACTGGAAACTAGTTCCCTGGAGCCCAGTTCCTCATGGAATGAATGATTCCTAACCCCTCCCTTCAAGACTTTTTACAGCATCTGCCTCTACAATTTCCATGTGAATTCTTGCATGAAGATACTTATAAAAATATCTCAGTTCCTCTAAATGTTGCTTCTCCCATATACACTTCACATAGAACCCCCCATTCTTCCAGCCTGTGATACCCCAGCTTTCTGAGCTCCTCTTTCTAAGATCAGCAAGACATCCCTTCTAGTCCTCTCCTAATCAGCCAGTAACTTCTCTTGGTTTCCTCATATAAGAAGTCTACACCTATTCAGAGCTTGAACCTCCATTTGAACAGAAATAATGAATTTATTGGAACTATATGTAAGTGATTCTAAGCACAGGAAGCTTTCTATTTTGTTTTAAACACACCTGATAAAAAATTAGCAAGTGCAGTAACATTTCATTAACACAGTCTCCATCATTTAAGACACCAAAGATGCAAGTGAAAGTGGTTCCTCAACAATTCTGTTTAAGCAAGAATTTAATTATGTTTGACTTAAAACACAAGTATTCCCTTGAAACGTATGAAAGAAATAAGAAAAACATGGAAACAAAGATGATCTTATCACTAAGGAGATGTATAAACTTATATTTTTGTGTTAAAAATCAATTTTGCCTAATAAAATAATTTATTACAAAAGTACTGTGTTTCGGTACCTGTGAAACAAATATTTGGAAGTATAAAACTTCTACTCTGTATATGACAGTCCTGCTTAAAACTTTCAGATGAACATTTTAGGCATTAAGCTATGTTTTTTGCAATAGTTTATTGGTCTGAAGAAATAAGTTGTTGGATGCAAATGAAATCCTAGACTCATTAAAATCAGTAGGAATTTTACTTTGGTCTACAGGTTAAAAATGTTATATTCGCGCTGGTTTTGAAATATTTTCCACCTAGAGATTTCCTGGGGTAGGTTTTTATGAGGAAGATACTGCAGAAGCTACAGCAATGCTTAGACTTGGAGTTAGCTTTTTTGAGCAATGGAAACCTTATTTTAATATGGGAATTTCCAGCATTTTCTCCTCTAGACAACTCTAGCTAAAGTGACCCAGTAGGCAAGGTTTCCATTGCCGTAAAAAAAAGCAAAAACATGAGCTATTTTTGCTAGCCTCCTAAAATAGTTCTACATTCAAGGAGATAAGCAGGGCACTTTGGGAATACTTGAACACCTGATATTCATGTCACAAGAGAAGGCCACAATTAAGCACATCGCTGCTAGCAGTGGGAAGGCCTCTGCTTAGCATTTCATGCTGACACAAGGGGAATGGGACAGCTCTACAGAACAGCAGTGCCATGCAGGTAGAGAGCAAACAGAGAAGGACACTTTTATCTAATTGGGAATCCCCTGTCTGGGTTAAACAAGGTCATGATTAGCCAAATAATTAGATTCTGCATTTATCAAGAATATCTTATTCTGTCTGTAGTTCTTTCCCAAGAAACAAGCATGGATAACCAAAAGGCTTTGTGCTCAGTAGAGGCTCTGGGCATCAAACTCCAAATAGTTTCCCCATTCTTCAGCCTGTCTTTAATGGAGAAGAACAGCTCATAGTACAGAAACAGCTGATATAAAAGTACTGGAAAGAATCTGGAGGAAAGGAGAAAGAAAACAAACTAGGGAAAAGGTCTGTAGGAATGAAAAGTAGAAAGAAATGACTAGAACATTGGAAAAGTGCAGGAATTTCATAACCTGAAAATAGAGAACAAGTGAAATAACAAAACTGAAACATGCTTTAGTGTTTATCTGTTCTTCTTTTGATGAATGTGGACAGAGAACTTGAAAAGCAAATTAAATAGGAAAAGCAGCACAGAAACACTTGGGAGAAGATGTTGAGTTTTTATTCTGCTTCATATGGATGCATTTCGTTTATTTCCTTTAGTGCAACGAGCTTTTCCTAAACGGAAGAAAAAGCACTTTTAATCTCACCCATTCTTTTCATCTGCTGTAGTTTCTAGCACAAACTTAACATATGTCAAAACAAAATAGTTCTTACACACGTTACTAGTACGACTGAAGATCACAAAATCTGATTAAAGTTAGAATGTAGAGTCTGGGACCAGTCTTTTTTAATATTTGAATAGTATAAATAAATTCTTTTTGCCTCACTAAGTGACAAGAAGTTCATGATGAAATTAGTGCTCAATGATTTTGTATTTTCTGAAAAATCCCTAATTCTAGTAAAGTCTGGCCTTCATTCATGCAGAGTCACAGCCATAGAAATGCCAAATGATACGTCTTCTAGCATAGAAATACGCTGAATACCACATAAGCAAAATCAACATAGACTGTAGAAACATTAAATTAAAGGTAATATTTCTGTTTTGCACAAAGCCTGCAGAACTTTGGAGAGCAAATTCTGCACTTACATAGGTAAACTTATTTTGTCATATCCTTTTTGGGCAGAAGAACAGTTGTCCATTCATTTCAATACACAAATACTACCTTACACTTATGAATACCTGGTCTTTACCATGCATAAGTGCCTATGTGCAGTTTGAACATCTAACACTTAGAGCAAAGGTCTCAGCGTTCAAAGTTGTATCACAACGTGCCCATAGGTGGCAGAATGGGCATACACGAGACTCAGGAAATCCTTACCTGAACCAGCTCGTGGGATAAGCGTCCCAGAACTTTTTGGGTCGTTTCACTAATTTCTAATTCTGTCATGACTTTCCAGTTACCATTCTGGAACCTCACTGGCATAGAGAAGATAATTCCTTCAGGAATGCAAAACTGACCTGAAGAAGAGTGGAAAAAAATGACAAAACATGTTATTTCTGGTTACATCCTCAGCAGTGTCAACATTAAGTCCTACAGACTTGCAGAAGTCTGCAACTATAAGATCCCATTACAAATGGAGACTATCTTTTTCAACCTACAGTTCAAAGAAGAATGTCCCTTTTTACTGTAACTTTGTACTTTAGTTAGATGTACACGAATCATAGCATCAGATGGGTCTGGGCTGCAAGGGACCTTTAAAGGTCTCTAGTTCAACCCTCCTGCCATGGGCAGGGGCATCTTCCAATGTGTCTGAGCCCTATCCAACCTGACCTTGAATGTTTCCACGGCTGGTGCATCTCCCACCTTTCTGAGCAGCCTGTTCCAGTGTCATACTACACTCATTGTAAAAAACTTCTTTATATCTAATCTAAATTGACCCTCCTTCACTTTAAACCCATTGCCCCTCGTCCTATTGCAACAGGCCCTGCTAAAACGTTTGTCCCCATCTTTCTTATAAGAACCTTTAAGCACTGGAAGGTGCTATAAGGTCTCCCCAGAGCCTTCTCTTCTCCAGGCTGAACAACCTCAACTCTCTCAGCCTGTTTTCATAAGAGAGACGTTCATCCCCGTGATCATTTTGTGTGGCCCTCCTCTGGACCATCTCCAACAGGTACCTCTCCTGTATTGTAACACAATTGCTGTATCGGTTGTACATCTCAAAAAAAGGAGAAAAATTATATATTTCATAAGGGTTAAATGGCTGCTGTGAAATATTCCATTTATTGGTTCACATAACTACACAAGAACACACTTTTATAGCCCAGGCTCTAAGAACAATACAGAGCTCTTGCACAAAACACATACATCAGAAAAGCATTTAAACTAAAAGACTAGGAGATCATCTGCAAAAAGACAATATTAACCCAAGAGATGCCTGTAAAGAGTGAGCATTATCACAGGCTCTGTTAGATTTGGAAGTTCTTATGCTGAAACAAACTCTTAGCCTCACGACTAGTTTTACAAGTTTTTATTAAATTAAAAATATTGATTTAAAAATAACATTATAGATAGGAGAAAGCTATTATATGTAAGGCAAAGCTACAAGTGAACATGTGAAGCAAAAATAGATTTACCTTCACTAAGTATTCCCACAGAAATGATCTCCTCAGCAGGAGAGCCATGGTACCAGTATCGCAGCACCGTGGCTACCGCGTGAGCGGGTAACATTCCTGTACAGCGGGACACCCGGGAACTCAGTGTACTCTGTGCAGATAGGAATTCTGAACGGATCCACTCGCTACCAACAAAAAAATGGAGAAAAAAGGGAAGAAAAACTAAGATGACTGCATGAAGAGTAGTTTCCTAGAGAAAAAGAGAACTAAACCTGAAGAAAGAAAATAGCCAAAACTTACTCAAACTTCACTGCTGAAAGCAAGGCATTTACAGACAGAGAAAAAAAAAAGGTCTAACAAAAAATAGCCTAAAAAGTAACAACAAGTACTACTTTCCTATGAAAGTTAGGTCATTTACTCAAGTCATAACCTCTATTATTATTGTAATTTATATTTTATATGTAATTTAATATTTTATATGTAATTTACATATTATTGTCTTATGTAAGAACCCAGCCACGAACCACAGTCTCCCTGTGCTAGGCTCAGAACAAGCGCAGGACAAAATAAATGCCTGCTCTCCAGTAAATGCTAAAACTAGACCAGAGTGGGAGCTTCAGACAGCCAGGCCTGCGTGTGTGTCACGTCTGCTGCCCTCTCACTGCACCCATCCTTTCTCTGCTACTGTTCTTTCCATAGGAAGCTATCTAGCTGCCAGGTATCCTTTTCACATAAGTTAACAAATCATCTGTTTTGGGAAACTGACAACATTAGTATGCTCAGGCCTATTCCATGTAATTCAGGTACAGATATCTGTTTAATACTATTTCAAAGTTTCTTCATGCAAACTAGACATCTAAGCCACTACCTGGACTTTCATTACTTCTTATAAACTGCTCATGATATAAGAGAGACCCACTTAAAATGTAGCAAAAATATAGTTATAAACAAAGTTGGCAGGAGAGTCAGAACTATGCATTGCACTAGGAACTACTCAACTTCTTTTGCAGACAGGGTACCTCAGCTTGTGTTTTCCTTTATGTACGGTGCCAATCAGGAAAGACAAATCTTGAAAACAAAAACCTTTCTTGATGTTTTATTACACAGTTCAGATAAACATGGATTAAAAGCAGTTATTTAATTTTGCTTTAAAGAAATAAATCTGTACTGTACCTATCATAAATCATATCCAACAAAGGACGTTGAAAATTAGCGGGGCCCCGAATAGCACAGTCGTACCCATAAAGTTTTGCATGTGACAAATCGATGTAGTTAGAGCCAGTAATATTGCCCCAAACAATCACATCTTTAACTCCTGTAACAGAGGAAAATACATAGATTAGTGAAGAGACAAATACTTTCAGAACACTAGGCTTCAGAAATCCCTTTCAAGATGAATTATTCAAATCAGTGCCCTGCCTTGCTAGCAGAAATTATTTGATCTGAAAAATGCAACCAAGTTCTCCATAACATATGAAACTTCATCACAAGCTGAAAAAGGAACTTTAATTTATATCATGTTACTGTAAATAATAGACAAAATCTAGTAAATATTTAACTCTTAAAACAGTAACAAATCATATTGCAAACATACAGCAACGTTCCTTTTAAAATCCTTAAAAACAAATACATAAACAATAAAAATAACCACTAAAAAATTAAAACTACCTGTTTTGGTGCAAAAGGATTTTCCCAAATAACCTGCTGATAAGCCATTCAGCCTATTAACTTGCTTTTCTATTTTATTAGGCTCCAAAATATCTAGACTTGTCATCAGTGACCAGTTCTACCTATGCAAAACTTACAGAATCCTGATGCTGAGCAGACTGTCAGAGCACACCTTTACTATGCAGAGCAGAACCGTGCAAATATAACCAAGCTATAACAATTGACCTGAAAATGAAAGTTAATTAACCTCAAAATAATACGACAACACAGTTCTACTTTACTCTCATTATCTGCACAGCAGTATGTTGTTATGTTCATTCACAGCTCCAAAATAACAATGCAATACAGAGTGCAAATGCAATCTTGAAGTCCTAGTTCCCAATTTGCAACATAACTTCCTTAGCATATTTCCAGCATGAAATACACACCGGAGTGGCAGGGCTGCATCCCAGAGCAAGTAAAAGACACCCTGGCATTCTGTACAGCCAAGAAATTCACTAGGTGCACTGCTGTGCATTTCTGCATGCATATCAACTGTGCTCTGGAATGAAATATGTACTCCCAAAGGTGCGCTGAATTCCCTACATGCTACATAAACATTCACCTGCTGTGTTCATATTCAGCTTCCTGGCCAGCATGGCTTTAGCTGTACTTTCCCAGGATGTTGCAATGGCAATGATATTTTCAGGTCTAATGGATGGGCCATACGTCCTTAACATTGTTGCCTTAAGGTTTGCAAAGGTTTTTCCTGATGAAATTACTTTGACCTCACTCTTGGCATTCTTCTCAATCAAGGGAGCATACACTTGGCAGATCTCACTCACTTCTCTGATGTAGTTCTCAAGGGACTGGACTTCAAGGTTTAAGAGGACATCATCAAGAACAATGATAATATCAGCATCCATAAAAGCCTGATCTGTTTTTGTGTGCTCTGAAATACTGCGGAGAAGTGGGAATGCCATGTCTTCAGCTTCCATTACAATACTGCGAAGAATTTCCTTGAACTGGTCAGTGTCAAGCAAATGGATACTGATTTCTGTGGTCATCCCAAACACTTCTCCATTTGCCAACAGAGGGATCAGATGATAACAGATTGGAACTGATGCACTGGTAAGAGAGGATGTAGAAAAGTTACAGTTAACAATGAACCACTGTTTGTTTGAAAGTATTACATAAACACAAAAGTGTTTATTTTGTGCTTGATTACATTTAAAGATACCATTAGCTTGGATCCTTTACTTCTTTTTTTGTCATTTTAACAGGTTAAGAATTAAAACAGTTGGGTCCTCCTTTTATTTGAAGGCTTTTCCATCCTGTGCATTTCAGCCGATGCTGTCACTTAAAAACTGACGTCTTTATAGAACCACAAATTTTTAAGGTGCTCTATTAGGCCTACTAGAAATACAGGAATTACTAAAGGTAAAACTGCAAGAGACTTTATCTACTTTAATATTCCCAACAACATTTAATGCAAGATTGTTGCACTATAAAATTTCTACTATAAATACTTGCTTTTCCCTAAACTGATCTGAGGTCTAAATGATGCCTGTTCACACCCCTCATTTGAACTGGTGTAAAATGTAACAAAAGCACAAATTATTCTTAAGTTATATACTCATTGCTCATAGTGAGGGGTGCAGAACCCAAGTCAAATCATCAAATTACAGGGATTTGTGCATAACTTCAGATGGTTACACCTGCTATATGTGATAGGAAAAAGTGCATTCTTCTGAACTGAATAAAAGTTCACAGATACTCTCTTCACTCTCACCTGGTGATCCAGATTTGCATAGGCTTGATAAGACTTTTAATCTCTTCATCCTCTTTTACAACTTCAAGATGTGCCTGCAGGTTCTCCTCAGCAATGTCTAACATTTCCTCACTCAGCATCATTGAAGTGACGCCGTAATATTGCTAAGAACAAAAAGGATGATCTCTAATCAAATGGCAGCCCAAACCCATCAAGGTAACATTAACAATAGCTTTATTTTACATTTGAAGGAGGAAAAAGGAACAACAATGTTGTAAAACATGGGCTTACAGGATTAAAGGCATCTTATTACCTGAGCATATTCCAGAAAATCATTAAGTCCTCCCAGAAGCTGACCCTTCCCTCCACGGTCCAACAGTTCTCTCCAAATGATAGGGGACTGTCTGTGTTCCCATCCATTTGTTTCACAAACGTCATGAAGCCACTGCTGATGTAAACATCCCCACCAGATGTTTTAGTACTTCACATTTGATAACATTTAAACATTACAGCTGCAAGCATTCTTACTATTTCCTGTCAATATGTAATTACAAGATGCTTCAGAATTTATGTACCAGTGGGTACAAAATGAGGTAATAACACAAAGCGAAGTACAGTGATACACTGGGATAGCTCACCTCAAGGTCTTGATTTCACTTAGTTGTCTTACTGGTACAGAAAACAACAAAGCTGTGAAGCAGCGAGTAATCTGAGGATTCTTACTTAGCCACAGAAGGTAAGTAAGGTGAAGAAGTTAATTGCTTTTCACTTAACTGTTTGAGTTACTTGGTGGAAGTGTGAAGCAAAATATATGAGGTAATAAATATCATAGTACTGTCTATCTCATGGAGTAAGACTGCAGTTTTTTCAGAGCCTTATACGCAGCACGTCTACAGCATAAGTACTCAGACAGGCCCATCCACATTGTAAATAAATATGTGATATTTAACTTCTTACTTCCACTGTAATCCAAAGCCCTTGAATGTCACAAATGCTCTTGACATGTAAGAACTCTGAAGGTTTATGTAATCACAGTGAGCAAAAGATTTACAGGCTGAACAGCCATTTATACTTAAAAAAAACCCCAAAAAACCAACAGAAAACCAACCAACCAACCAACAAACCAAGCAAAACCACCTTGACTTTTTATTGACGTAATACAGCTTTAGGCTGCTCCACACTTTGTGCCCATCTTCTACGGTAAAACTCAGAGATGTCAGTCGCTCAAAACATTGTAACCTTTCCTCTGGCTGGCTCTCACAGCCAAAGCTGCTTCAGCAGCACCTCTATCTGCATAGCAAACCACTAATAGAAGAGAAGAAACATACTACAGATAAGCACATTTCTTGGTTGGTAGAGCACTGGGGCACCTACCAGCGACTTGACTTACAATCCCTTACCTCCCACTTGTCAGGGTGCTGAGTAATCTTGTGAACCCTGAAGTCGGGCAAGCTAGCCTGGAGATAGTCACCCAGGAGTTCAGCTTTGGCATAGTAAGGGCAGTTCGCCCTACCTGTGAACATAGTAACAGCAGCACAATTGGATGATTTTGACATTCACTGATGAGGGCTTAAAAGCCCAAACGTTGTTTAATGTGAGCCAGCTCAGGAAGGGTAATTCTGCAGGTGAAACAGACTCCCGAGCCAGCGTTCAAGCGGCCGAGGAGGCCACTCCTCGGGGGACAGCAGCAGGGAGGCTGACGCCTCCCCGACGGGATGAGGAGGGAACGCTGACCCGGGACCGGCTGAGGCCACGCGCAGCGCGCACACGGCTCCCGGAGAGCCGCAAAGAGGGGGCCGGGGGTGAGCCCACAGGGAGGGGCGACCGCTGCAAGCACGGCGAGCTGCCCCGCCCGGAGCCCGGGTCCCGGTATAAGGTGCTGCCGCTGGGGCTGCCCGTCCCGGCTCCCGGTACAATGTGCTAGTGCCGCCGCCGCCCGGGCTGCCCCGCCCGGGTCCCAGGTCCCGGTACAAAGTGCTGCCGCCAGGGCTGCCCCGCCTGGGTCCCAGGTCCCAGTACAAAGTGCTGCCGCCAGGGCTGCCCCGCCCGGGTCCCGGTACAATGTGCTGCCGCCGCCGGGGCTGCCTC
>VZTF01008143.1:2039871-2130217 GCA_013397755.1 Cnemophilus loriae
CCGCCGCCGGGGCGGCCCCCCCCGGGTCCGGTACAAGGTGCTGCCGCCGCCGCCGGGGCTGCCCCGCCCGGGTCCCGGCTCGCCCCTCACCCGCCACCACGAACTTGGCCATGCGCGCGCCTCCCTCCAACGGCCGCTTTGGCGTTGCCCAGCAACGCGCCGCGCGCCGCGGCAGTTTGTCCCTCGGCAGGCACCGTCCGTGTCGCGAGGGCCGCCGGGAGCTCGCGGCGCCGCGCGCCGGGTGTCACGGCTGTGCCGCGTGCGAGGTAACAGCAGCGCCCGGAGCCCCGGCCCGGCCCTGCCCGGCCCGGCCCGGCCGGCGCCATCCCCGCCATCCCCGCCGTTCCTGTTTCGTGCTCCGAACTGCTGCGAAGCCGCCGGAAGACCTCTGTCCCCTTGTACTGTCCCGCCCGGCTGGGCAGCGCTCCCAGGGCCGGCGGGAAGTGATCCCGAAACCCAGCGGCTTCTCCCCGGCGCCGGGAGAGCGCCCGCGGGTGTGCCGTGAAGGCGGCTTTCCCGTGGGATGGCAGGCAGGCTGGGACAGGCTGGCGGGCGGGATCTTGTTACCCGCTGCTCAAGGTCTGCAGGGACCCGGCAGAGCTCTCGGGTAGAGCAGCGAAGAGGAAGCGAGAGCTGATGCCCAGGCTGTCCTTGTGCCGAGATGTTTGACTGAAACGTAGGAGATCAAATAAAAGCCTCTCTGCAAACCATTTTCCGGGGTTCTTTTACCAAATCTTCTCCCTTCCTGTAAAAGTGCGCAGATTTGGAAACTGAAACTGTGGGAATTGAAAGTCTGGTAACTAATCCATAATTTTCAATTGTTTTTACAGATGACCGATCTTGTGCAGTTTCTCCAGAACTGTTTCCACTGGTAGAATGTCATCGGATCCCCTACTTTGAGCTGGCGTTTCAAATCTATTCATGAAGCTTTAGCAGAAATGAATAATAAAATAAGTTATTTGTTAAATACTGTTAGATGCCTGCATAGGTACAGTTCTGTGCTTACTCCCAAATCTTCAGCCACAACAAGAAAACACATTTTATGGATTGGCAGATACAGAGATCCCTTGGGAAATGTGAATTTCAGGAAGTTACTTTTAAATATTTTGCCTTCTCTGCATGGATCATCTCTTCGATTTCTGTCTCAAAAGACAGATGTTTTTAGTGCAGGTGCAGAGGCTTTGGTGAGTGAGAAGGCTTCCCAGAGCTCCTTGGAAGTTGAAAAGTTGGATAATTCTGGGAGCCTCAAACCAAAGCACGCAGTGGATCGTAGTGACCCATTCTTTACCAGTCTCCGGCAATGCACCTGTCCTTGCGATGCGCTGGACTTGGCTTCAGAGGCGGCTGTTTCCATTAAGCACTACACAAACTGTTTAACCATGGCCTGGAGGCTCTTCAAAAACCTGTCGGAAGAGCAGCAGCGCTACGAGAAGCAGCTGATCTTCGAGCACCCGGCTTTCGTGAAGCTGTGCCAGCAGCTGCTGCGCGACGCGCGCAGGATGACGCGCGGGGACCTGGTGTTCAGCCTGCACGCCGTGGTGAACCTCGGCGTGCCGCAGAACACGCTCCTCGTCCAGACTTTGGTGAGGGTGTGCCAAGTAAGTACGAAAATCCTTCTCCTCAACTCGGGCTGAAACCTCGTGGGTAGTTCTGGGAAGCTGTGCAGCATCAGAGAGAATTGGATTACATCCCTGGTTTAGTCTGATGTTCCGTCGAAACAGTTCCCTTAGTTCATTTGTGTGGACTTCTAATTTCCTTAACTTCTGAAACCACTGCCTGATTTCAGATTTAAAAGAGGAGAAGTCTCAAAAATCATTACCCCTTTCAAATCAACTAAGTTTGACTGATGGGAGACCTTGTGGGATCTCTGCAGAATTAAAGCTTGTAAATTGACTTTTGAGGAGAAAGAAAATGGCAGGTACAGATTAATAGTGGTCAGTTTTTCTTTTCTGAAACTTTTACTGGTTTGAAGTAGTCTGACATTGTCAAAACTTTTAACAGGAGAAGCTCAATCAACTTGACAACCGATGTATCTCAGTTTTGGCAACTACTTTATCAGGGATGGATAAAGACAAGAATGTGAGCGCTCTTCAAGCTGGATTACAGTGAGAAAAAGATATCTTTCATGTGTTCTTTGTATTTAAATGTTGTTTGAGTGCATGTCTGTTAGAAATCATCAAGGGCATGTCTGCACATAAAATACGTCCTGTGGCTTTAGGGTTTAAATGATCACATGAGATAAGAGCTGTGCTAGACAGTGAATTATGGCACTTGCTTTGCAGTTTCAAAGATTAGGGTTTCCAGTGGTAAAGAGTGCTAGACTGGTCTGCAGGGGATTGTGTTCTGACTGCAGCTCCACCAGTGTAGTTTTTTTGTGATGTTGATCAAGTCCCTTCACATATCTATTCCTCTTTGATCTGTATGCAGGCAGGAGGTAATGAGACTATCTTACTTAGGGACCTATATGATTTTTCATGATGAAAAGCATTGTTTAACAGCCTGGGAATATTTTCTTTTAGTTTAGTAAGTAAAAGTTCAGATGAAGACTAGTCGTGTCTAGCAAGTCCCTCTGTGTAGTGATTTATCAAATAACTTCTTTGGCTGTAGTGAATTTTTTCTGGGCCAGTGTGATTTATGTGTGTAACCAATCTGCTCACTCCCATGGGATTGCTTTTACTGAGGCTATCACAAAACTTGCCATGGATTAGTACTTTTGACCCTATATCACGTTCTGCTTTGAGAAAGTGCATGTGATACCCAAAAACCACGTTCTCCTGGAAGCAGAGGTACACAGTTCTTAAAAGTTGGTGGAAAACAGGAGTCCCGTCTACAGTTTTCTGTCTTGATGTCTAGAGCTCTGGCCCATTTGCAGGGATGAATTTCAGACCAGCACACTGCCTTAGAAAGTGACACTTCATATTTTTGTAGGTATATTTACCTGTGCAGGTATATTTAAGGGTGATTCAGACATAACAATTACAGCACCACCCACTGAGCCAGAAAAGGAGGTGCTAAGAATATGTATGATCTCCGTGTTATCTCCAACTGTTCCCACAGCATTGCTTGTTTGGTTTTATTCCTCATGTGCATCCAGTTGTTGTCTGTGTCCATTCCTGAGTTTCCTGTCTGTTTCAGAACTTGCCTGCACATCGATGATTTAAAGATAAAAATGTGCAGTTTTCTTTTTCTGCAGAAGGATGTTAATTCCTTGAGGCTTAACAGCACTCATATTTGCACTGTCACATGTGCAGTCTGGTCAGATGCCTCTGCTGTGAGTGTATTAGCAACAACATTCATCTATCAGGATAACATTAAGAAAGCATTTATAATGATTTGCATGTGTAAATTATCTGTGCTGCAGCTACATCATGTAGAGTTAAGCCAGCATTTCAAAAAAAAAGGAAGTGAGAGAGGAGCAGGGAATTACAGCTTTAACTTGGGGGTTACATCAGTGAAGAAGAATGAGGGTACTTACCTGTTTCTGCTGAAATGAGGAGAGCTCGTGTGTTTTTCTCCATCAGGTTACTAGTGGAGCAGCGCATTTCAAGTATCAGAGACATCTTTATTCTGCAAAACCTCATGAAATGTCTGGGAAAAGATGCTCCGGTTTTTCTGAAAAAGAAATTGGAGGTAAAGTTAGTTGAAGGCTCATTTTTACTCTGACGAAGCCTGTGCTCTTGCATTGTTTATAAATTGTGTATGGTTCTTTGCAGACACTGACAGAGAAAATGTAATAGAAAGGTAACTGTATTTGCTATATGCATCATAGTCCAGCTGTATCTGTAGGAGGAACTTATATTTGGAGGCTGAACAAAAGGAATTGAGGCAGTAAAACAGCAGTGCCCTCACCTCTTTGGGTTGGCCACGTGGTGTTTCACGGAAGCGCTTACAGGCTGTTTCTTCATTCCCTTGCCCAGCCTGTGACTGCAGATGAGGTGACAGAAAACTGGTCTGTGATGGGGCTGTGTCCAGTAACTGTACAGGGCAGGAGGACTGGTGGGAGTGAGATGCCAGAACTCCCCAAGCTCATGGTCTTGTTTTTCTGTGTATGTGAAAGGTCCCCAGGGAAGTACAATGGCTGGGAGCAGGCTGTAGGTTTTTATGGCAGGGTGTACTGGGTTTTGTCCCCTGATTTTAAAACCCTTTTTGAAACCTTCTTTCAAACAGGACCTGCTACTGTTTTCATCACATAACTAAGGCTCTGATGTCAGAGTTTGTAGTAGCATTCATGAAACATCATAAAACTGAGAGGAAAGTAACATTGGCACTTGTTAACTAAAGGGAGCTCTTTATTTTCTGAGCCCACAGGGTGCTATTTTTTTACACTGTAATTTCTTATCATAGATGCATTTTGTATTTAACTTCTGATACATATACAGTAAAAATACTGTATTTTAATAGCCAATATACTTTGTAGTTTCATTTTTAGTGTAATTTATATCAATCTAATTACTGCTTTGATAAATGAGATCTCCTTAGTGGCATCAGAGCTGACCTTCTCTGCCTCAGTCCACATTTGTAGCTGGGTGTTTGTATTAAATAGAAGCCACTCACATACTGTTGGATCACTTTGGAGGCTTACAGCTTTCGTGGACGTGCAAAACCATAATTGGACTACTATGAACTTTTAAGTTACCTGTGTCTCTTTTGTTTCTGCTACTTTCTTAAGAGTTGGTAGAAGAGATGTATTCACAGTATTTGGAAATGACCTTTACTGAGACTTTTTTCTTTTAAAATAACCATGTAGAGGCAAGTTGCTGGAAACTTGTGTAGTGACACGATCCTAGAGCACTTGACCTGCTATAATTGTGTGTTAAGAAGTTGAGAGTAGCTATTTTATGCTTTTACTGTTTTTTGCTTCTTTTTCTTTCATATAAATCTGAACTAAGGACTTTGGGAAAGTTTTGGTGAAAATGTCTTCACCAGAAAGCAATGATAATATACCTGAAGAATGAAGGATTTAATAAACTCTGGTTCACTTTAGATGGCAGTTTTGAGAGAAATAGATGGTTTGACTTTCCCGAATGCTCTGCGTATGTTTTTGGCTCTTGCTGCAATGAATTATTGTTCCCTTCCAATCCTGAATGCCTGCAGTAAAAAGATCCACGGTAAGAAAAAAATATGTTAATTAAATTTCCCTTCCTTATACCAAATTCTTCCTAATTATTGTCTCATCTCCCTTTTCTGATTTCCTTTAAAACTCAGGAAACATCTTTGTTTTACAGGATATTATAGTTATGTGGAGCCATTTGACAAGCAGCAGGACAGAAAATTACTGATCAATAATAAAAGCAAATAGCTCTTGTCATCTCTGCCTTTCTTAGCATTTATCTGATTTACATTTTTTTCTTTACATTTTTCTGTACACAGGATTTAAGAAAAAGAATTTAATTTTAGCAAGGAAAAGAAATTTCAAATAAAATTTTATAACAAATCTGAATTGAAAATTGACATGTTACAGGATGGATTGGTGACTTAGTGTGATTAGCTGGTCAACTAAAGGGAAAATAGTGTACTGGATTTAATTATTGAGTACTGCTTAATAATTAACCTGATGCTGTAGCCCATAAAAACATTAAATGAAAGCTAATGCTTTCACCTCTATACCTTTCCGATACACTGCTTAAGTATATGTGGTCAGTATGTGTTGATTCATGCTTAAAATTCATAAGAATTTTTGTCTTAAAAAGCATTAAGGTAGCAAAATAGCATTCTTAATGGAAATGACCCAGAAGTGTTGAGGCTGCTTGTACAGCCTGTATTTGTCCTGGTTGCTCATATATGTTGGGACACAATGTTTAATTACACATCCTGGCTTCTCCCATAGGACTTTCACCACGCTCAGCACACAGGCCAGGTGGCATACACAGAGGGAGCAGTGACTTTCTTCAGCATTTTTTTAGTGCATGCTGAAAATCAAAAATCCCAGAACGGAAGACATCCTGGGAACACAATCTTCTTGCTTATTTTGTTAATTTGTCCCCTTTTGCTGATTAATGTATTGTAGCTTGATTCTGGCTCAGTTTGGTTTCTTCTGTCTCTCAAATTTCTTCATGTGTTTTAGTTCAGTTGAGCTTTGCCTAGCTCATCTCAGTCTTCCACAGTTTCTTATCGTAGTTTTCCCCTCGTCCATCCCTTAACCAAGCTGTTCCCACAATGTCCCTACAGCTCCCATTGCTTTTTATCATTTGTCCTTCTTTGATCTTCTGTTACAGAAAATGTCCACGATGCTCCTTTTCGGCAGTTAATTCTCATTCTGGAAGCTTGTCACACTCTCCAGTACCGTAATGTAAAACTGTTTTCAGCATTAGCAGACTATGTTAATTCTACTGCCTACCTCTGGGACAAAAGACAGGTAAAAAATTTGAGACCAGTGATACTCATAGAGTATTTGATGCTTCCATCTTACCTTTCTTCATGTTTGTGCTTGATCTTTGGAGAACAAATTTTTATGAATACCAATCTGATGAAGTTGATGGTTAGATTTTTTAAATGCTGTTTGATTTATTGATGAGTAAAGAAACAAAAGTTTTGAAAAATTTGCATTAATTACAAAATGTCTTCTATGAAATCAACAGTTAGGACCAACTTCACTGGTTTTCTTGACTTATAAAACTATCTTTTCTTTTAGATTATCCTTTTTCTCTCTGCCTGTGAGATACTTGGCTTTCAGCCTACTGAGTTGCTGGATATTTTTGCTGAGAAGGTGACAGAAGACCCTGATTTCCTTAACTTGAAAAACCTTTTGATTGTTCTTCGAGTGTATTCACGACTCAACTATGTTCCCAGAGTCCAAAAGCAGCTGTAGGTTTTCATTTAGAGTGCCTGATAATATGTTACATAGTCATTACAGAGTAATGTATGGCAACTAGTATTGGGTTTGATTTGTGAAAGATCTCATAATCCTGTTTCATGAATCTGTAAAGTAGATTGCTGTGTCTTTTCACGTTTTTTGTAAATATGATTTTTTTTCTCTAACTGAAAATGAAGACCTTGGTTCTAGACTGACCAAGCTACTAAATCTGTTGATAGGTAGCTGTATCCTCAAAGTAAGAATCAAACACTAATGTTAGATAACACAAAATACAATTGTACAAGATAATAAAGATTTCTAAGTTGTATTTTTGTTTGAAATACAAATTTTATATAGCCTTATTTGTATATTTAGATACTTTTCTTCTCCTTTTGGGAAAGGTTTTTTGAGACTCTTCATAGCTGCTTGGATAAGTGCCTGCCTCAGATTTCCAACACAGATCTGCTGAAGGCAGTGTATTCACTTGGCATCTTAGGATATCTTCCCCACCATGCACTTGATGAGCTGCTGCAAAAGGACAGCAAGGACGAACTTATACTGCCAGGTCAGACCTTACTTAGTCATGTTCTTGTTTTAAACAGGATGTCTGCCTGTGTATGTAATTTATTGTAATTGTGTTAAAAGATGAGAAATTAAGGAACATAAGCATGATTAATATTAAATTTGAAGCCCTCAGGACAAAGCTAATGTAGGGATAGTGATCTGAGTGATCTGGGTCTGCACTGGGGAATCAGGCTTATTGTCATGGGCCCCATGGTGGCAACAGATTAACAGTAGGTGTGCAATTAAATGGCGAGAAGTGAAGATGGTACTTGTGGAAATCATAGAAATGTGTAAGGGACAGGAGTTCTATCATCAATAGATGTTCAGGCATTTTTAAAAACATAGGAAGTCTTAACCTTTGCAAACTCACTTTAGTACTAGAGTCAGGAGTAAAAGTGGAATGCTCTGAGTTATAATGAGGTCCTTGGAATGGTTTGTAGAAGAGTTTGGTTTCCACATTACAGTTTCGTGCAGCTAGTAGTCAGGTGGAGTTTGCTGTGCTAGAACAGACTATAAATGATAATAAAATGAAAAATTCTGTGGGATAATGTATTGTATATAATATTTTTTGTATCCTTTTTCAGATGATCTTAAAGAACAAAACGAAGTGATGCTTCGCTGTGTGAGAACATGTATGGAACTGGACAGCCCTTCTTTCACAAAGCCTGCATTTGTGTTGACTGAGAATTTGTCCTCATCAATATCTCTTAATCTCAGAAAGGCTCAGGAGGCACTGATAAAACTTCTGGGAGACGAGAACATGTTTCGGCAAAATGTTTGGCTGCCATACAAATATCATATTGGTATGAAGCTATATTACTATCACATTATTTTTAATATGGATTCATAATCCCCAAAGTAATAAGATGGTAATAAATTTGCATAGGGTGCAAGTGATTAAAAGTTTAACACTTTGAAGATACAGTCTTTTAACAAATTATGTCATTGATTAGTGAATCTACTTTTTATGATGCTTCTGTTAAAGTTTTTTTACTAAAAAATTAAGCCCATTTACTAAAACTTTCATGATTTCTCTTTTTTACAAGACTGCTTTGGACTTTTTTTTAGGCATCAGCAAGCAGATGTTAATTGTACTTAAATCCAATGTGGCCAACTTTGAGAGAGTTGACGTGTTAGTACCAAATCATGTTAGAAACAAAGCCGAACAGCAGCTGCCTTTTGTTCTCTTTTATTCTCTTTTGTTCTCTCATTTCTTCTCTGAAGTTCTTGGCTAAGATTTAGGCTCTACTTTCATTTATGAAATGGGATATGACCTTCTTTTGGTTTCTTTTATGTTTTGGTTTTGTCTTTTTTTTTTTTTTTTTTTGCCAGCCACCCAGCTTACCAGTTTTTCTGTACTAGTATCAATTTTATTCCTAAATATTTCTAATGAGGAGTTAGATTGCAGGAAAATCTGAGTAGGCATGACAGACTGCAATCAAGAGTAGTTTCTTTAAATGATGATTTCACTCCATAAACTTAAATCTGCAGTTTCCAGGAACAAATTTATTTCTTCTTGAGATGGGCAAGCTGTAACTTATATTCATTGCAAGGAGGGAAAAGCTATCAGTAATAATTCAATTATTAGAGAACAGCAATTAGAAACAGACCAGTGATGGTGTCTATTAACTCTTTCAGATGAGCTGTTCATTTGAAAACAATTTGAACAATTAATGGGTTCCAGTGAGAACATTAATGTTATCCTCTTGCAGAGTTAAATGTTCTGTTGTTTTGTTTTCAGATTTTGAAATCAGAATGGATTCAGACACAAAGAAAGTGCTTCCCATAGCTGCAACAGATGATCATCCTGACTCACGTGTTCAGAGGTGTCTTTTTTTGACTGCATATTTTTTCTAGCAGGCTAGTTTTATTTGCATGTATCCCATCCAGTTACTTCTTTGGTTCACTGATTTGCAGAAGCAAAGTAGATAACTCAGTTGTTATTTGTGCTCACTGGAATATGCAAAAGTTGCCATGCCAGTGCAGAGCAACAGTCCGTCCAGCTCGATACCTTCTTCTAACAGAGGCTAACACTTAACATTTCAGAGAAGGAGGCAGGAAACATCACAGGGGTCTGATACTCTTGTAATGAATGCAAGTAGCAATTTTTTAAAAAGTATTTGTCTGATTAAACATTCAGTTATTCTCTCAAGTCTCAAAAATTTGCATCTCAGTGGTATGTTATGGCAGTTAATTCAGCTACTGAAATATAATTTGAATAAAAAGGATCATCATATCCACATTTTAAGTGATGAATTTAATCTTGTGTAGAAGAATAACCTCTCAGTAACTGAAGCAGGACACATATCATTTAAGTAATGCTTAAGCAGAATTGGGTAATACTTAACACTTGTGTGCTGGATCACTGCACAGCAATGTATTTTGTACAGTTTGCTTTTTGATAAAAGGAGAGCTAGTGAATTGTGTAACAGAAACTCAGTGTTCCAAGGCATTCAGCTTTCCTCACCCTTCCAAGTAGGTTTTTATGGCAGGAAGTGACTGATTCTGAATATCATTAGCAAAGGATCAAAGTAAATGCAGAATCTGTCAAATTAATGGAAAATGTTGAATGATCTATTTCCTTCTCATTGTGGGAGAAGTGGAGATCTAAGTACTTAATTCTGCTGTGGGTATTTGGGTGGATGCTGGTACTCGTGTGAAGCTCATGGAAGAAAAGAGTCTAAATTACTTAAACCCGAAGAAGGAAGAGGATGATGAAATTTGTGCAGTCCTGATATTTTTGTCTACCAGAAAGATACATGTATATTCTGCAGTGTTAACGGACATCATTGAATGATTGTCTTATAAATGATTATTCTGCATTTGTACAATGAAGTCTTCCCTACTTTTCTTGGTTGCAGGTTGGCTTTTCTGTTTGCTCCTATGTCTGCCTTCTGTCTGGGTACAACACACCCCCAGGGGAAGCTGGCAATGAAGAAGCGGCATCTAAATAAACTGGGCTACCATGTGATTCTGGTAAGAAGAGTCCTGTTACTGTCTCTGTTTCGGTCCTGTTACCAGCACAGTGATGAGTATGTTTGGTAGATCAGGCCCTGCTCTACAAAGCATGGAGGTCCACCAGGAATGGTGGGCTTTCTGCAGAGTGGTAATTGTGTATCATTTCTAGTTAGAGGGTAGTGGTGGTGTCACTAGGGAGAAAGGAGAGAGGAACTCTAAAAGAGAAGCTACTACTTACCACTATCAGTAAATAAATAGCTGAGGGAAAAAAAATCAAGCCATGAATTGCTTTGTACCTAAGAAACCTATGTGTCTTTGGCTTATTTCCCTGATTTTTATAGACTCAATGATTCAAGTGAACTTGTTTTCAGAATACAACAACTTCCTGTGGCCTACTCATCACTGAGCACTTGGTTTGTAGGACAGGGTAGTTTGGACGATAGAAATAATGTACCCTGTCTTTCTACTTTCTTGCAGATCCAGAACAAGAAGTTTCAGGAAATGAAAAATGAAGATGCAGTTGAATTTTTGAAAAGAAAAATTTATTCAGAAGATGCTTTCTCTTTTCCTGAAGCAACTGTGCAGGATAATAATTAAAATAAACTAACAAGTTTATTAAAGTTTTGGGTCTCCTGATTTCTCTTTTTCTTGTGTAATTACTGTAAGGATTTTAACAGAAGAGATAAATAGTTTTATACACAACTGCCTGCTCCACCATATTACTGAGTAAGAAAAGTTTGTGAAATGAACACTGCCTGCTGATAGTGGGAACTTTCTTTTGTGAGGTAGGAGCAGATTTTCTTTAGTGGAAGAAATAATTGATCCAAAAAGCACCCTGACATCTATTGCTGTTACAGTGTCTTAATTTAATCTGTACTTTGCTTCCCCTCCTGCAATGCCCCTAGTCAAATTTCTCTCTGCTCTTGAGCTGGGCCAGGGAAAAGATGTAACCATTTCAAGTGCTGTTGGAACCTGGCCTACAACTAGGCACTAGAAGGATTTCCTCTCAACGTCCTATATAGTTCTTCATGCAGAACTGTATATGGTAAATCAGTAAATAACTAAGCCTAAGTGGTAAATTAAAAGATCCAGTTATGTGGAAAGTTTCTGAGAAAATCAATCTCGCTCAGTTTTCAGAAGTTTAGGCCAGTAATGGTTTTGTTTGCTGTGTGCTTTTTCTTTTGAACCCTTTGCTTCACTGCTACTGTAATAGATTTTGATACTTCTAACTACAAGAATACAGATCTGCTATGTCTTTATAAGCTGACTCCTGCTCTGTGTTTCTGATATTAGTAGCTCTGCAGCTCCACAAAGAGGTGTTGCAATAGTCAGATTTGTTCATTACACCCTGTGATGCATCTCCGCTGACCTGTTATGTAGTCGTGCAATTGATTATGTTGGCAGAGTTCTAGAACTGCAAAGCAGCTTTGGACCTTTGATAGGAAGAACCAGAGAGAACTGATACATCTTTTCTGGTCTTGGTAACATGTAACTGATAAAACGCATTGTGTTCTGCTGGAGTTGCTGAAGTTGCCAACAACAGCTTGCTTGTTTCTGCAGTGTAATCAGATCGTCACTCACGGTTTTACTGTAGCACTGTCACAGGCCCATGGGCATGAAGGGAAACCGGGAAACAGCAATAGTTCCTACAGTGACTGTGTGCTACCTAACTGTGGTGCCCTTGCTTCACTTGCTAAGCTACAAGCGCTATTCTTTGTCTTTCTGAAGTAGCATGGACACATGGTTAAGGTACTACAATGATGGTATAAAAAAAATATTACAGTAATGAGATAAGATGGAAAGAAACAATATGTTAGAAAAATTTACTGCCCAACTTTTTGTGGAACATGTAGATAGAATATGGTGCATATTTATGAAGGAAGCAGTGCAACCAAAGCAGCATTGTCACCTCTCTCTGGCATAAAATGCAGAGAGAGCTGTTCAGCATTTCAGACTCTGAAATGCAGCACATACAGAAAAACAGATTTGGTGCAATTGTAAAACTTAACAGCCAGAGCAGAGGTCATCTGCTTGACTTGATGAGAAGTTTGTTATGCTCCCTTTTTGGATCTTCTACTTTAAGGAAGCATTGTCTGTGAAGCAGGCTGGTCAGTGCCATTCTGTTCTGAGCTGGACTTGTGGTCCCAGCCTGCACTGGAGGATGTCTGAAATATTCTGTGCTGGAGGGCCAGGTAGCACACAGAGCTGGTTTGAGAAAGCACTTGGTGCTGTTCAAGCTGGAACCCTGCAAACCAATACTGCGGTGTCAGCCATGGCTCTTGCCTGGGCTGGGGAGCTGCTTCCTCCAGCTGCTCCGAGCTTTCCAGTCAGGTCCTCAGTCACAGGTATGTAAATTCAGGGACAGAATACAGGCAGGGGTGCCAGCAGCCTGGACAGAATTAGCCACCAGTGGGCACAAAATGGCACAGCATGTTATTAAATTAGCTGATCACTATATATTCTTTCTTAAACACCTTGTGAGTAGGTAAAACCTTATACAGCGGGGAAGTGTAGTAGTCTGCCATAAGGATCACCTTGCTTACTAAAGTTTCTTGCTCTATGCTCTCTCAATAATTTATGTCATTCCTATGTCATCTACACTGATTCAGAGTTCCAAGCAGTAGGTAGCTGCTGCCAGAGATTTCAGAGCTGTGCGTTTCTTGGATCTTTACCTATGCTAAAAAGCTAGTCTGCTGAAAATAAACCCAGGTTTTTCAGGTGTCCAAATCATGTAGTAAGGAAGATCTAATCCCCTGTTCTGTGCATTACAATCTATATTTAGAATACCATTCTCCTCTCCTGAATCATTATTAAAATTAGTGGGAGACTCACAGTGAAGATCAAGAATAATTATTTTGCGTCTGCAATTATGGGATTTGTCACTGTGCTTGTGAGAGGTGTAAAAGGTGCAAAATCCCCCTTTTTAAGCCAAACAGATACAAAATGGATGGTTTTAGCTGACCTGCCAGTGAGGCTAACTGGAGATGTAAGCTGCATTTTTTTCTACCATTTTCACAGTCTACCTCCAGATTCGGGAACATGTTTCTAACCTTTATTCACACTTGGAATACTTTGTAAGTGCAGTGGCTGGAAATTGTTTCTCAAAGAGGAGTGAGAAACAAGGAAGCTGTATATGGCTTTATTTCACACAGCCCATGGATATATCCTACGAATGGATGGGACCCAGACATTTGCTGTGGTGTTTGACTGACTAAAGTTATTTCAAAGGTGTATTGAATCTGCAGCAAGCCAAGGTTCTCAACTGCATGTGAAGTGAAAATAGGTAATTCATTAAGTAAACTAAATTGCTGAAGCAGGGGAGGATTTTCAATGAATTGAAGGCTTGTTGAAGAAAGTACAGGGCTTAGAGTAGTTATATAGCTATGACTTAAAGACAGGGGACTCAGCTGCACAAAGCAACCATATATTTGACCAGACTCTCATAGGAAGGCACTATATTTTATTCCTGGGCCACAAAGAAGTCAGAAAAGTAAAAGCATATCTTTCCTTCATTCTGAGCTATGAAATACTGGACTTCAGTATTTGTCCTGCCAATCTCAAAGAAACAGATACTGCCTTTTATGATTCCCAGTTCTTACATGCTGCTTGCGGTTAGACATTATTTCATTCATAAATCTTGTCTTATTACAAAACAGTAAAATGCCCTGATAAAGCTGGATTATCTGGTAATTTTTTCCTTGAGAATAATGCATATACTGTTCATCTTGTGAAATCTCCATGTCATCTGAAGGCTATACATACAAAAGGGTGACAAGGTTAGATCATTGTCATGTATCACACAATCAAAAAGAAAACATTGAGAGAAGGATTTACAAATGTAGGTTATATAGCAAATTTCACAGGCCCAAGGATCCATGTTAAGCATTGCAGGATGTGTGAACAGATCTAAAATGAAAGCAAGAAACAGGCAGAAGGTGTGGGCTGTGAGGGTCAGGAAGGTTCTTGCATTAACAGAAAATAAACTGGTATCATCTGAGCAAAAATGAAAAATTTTGTGAAGTAATGCAAAATGAGAACAGTGAGTGTTTGGAAAAACAAATTTTCTCCATAAACAGCTGGATCTGCAGACCCTGATGATCTGCAGTTCTCTCCTGCTTGGATTTCCTCATGTTTAAAACTATTTTTGAAACCTAACGCCAGCCTTCTCAGGGTATGAAATTTTCTGGCCACTCACCTCACAAGAAACATATAGGAACTCCCTTTAAAATTTCCACCTTGGTCTCAAAATGATGAAGACATTCATAAGTGACTGGGAAAGAGGGACTAAAAGTTCATTGCAAGAGTGTGATTTTTGTTAAGAAATCAGAATCTAAATAAACTGGATCTTGATTTAAAGACTTTCTCAGGTATTACAACTGTTTCTGCATGGACAAGAGGTTGAGTAACGCTTTGTATGCAGAGACCTAGAGATGTGGCTCTGGTTAATTGGTAAAGTGAAGAAAATACTAAGACTTCCCTCTAATTGGCTTTCTGCCCCCCCGCTCTGGTCATTGCAGTAAGTCTTATTGTGTATTGCCATTTGTTAATGTTGAGCTATTCTCTGCACACAAATATCAGTGCACATAAATTTGCATGAACGAGGTTCCTGTTTCAGTATCTTTTTACTGACACTAGAATATTGGAATTAGAATAGAACTGCAGGTGTTTTGCGGAGCTCAAAAGAAGGTGGAACATTCACTCCTAGGTGAAATGTCCCGAAATTAGTTATTTCAGAACAAAAACAGAGTCGTAGTTATCTGTTGGTTGTGACATGCATACTTTTAAGGGGACTATGGTACATAAGCACAGGTTTTACTGAACATATACATCTTGTGGTATTGTGGTTTTTTGCTAGTAACCATAGTGGTTTCAGTAGTTCTGCACTGTTCATCTCTTTCAACTGATGCAAATATAATGGAATTCTGAACTATGTTTAAAATCACTCCTTCTAGTTGTAGCAGGTTCCCCCCCCTTTTCAGTATTTCTGGGCAACAACGGTATAAAGTGAAAGTATATTAATGTGGTGGCAACTGTAAATAGCCACCCAGAAACAAGAAGAAGGAGAATTTGTATTTTTCTGCAGCAAAAGTCCTTGTGTCCACAGATAACCAGTGAGCTTTTTGTTTCATCCTGTTTCCTCTCTGCAAAAATGCTCCTAGGAGTACTCCAGTAACATTGTTGCCATGGCGCCTATTGAAACCTAGACAGCTCTTGCTTTATGAAGCAAGATGAATTTTTTTTATAAACAGGAGAATTTATTTTCACCTTTCACTGCTATAGGTAAGAGATTCTATCCATGCCTACAGACAGGGGCAATTTCTACTGAATATTCCTGATTCTTGAGTAGGTGCCATAGTTTATTCTTATCAGTTCAATCCACAAAGGGCACTTCCTAAATCTTCTGTATTTCACCGTTTGATTTTCATGGTACAGATTCTGCTGCACATAAGATGTCACCTGTACTCAATCATGGTTTAGAAAGGTGGGGAAGTTTGTGGGGACTGTGGGGAAAGGAGGAGTGGCTCCTCAGCCGGTTTAGATTGAAGTCAGGGCACTACAGCAAATATGCACCAGCTGAGGCAGTGGCTCTACAACTTCAAAGCAAAAAACTTCAAGTCTTAAGTGAGCACAGTTTTCTCGTTCTGCAGTAGGGAGCAGCTGGTGAATTGGCCTCTGACTGCACAGAGGCTGCTGTAAATAGCAACAATTGTCACTGAAGTCTTGATTTGTGCTGACACGGATGAGATGTGATTCAGGAAATATACAATGGCCTGTTGTGGAGGAGCCCGCATTTGAAATGTCATTCACATAATAAAAGACTATTTAATCTTTAAAACTGTATGTATTGAAGACCAATACTGGGTGGTGATTTGCCCTTTGTGATTGCTCAGCAGTTAGATATCAGCTTTATCAGAACAGGCGGTTCCTCGACACACAGAACTCTCCAGAAAAGACGAAAGAAACCTACATCCCTTGCACGCTGTATGCATTGTATGGGGCAGAAAGTGGGCAAAGATGATGCATTTGTATTTCTTGGTTTAGAACATGCTTCATTTTGCCAATGAACCTTTTGTCCCAGGAACATGCTATCTTCTAAATGAATCTTCAGTCTGGGTCACTTCTGTATAAATGTAAGGAACATGATGGAGATCTGAAAAGTAAAGCAGACAAAAAAATATGTGTGTGCATGTGTGTTTGGAGATTTGCTCTGTATCAGCCTGTGCTCAAGGAGCAGTACAAAGTTGTGAATGTCTCACTGATGTCAGCAAGAAGACTTTCTTCTCAGAAGGCAGTAATCCCCCCAAAAGGTAGTACTGAGGGGGATGAAGGTGGATTTGATTTCTGCTGATGCAGAATAAAAAAAAGAACTTGCCAAAATTTCCGTTGTAGGTTTGATATTCATTTGCTGAACCTAATAACTCAGTATTTGAGGAGGAAAAAAGAGAACAACGAAGGTATCAAACCCACTTTCTCTGAACAGAGATAAAATGATCTAACACTAAGGTGGTAGTCAGAGACAGGGGGACTCTGACTTCAGCTCCCTGCCTATATGTCTTCTCACAGGAAAGTCACTGAGAAGGTCCTCGGGGCACACCCAGATTCCTGGTGTTCCACACCCATCTCGTTAGTGCATGACTCCAAGGAATGCCTTGCTTGGCAGCAGAGGCACAGTTCCAGCACAGCCAGGTGTCTGTGTTCCCTGTCTGTATTATGGGGACGCCCCCATGTTGAGTTGCTTGGATTTAGAAGCTCTCCCAGGCAGAGTTGGCTGATGTTTCAGATCCACTCCTCGTACAGAGTAGGAACAGCTCAGACATGAGAGTGGAGAAAGTCTTGGCTGCCTTTGCTGACGAACCCCGAAGCTTGTGACCAATGCAAGCCATGTCAACAGCCTTACTGCAAACCTACCCAGCCATGTCATACAACAAGCACTTCAAAGCTACGCCACCCAGTCCCTTACTCAGATACTATTAGCAGCAATTATTTTTAACAAAATCACACACCAAAATACAAGCTGTTTCTACTGCATGTCACACCCATACATACACATCACACTTCAAACCTGGCTTACAGATTCTTTAAGGCTCATTTACTAAAATACGCTGGAAATTCTACTGACTGTAAGTTACGCAGAATGGAGTTGTTTGGCTCAGGCAAGATCTCCTTCGAGATCTTCTGTCAGGTGCTATTGACTTCATTAATTATCTCTGAGATTCTTCAGGGACATCATAAGCATTTTTAACAGTTTCTCATGGTGTTTGAGGGGTCTGGAGCATTACTCCCCTTGCATGGCCACACATACATAAGTCTACATGCACTCAAACAATACATTTACACTCAGTGGTGCTGGCATTGCACAGAATGCTCAGTGTGTCTGTCATTGTTGATAGAATGAAGGACAAAGTTTAATCTGAACATGTTTTATAGCTGCAAAAGCTAATTATTTACTATACAGTGTATATTGTTTGTGTTTAAGAAATCATATCCAAGCATATTCACATCTAATCATGAAGTATTTTAGTGCTTGTAACAGAACTCATTAAAAATAATCTTGGCTATTCTAGGATACAGTGCAGTAAGCTTGTTTTTTAACCATTAAGCAATAATGGAGACTTATGTGCTGTCCTTTACAGTTCTGCCAGTAGGAATAATATAATACTAATTTATTTACATACATAATTATTTTGTTTAAAAATACAAGCCAGATTTTTAATGTTACATGACATCTCCTTTAAAAAGGCCTAATTAAAACAAACAATGCATTACTTTGACAGCTACAGCTTTACAAGTTTTGTTTCTTCACAAAATAAAGGAATCTTGCCCAATTCTCGCCCATTCAGAACAACAACACAGGATCAAACACTTCTGCAAATTCTTTCCCCCTAGAGCAATACCTTTGAAATCATGAGTTCTAATCATGTCATCAGAAGGTATCCTTATAAAGGAAAGTTTTCAGGACTGGAGGAGGTGAGTTAAAAAAAATAACTTATTTTTCTGACAGTGGATTCAAGCACATTAAAATCTATGAGCAAATTGAATCTTTGATCAAACTACAAGTGCAATATTCTGCAGCCAGCCTTGTATGTGTGGACTTTGGGTTCAGCGATTTACCATTGCACCTGAAATACACTGCTAATACTTTTTAAAGTTAAATTGCACAATCCTTATGCAGAACAATTTCCCATAGGAATTGTATCTACATAAGGATTGTAGGATTTTGTGCACAACTCCTTGTAAACATGATCATCCTCAACTCCTAGAACAGAACCAAAAGAGTTTGTTACCTTTGAGTAACATGTGGTAAATATCATCTTGAATTCAGACTGTATGTTAAAGCTCAAGGTCCTTAAGCAGTGATATTTTGCTGTCTAAAGGATGAAGTAAAAATGACCACTCAGGCCACCTGTTGTTAAGGAAAGACAACTCAGTACTAACGTTTTTCTTTCCTGGTTAAAGAAAATGGTATCTGAGGCAGCTGCTCTGCCAGGCTAATTAGACCAATACAGGTTTTGTCAGCTTGGTTTCATCCACTTCCATAAGGAGCTTCTTGCTGAATGGGTACTTGAAGCTCCTCTCTGATAGGAAAGCTGTCTAAAAACTGCATCACAGGACTTGTGGAGAAAAAGCAGGTGTTACTTCCCACACTGACACAACACACTGGTTTTTCCAGTTGTGCTCAAATATGTGAGTATGCATGTATATAAATGCTGTTAAATCTATTGAGACATCCTTCAAAGTGTCTGTAAATGTGTGTTTCTTGAAATTGCTAGATCATGTGCCAATAGTCAAATTAGTTCCACTAAGATAAAGCTTATGTATCCTGTGTCGCTTGATGATCTGCAGGACATTTAAGGCTGGCTTAATGGAACTAATTTTAAGGTTTGGTAGTAATGTCATTCTAACCTAGTGTATGTCGGCTGGAATTCTTCCTGGTTTCTGATTGTTTTAAAGTCCTAAATGTAAGGTTAATGGGGTGTTTTCAGTGTAATATCAGAGGAAGAGAGAGAACAAGGAAATATCAGCAAGATGACTCTAGAACAAATTGTTGTAACTCAGCATAGTTTCCAGTCTATTCCCACTTATGCTAGGATTGTTGCTGGAACTAACGATGTTTGAGAACACTTAGCACTGTCAAATCACAATGGAGTCCAGAGACTTTCAGTAAAACCTTTCTATAACAGAGCTGTGGAAGCTGAAGGCTTGGAATACTGAGAGGAACAACGATTCACACTGCAGACCACACAGCATACTGCTGAATACATAAATGCTACAGAATTACAGCCATATATATATATATACATATATATATATAAATTTAATCTTGTAAAATGAATTGGAGTGTTTTGAACATTGCTCACATAAAACCAGAAATCTTTTGTTACTCATAGAAAAAGACAATACCTATAGAATATTCTATCTCCTCTGACAAGACAATGGGAAACAGAACTGTCATTGTGTGCTTCCCCCAAGTAAAATTACAGCGATAAACAGAGGATGTTTTAGTAAAACAGCCAAATTATCTACCCCCCTCTTCAGTGGAGCACAAGACTAAGATTTAAGCCACATTAGTCTGCTACTGTTTTGACCCTACTGAGTGATGATTCTGTTTTGGACACACACAGTGAGTTTTCTGCAGCAATGAGAGAGAGAAGGAAATTTACTGGAGGATTATTCTCTCTGAATCCAAATGATGATTTAAAAAATTGTTGATCGTGTTGAATTCCATCTAGTTTAGTTAGGTTTTTAGTTCAGTGTAGGATTTAGCTGTGAAGCAGGAAAGCTTAACATGATGAACTGATGTTTGTGGAGACACACAAGTGTGTACATTTTGTTGTCTTTTTAACAAGCTCTTTGTCCTTGAACGTAACATGCAGCTCAGTAGGGAATCTGGGTGCAGGCAGCTACCGGGATCAAACTCACTGCTATATGATAGTTGTTCAAAACATGTGGTGTGCTTCAGTATGCAATCTTTAAACAAAACAGTTCTCGCTTGTGGCTGTTGCTACACAGACTGTATGCAGATAAGTCACAAATAGCTGAGCATATGTGTGGTGCAAGGTTAAAACAATAACAAGCAGGTCGAATCATTCAAACACTGGAAATCGCTTTGACTCCAGGCCAAAAGCTTAGCTGGAGATGATATCAGTATGGGATAAAAAGAGGATAAACTAACAGGCTTAGCAGCCAGCTTGTTGGAGTCAGCATATAGTATCTATACTTCCAGCAGTAGAGCAGATGGTCATATATTTAAGGAAGCACCAGACAGAGAGTCAGGAGATCTGAATTCTATTCCTGGCTCTGCAGCAATGTTCCTATGTCACCTTGGGGAGTCACTTTTTTCCCCTTTTTTCTTAATCTTTTAAGTAGTGGAAATAATATTTGCTTGTCTAACAGGGTAGTTGAGAGGCTAAACTGAGGCCAAAAAAAAAAAGGCTCTGAAGCTCTGAGAAGAATGTATGGAAGACTCGCAAAGTAAACATGTTTGGAAAAAAGGACACCACATGGTTTCATGTGGCATGTTTGTGCCACATATTTATGACTTTTCCTTTCCCCAGAAAGTCCCATGCCTTTTTGCTCACAATTTGCAAGGAAGAAATAAATGAATTAAGCTGCCTTCCACGTTTGCTAGAAAGATAAGCAGCTGCCAGTAAGAACCTGACCAAAGAACAAACTTCATTACTGAGAGAGACATTATTTATGCCCAAGAGGGCAATAGGATTGTTGAAGTTAACTGTTCATCCCAAGACATTTTTTTGCATTGGTGGCGGAATAATGTCTCTAATGGCTTTTATTCTGAATTCAGAAGTGCTGCTTGCAAGCTGAACATAAGTAGAAAATGAAGTATTGTCTTCTATGAGCAAATCTTCTGCTGAAATCCCCAAAATAAGTCCATTTCTTAAATCAGAGAAATGTCCATGATTATTTGCACAGGACTTTCATCTAAAGCCCATTAAATCAACTAGACTTCAAAAGAATCCAAATCAAAGACATAGCAAGCAACTGTAATTTCTTCTGAATTCTATACCCATTAAGCAAAGTGACTATCCATCTATCTGTCTGTCTATCTATCTATCTATCTATCTATCTTCATAACTATTCGGCATCATAGGAGTGATGTTTTCACCATGGAATAAACAGTTTCTGCTTTCAACATGAAGGTGGAGGCTTTGGGCTGAAGTTGAACTTCAGTGCTTATAGGTTTTTTTTTTCCTTTTTTGGTTCCTAGATTCTGAGTCCCCATCAAGGGACTGAACCCCAGTTCAAAGCCAGGTCTGTTAAAAGGGCACAGACAACACTGCAGAAGTCTTAAAAACATTAGTCTGCCTCATAGCAGTGATGGAGACAAAGGAAAAAAAAGCAAAGGTTATCGGAGCAGATGTCCTGAGCATTAATATGAACTTCCAATATGAACTTGTTTTGCTGATTTCTCACAAATGAAGCTGCATCTAATCCTGTAAACCTGACTTCTTTCAGCTCTTCTGGAAGTCATTATGGATTGGATATCTACATGGAGAAAAATACTCAGCATTTTCAGAGCCAGGCTGCTGAGAAGGTTGCAATAAAACAGAAAGGGTCTGGTGTGATTTATGAAGAAGAGCATATTCTTCTCTTGCCTGCAGCCTGGTTTTGTGAGAACACACTTTTGAGCAAAGCTGCTCTTTTATACTGGGACAGTTCTGTTGCCTGTTTCCTTGATAACAGCCTTTGTAAAAATGTAAGAGGACTTCATACTTTGATAAGAAGAGTCTATAAATATCCCACAGTTACAGCATGGTATCATGTCCATTACATATGTACACAAACTGACTTACTGGAGTCTCTGCACCCCAAATCCATGCAGTTTTCTTCATTAAATCACCACAAGATAGTTTTAATCCAAGAGAGAGGATGAGGGAAACAATTCCTTTCTGAAGAAGTGTGCTATATGTCTAACTACAGTCTACAAATGTTTACTCTTGCTATGTGAACTAAACAAGAAATTCAATATTTCAGATAGTAACAAGCCCACTTTTTTTAATATATAACAAAAACACTCTTTATGACATTGTAGAGTTGTTAGTCTGTGGCCAGAGACTGATCTGGACCTACTGAGAGTGGTTAAGATGAGACTCTCATGTCCCAGTATTTCCCTTTTACAGGAGCGTTGCTTGTTCTTTCATGTCCTCTTTTAAGGTAGGTAAGTGATAGAGTTGCACTTAAGAGGTCACAGAAGTGTTCCATAAAGGCACAAAAAGAAAGAGAGTAAGGATAGAGCTTGTTTTACCACTGTTTTTCTGTTCTTCCCTATCTCTACGATTTTTATAAGCTAACCTTTATGAGATGCCATAGACGTAGGTAACACTTTCTCTAAATACTACCAATTTTGTCACAAAACCTTTTCAAAGATAGAAAGATGACATGAAGAAAAATGTTCTTAGTTCTTAGAAAAAGTGTTTCAGTAAGAATGTTGTTAATTGTGTTTGTGTTTTGGGGTGTGGAAGAGACCTTTTAGAATTATGAAAAAGTAGAGCTATTTACAAATGAAGATAATGATTCATCTAGAACTATTTCCTACGAAGTTAATGATTTGTCAAGGGCAGGTTGCTTTCCAAGATAAGTCTAGTTGTATATTATAATTGTATAAATCATGTGTTCAGTCCAGATCTATCCTTCTCCTCTTTAGTCCTGCACTGTCAGTGCTGGGTTCTTTGCACAAAGATGTGGCTTTCTCTTGGGATCATCTTTTCTCTGGGGATACTAATTCCTGGAAAATTCAGCTTGAAATTGCAATATGACAGGTGAGTGTGAACAGGGTTTCATGAAGAATTGTGCATGCAGTGAAAGTCATAGAAACTGTGTAAGAATAATAATAACAATTACGAGCTGAAAAACTGGACACAGGGTTACTAAGCTGTAAGCTTTGTAAGATTGGGAAAGAAAACGTGAAGACGGGAAATGAAGAATGAGGGAATCAAATCCAGGCCAACAAAGATATAGCTACAGCAACAGGAGCCACAGAATGGCCCTCAAATGCATCTGAGGATGCTCTGTTTCCATTAGTTGAAATTCATTTGGCTTAGCCTCTTTCATAATGAACTTTGAAACCAGATGCTGCAGGAGTAAAATGCCTTTTCTGAGTATAAAGCAAGGGGTATGACTGAGCAAAATTATATCTATTAATACAAGACAGATAGTGAAGCCCTGTTGGAAATCTGTAACAATTACCAAAAAAAAGCTAAGGGAGTTATTCCAGACAATCTTCACTCCAAGGTGTTTAGAGAATGAGATTATCACAATTTTTTATTCCTGATTAATGTTTTGAAAAGTATGAAATCTCTAGTTTTGCTTTATTTTCCATTCTCAGCTCCACTTCAGAAAACAAGTGATGTAAAATTATGCTGTTTGCCTGCCTAAACTATTTTTGTTTCATTCACTCTCAACTTTCAAGGAATGATAGGTAATTGCCATTGTGCCACCTGCGATTTGCAGGGTGGGCATGAGCATGGTGTGGAGGCCACCTACCCACATATGAGTTTATACATGGAACTTTCTAAAGTAAACAGAGAAAGTAGTCCAGTGCTGAATGCCTCTAGACGAATTATACCCCTAGAATATAGTCATAAAAAGGCCAGAAAACCAAGCAATACCTACAGGAAGTAAGTTCCCTCATAGTGTACCCATTCAGCAGCTCTCCTGAAAAATCTCCCAGCACAGCATACAGAGTCACTACTTAAAACGTGTTATTTCCTTGGACAATATTTCGTCTTTAGATTTGTATCAGAGATGCAGTTAGAACCTGATTTCAGTGAATAGAATTCAACAGATCCCTGCTAATGTCTTGTTCATTTTTGTTGCTAATTATTGTCCAGAATTGAACCTGTTGAGTACTTGCACGGAATTTAAGAACAGGTATTGAATGGTCAGCGTGACTTTGGGTGGGCAGCACCTGTACAAAGACGAAATTATTAGTAAAGCCCATTTTCATTGTCCTCTGCTCTGTTTAACAGTGAAATGAAATATCCAATCTACGAGCATCCAAGGACACACAGCTTATGCTGAGAACAGTCCTTTAATTTGTTAAGAAAGCTTAACTGTAGAATTTTAAAAACTGTAGTTCTCATGGGGTCACATGGGCTGACTTTGCACTTCGTCACTGAGAAACTTAGTCCACAATCATAAACAAATGTATGCTTTCTAATCTTAGTTTACTATTAAAAATGGTTTGTCTCCACACTGGCTATTGTGAAAGGTTTATCAGTAAATAAGAGCTGGCCATCTGGCAGCAATCTGACTGTCTGGAATTTCTCTGATTTGGTGTAATTAAGACATAATGTCAATGAGGATAGAAAGATATTACAGGATATTGTTTCCCTTCCTGATAGACAAAGAACAAAGCAAGCCTAGGCATTTAGAGAGAATAAACTCTGAACTGCAGCTGAGATGTTTATTCTGCTAGCAAAGATGTTTATCCTGCATCTACAAGGTTTATTACAAAGACATCATGAGTGTTGTACCAATCTGTACAACATGACTGTTGTACCATTGCTGTGAGCAATGCAAATGGAATCATTTTTCCCCATGGATATGGGGCTATCAGTATCTCATAAACCAGTAATAAACTGCCTGTTTTAACTATCGAGTTATGACTCAGAAAAGGTGATATTTTCAAGAGAGACATTAAAAAACCCAGAAATCCTCCTATTTCTCTGGAGATAAAGTGAATGAATAGTGAATTCTATTCGTATGTATATTAAGCTGATAATTGTACATTCCTGCATGGAAGCACAAAAGATGGCAGTTGCAGTTCAGATGAGGAGAGCATGTTATATTGATGGCTATAATGACCACGGCTTGCTTTTGCAACAAGAACTTCTCTTACAAAAGCTTTAAAATGTACAATGTTCATTTCTTTTGTACTTGTCCTGTAAAGACTCCATTGAAGTCACTAAAAGAGACTGTGAAGCAGTAGTTTTTGGTTGCTAGCAAATAGGAAAGTTTCTAGGGTTCCTCATTCTATCTAATCATTAGTGGATAACTGGTCTCTAACCTTCGAGTAATGCAATGTAGTCATCAACATCCACTCCTCACTCTGAAACCCTTTCACTAGAAACATCACACTTGCTGTCAGTTCTGGAAAGCTGATCTGAATGAACACTGAAAAAAAATACAAAAATAACTACAAGGGCTTTTTTAATAGAACATACCAATTTGCTTTTTCTGCATTTCAACCCATTTTAATTTGGTCTTTGTAAACTTTAAATATTTTCATCAGATTAAGCCTGAAGTAAGTGAAAGTTTCATGGCATCTCATGAAAATACATACTAAGACACTGGATTCTGTGTGTCTTTTCTAGAAATATAAAATGGTAGATTCTCTACTAGAAATTTTTATTTCATGTGAATTGAGTAAGCATATGCAGTTCTGGAGACCACAATATTCACTATTTTGGCATAAATTGGCTATTCTCATGACAAGCAGTTTGTGGACATCTCAAGTTCCTAGCAACGGTTCATTTATCAGGACTGTCAAAAGTTTCTGTATGCTGAAATAGACCAGCCAAGCACAAAGTTAATCTGGAATAATTGAATTAATCGCAAATGTGAGGGAAAAAAAGTGACATCTTATAAAATATACAGTTTACCATGTATTAACAATGCCCTCATTTTGGCCCTGGTCCTGCAAAGGCAGAAACACACATCAGGGCTCATGAAAGCTGTTGGCTTCTGTGAAGCTGGTATGGTGAATAAAGGACTGCCACCAGCAAGGAAGCAGAGTGGCTAATGCTCTAGCATAAGAAAAGTCACATCACTTAGTCCTATTTGCAGCTAAAGCATTCCACAAATTCATAACTCAGAAGTGTTTTTGTTGGAACAGCACTGTTACATGCTCTGTCTTCCTTCTACGTAACAAAATATCTCCTTTTGACTTATGAAATCATGGATACTTTAACAGACATTAAAACTGATCTTGTTTCTTTACTGAATTTCCAGGGATCAGGTTTTGCATATTGTGCCAGAAACATTTCAGCAAGTCCAGCATCTTCAACTTCTTTGCAGTACTTTAATGGTAAGTGAAAATAACCACATGCCCAATGAGCAGAGTGGGGTCTTGGGCTGTAAAACAGACATGCAGGCAGCTTAGGACAGGAATGAAGGTTAAAGTACACTAGAAAAAGCTTTATCTAACTTCTTTTTTGTCTTAGTGTAGTGTGGAATTGCCCTTCTACTACCTGAAAGAATTTATGTGAAGACGTTAGTTTCTTCGCATGGCTCTGTGAAAGTGCTGCTCCTTATCGGTGGTGCCTGAGTCAATAAAAACACTAAGGCTGTGCTGTGTGCTCTAAGAACAGGTGACTGGAGAGTTATGGGAACAATTTGAAGGAAAACTTCTTTCATTTGTTGATAGGCAACTACTCTTTAATATATTTTCTCATTCTGAAAACAGAGCTTCATTTGTGCACTTCTTTCTTCTCTGCACAGCTGGATTTGTGGAAGCCCCTGCTGCCTGAAGACATCAGGGCTGGAGAAGACCTGCACATAAGGGTCCCAGCCCCTCTGGTACAGGAGGTGAAAGAGAGCTTAGATCAGCATATGATCTCTTACAGGTACAATCTCTAATACCTTCATGGGGAAGGCTGGCTCTAACAATCTTCCTTGCTGTCAGAGAAGGACCAAGCCCTATCTGATCAACAGTCAGCAAGTACTGGCAATAGGACCCAACCTTTGTTCCAAATGCTTCCACCTTGCCTTGACCAGCAAACGCAGACATACTATATGAACCCTTAAAAGCATATTCCCCTCTGCCCTATGTATTTACCTTCCACCTATCCTGGACTGTGAATTTGGAGTTGGAACCTGAGTCAGCCCAATCTGTCTTGTTTCCTGCTCTGGCCTTCTCAGTGGTCACTGAGAGGATGGCACTTCGATGTATGACTCAATTTTTTAGTCTAAACTCAAGAGGCCAAACTTGGTATAACCACTACTTATAGAAGCATGATTTGCTTTTGCAAAGCATGGATATTTGAATGCAGGGTCCTCCCTCTTCTGGAGAGCCCAAAGGTTTCATTGGTGTCACTGCAGGGAAGCAGTCTCTAGCTTTCCTTTTCCCTTCCCCATCTCTTGTTGCTCCTCTGGCTTGGAGAAGAGACCTTTCAAAGTGAATATTCAGCTACTTTCTTCAAAGCTTCATTTTCCTACTGCTATTCCCTTCACGAGGCTGGTAAGAATTTCCTGGCACCATCCAGCCAAACAGAGACATCCCATCTTAGGACAAAGATCCCAGTAGCAGCTGTCCACTGTGCATGCAACTGGGAATGTCAACTGCAAATGTCCCATGAAACTTTATCACACCTACCCAGCCTCATGTCTTCCCTAACTTACAACCAGATCTAATCCAGATACAAAGAGTGTTTATAAAGGCAAATGGGATTAAATAAGATCTATTCCTCACACAGTCCTGTTCCCATTTGGAATTGACTCTTTCAGGTAACTGGTAGCTAATTTAATTTAGCTGTATTTAATATAAACAACCCTGTAGTCATTCAGGGCTGATGACAAATGGCCTATGGACATACACTGACATTTACCAATCAAAGATGAGTTTAAGGAGGATTGGTGTCACTTCAAAGCTGTTTTGAGTTAAAGCTGATCTTGACATCCTGCATCTTGCCTGACAAGTTCCTTTAGTAAGTGTGATGCCCTGACAACCAGAAATGAAGAGATTTGAGGTTAGAGCCAGTAAAAATTATCTAGCACAAGGTTTAGATATTCAGTACTTAGACAACATTCCAGAAGATATTTAACCTCTTATTTATGTCAAGACTCTTCATTTTCTAATGGTTTCAACCATTAGAATTCTAGTGGAATTCTAGTGGAAATTTGGAGACTAAACTGAAATTAGCAACTTAACTTTGTTTTCCTTTGGCCAGAACTATATCTACCTTTCTTAGCGTTCTAAAGAAAGAGATGAGTAATTATTAGTCAAGATGAAAATTTTGGCTTTGTATTGCAAAGAGGCTCAGATGAGTACAACAATAATAGAGTCAAAGTCCCTATAACAGATTCAAAGCAGGAACCACCCTTTAGAAGGCAGTTGACATGCAGGGAAGGTAAAATGACAGTTAGGTATATAATGATAGAGAAATAAACGACAAATTATAAGGACATCAATATTCCAACTGTGTCAGACTCTGTGGTTTCAATTCTCCAGAGCACTGATAAGGTATTTTGCGTGTGTGGTTTCACTTCATGGGAATTTTCACTGCCTGAATTTTAGTTTGAAGTTTAGATGTGGATAAACATCAAAGCTCAGGGTGAAAGTCAGCTGTAACTACTCTTAGAAGTTTCTTATGTGCAGTTTCCAGAAATGCTGATAAGTGCCACTGTCAGCAGAAAAGCCTGTTAGCACTTCCAGCATTTGAGATCAACAGTGTTTGAGCTACCTTTGCAATTGTCTTCTTGCAAGGATTTACAATGAGCACGGATTTGCAGCAGTTACAAGGAGCTGATTGCAGTGAGAAAGAACAGCCTCTGATGCAAAGTCCACTGAAGCCAAGGAAAAGGTTTTATTGACTCCCTGGATCATGGAATCATGTCTGTGTCATACTACTTTCTGAGCTGTTTTTGTAGCTAAAAAGCAAAAATAGTTATTTTAAGGAAATAAGGGGTTTGTTCTGATTTTGGCAAATTGCAATTAATATTTCTGTGAAATCTTTGCAAATTGAAAATGTCTCAATAAAATATAATGAAACCCTAATCTTAAATATTTCTCTTTCCATTCCTTTTTCCAAAAGGTGGTATTTTCAGAGTTTTTCTCAAAAATAGAAGTGCTGAAGAAAAGAAAATCTTGAACTTTTATTTTTCTTGGTAGAAAATTGACAACTTAAAAAATCTCGTAAAATTATTATTGTAAAACTCTGTGAAAATCTCAGTACTTCGAACTTTGTTTTACATTAAAGTAACTGTAATGCTGATGGCAATGCTTTTGCTAGGCAATTCACAGCAGAAGAGGTTAAATCCTTTCAATTGCTGATGGAAGCAATGTACCCACCATGGTAGTTCTGCAGTAACTGTTCAGGATTGTTTTCTCTTCTATCTTCCCTTTCCCCTTCCTTCAGAGTCCTAATACCTGACGTGCAGAAACTTGTGGATCAGAGCATGCCAAGGGAGAGGAGCAGCCACAGACAAGTCTCAGGAGGTTATGACTACACCGAATACCATCCAATGGAAGAGGTAAAGAAGAACCTAAGTCCGCTCATGTTCTTTGTTGTTTTCTGTCCTGTAAATGCCACAGCAGGCAAGTCTGTATTTGCAGAAAGCTCAGCTAAAGTCAGTGGACCTCTTTCTGGCTTTCTTCTTTAAAGAATCAGTCCTTACTCTTTGACTAGAATCTTAGCCTGGTTGAATTAAATATGGATTTGCCATTGATTTTGATTAAATCCTCAATTCTTCACTGAACAAAATATAAATGCTCTGTGCGAAGCAGCTGCACTGTTTTGCAGATAATATTCTGTGGTTCAGTTGACTGGTTTGCTACCTTTCTACCCTGTCATTCTTTATTCCTAGTATTCATTAATTTCAGTTCCAGTTTGTTTGGTGCTGAGCCAAATGTGAAGTGCAATGACTATTGTGGTGTCTGGAATCCCAATCAGGAAGAAGAGGTGAACACTGGGATATCTGTAGAAAGAAGTCATTTAAGGGCAGGTTTTTGGCACTTTAGGAGAAAACAATGTCATAGGCATGGGCAGTGATGAATTCTTGGTGCCATGTTTCACGCACCAGTTGGCAAACACGGACAGAAGCAGAGCACGGTGGTAATTCTTTCTCCTAGCTGCATAGTAAAAGTGAGAGAACAGAGTCAACCCTCATGTATGTTTTGATTGAGCTGCCCATTGAGGACGACTGCTGGTGACTCAGATGTGGAAAATCAGTGCTGCTAGGGAAGAGACTGTAATACTGTTTTGAAGATTTGATGGTGTGGCTTCTTGTCTGGTGAACTCAACAGGAAGATGCCCAGTAGGATGGGCATGGTGAATGAGATCCAGAATGGAGTATCCATATTGCATTGCAGTGATGTTCTCTTTCAACACTCAGTGAAATATGACCATGCCTTTGCACAGAGGCATGTGAAACACCTTCCATGCCTGTAAGTGACATCAGACTGAAATAAACTTGGAGGAAAATCTTGCTTGTCTAAATAAAAGAAAATGCTTTAATCTGGAAATGGAAGTGGGAAAGAGAAGGAAACTCCTACTTTGGACCAAGAATTCTTTGCAACTATTTCAGATTTATCAATGGATGACTCAGATCCAGAGGAACAACAGTGAGCTGGTAACTCAGCACTTCCTGGGGAAGACATTTGAGAATCGAACAATGTATTATCTACAGGTAAGGGAGGAACATTCCCTTAATAATAAAACATATCTTAACAAAAAAGAAAAGTACTGAGGAGAAGACAGGATTCAGATGTTTCCTAAGATAGTGTTCATCCCAATTCACTGAAATAACAGGAGGTGGTTTTACTCCTCTACATTACGGTAAGATTTGCCAGCTTTCACGTACACTATCATTATGAGCTTGCTATTGCTATTATGTACTGAAAACAACAAATTTAACTGAAGTCTTGTTTAGAAATACAAATCAAGCTGAAACTAGCTTGGCAACAGCTGTGTGTGAGGATAAAGACTTTTGGTTTGTCATTTTTATTACTTTTTACAGCAGATAGCCTTTCTGCTAGCAGTATTCCACGACTTTTTTTTATTGGACACACTAGTAAAAACCATAGTCTTAATATTTGGGTTAGTTATTGCCTAATCTGTTCCTATCACTGAGTAGTATTAGATTCCCTGCCTTTTTGTGACTCCCCTTCTAAAAAAAAATTTAAAAGTCTTCAACTAAGAACAACTACTCCTGTGAATGACTAATACAAATAAAAAAGGAAAAATATAAACTGTTCTATTAAGTGTTCTATTCACACTCCTGCTCAACAGACACTTTAAAGCTCATGCCTTTTGATACCGCAGGGATGGGGTTATTAGGAAAAAGAGCTTGTTATAAAGATGTCTGTAATAATAATAATAATAATAATAATAATAATAATAACTACATTAAGCTATTTTATTGTAATGTAACAGTTTTTAAATTATCATTTTTACATTCTCTCAGATCAGTCAGCCATCAAATACATCCAAAAAGATAATTTGGATGGACTGTGGGATTCATGCCAGAGAATGGATCTCTCCAGCCTTCTGTCAGTGGTTTGTGAAAGAAGTGAGTCCTTATCTTTCCATTTAGATAATAAGAAAACCATATTATTTGGACACTTCAGTTCTCTTCTCTACTATGATACCAAGAATTATGTTTTTCTGTTAAAATGTGATTTGCAAAATTAGTATATAGTACAGATATCTGTGGAGACCAAAGTCCAAATCACAGTTTGAGATATGGGACAATATTAGTTAGTGCACCAGTTCCTCCACCTGAACTGTTTCCAAAGCCTTCCGAAACTTGCTATCAACCTCTCCTTTTCCCACTGTGGCTGTTGGACCAAGCCTCTCTGTATCAAAAAGTCATAGTCCTCCTAAAATAAAGAAACCCTAATCTATGATATAGCAATATTCCATGTGCACAGAAAGTACCTGGCACACTGAGGATCAAGTAGATGTTGGATACCATGGCGATATCCAGGAGTGAGTGATCACTTGATGATAGTTCTAACCTCACTCTTTGCAGTGATTACCACTAAATTCTCTGCTCAATGGTCTGCATTTTTTCTTTTCAGATTCTTCAAAATTACAAAACTGACCCAAAGATAAGCAGATTTCTGCAGAATTTGGACCTCTATGTCTTGCCAGTCCTCAATATTGATGGCTACATCTATTCCTGGGAAGAAGTAAGTAGTGAAAATCCAGGAACTAGACTGAAAGTTAGATGTGCCCAGCATGCTTTGCTACTCTTAGATAGGGTCATAGCAATTATACTTAAACAGAACACAGTGATACTGGCATAAACCCTCTCATGGCAGAGAGATTTTGTTTCTTCTGGCAAATCAGTGGTCATTTGAGATTGCAGAGCTAAATATTCCTAGCAAATGTCATGAGACTTGGGAAGACAAAACCACAAGATCAATTGTTTTTGGGTTTCTGGGGATGGGCTTACTTCTTCAATAACAGCCCAAGGCCTGGTTTGATGGAGTTAAGCACGTCTGGAAGAGTCATTCATTCTTCACAAAAGATCTCCAGTAGCAGATGGGTCTTAGCACCTTTGCACGGGACAGGAGGAGAATTGGCCAAATATTGGGCTATTTGGTTTTGAAATAGGTGTGCCCTCCCAAATAATCTTCCTTTTCTGGTATGGAAAATAATGCAAAATGTTGGCCTTCAGCCACTCTCACCATGCTTCCAGGCTCCTGTGCCCAGCTGAAGCATCTTTTAATCCAGGACCTTTGGATGGCCCAAGAGGCTCAGTCTACCACCATGCTGGGCTGTCTCCCAGCTTGCTCCCTGGCAGGTTTGTGGCATACCACACACTGCACTGGGATGCATGGGTAATGCACCTGGGAAGCTCATACAGGCAGTGCAGTGAGGTCTGCACAGAACCAAGTATAGCCGTGAGTATAGCAGGGAACCAAGGAGCAGTAGCAAGATTAGCTCACAAAAAAGAATTAATCTTCTTGAATCTGAAACATACTATCGTCTCTTATCCCTCACAATGCCAAGTCTTGATTAGGGGTGCCACATTGCACAGAAGCAGTTGAGTACTACAGAAAAAGCATACTTAAAAAAAAAAGGTCAGGAGTCTTGTTTCAGGGTGCAAGCAGGTTTGTGGCAGATGACAGCCTGGCTGTAGTAGATGAATTGTTCTATCACTGAGCTTTATCACTCTTGCACACAGAGTTGTACTCTTACAATACCAGGGTTAGTTAGAATGCAGAGGTCGAAAATAAAGGAGTATTTACACCATAGTATCACTGGGCCATATGGATCATTGAGTTTTTATTATGTAACAGAAGTTACTTTTCTTTAGGATCGTTTGTGGAGGAAAAACCGTTCTCCATATGAGAATGGCACCTGCTATGGCACAGATCTGAACCGAAACTTCAATTCATCCTGGGGCAGTAAGTTCGAAGTATTTCAGATCATGAACACAAATGTAAAGCAAGAGTAATACCTAGTTTCTGAAATAAAATGTAGTCCTATAAGAAAGGAATATTCATCTTGTTGTCATCAAGGCATATGTAAAAATAAAATCCTGGTTTGTCAAAATATTAACTCGTTGACTTTCAACCAGCTCTTATTTTTGTGAGCAGAAAATTGCTCTTATGTAACTATGCCTCTAACTCACTGCAGGAGCAAGCATCAGCTCTAGGCAGGAATGTTAGGAGTTAGTCACTTAACAGCCAGTATTTACATTTGCCATGAATTTCAAGGAGCCTCCAAAGTTTCCCTAGCGGTGTGGTACACTGCGGTGGTGTCAGAGTGTTTTCGCTGCAGCCATCCTGTAAACGTGCAATAAATATTTCAGCCTTGTAGCAAGTTTTAGTTGCTACCTACTGAGTATAATGCTAAAGTCCTACTGAGCTGTCTAGTCCCCTGCCCACATAAACACATGCCTTAACACTTCAAGGTAAATTTCCCAGTTCCCTCTGAACTGGTGTTCTGTATTTCTCCTTTGATTCAGTGTTTGTATTCCTCCCCAGGTGTTGGTGTATCTTCTAACTGCAGCAGCGAAGTCTTCTGTGGATCTGGACCAGAATCAGAGACTGAGACAAGAGCTGTGGCTCAGTTTATCGAAAGCAAGAAGAATGACATTTTGTGCTATTTAACAATTCACTCCTATGGACAGCTCATCCTCACTCCATATGGTTCCACAACTAAACCTCCAAGTAACAATGAAGAACTGGTACGGCAAAACATTCATCTTCTACATTTGTAGAGAGCAAGTATAGGCAGTAGCATGTGGTGCAACTTTACTTACGCTCTGTCCTTTCCTTCAGAGGAGCTGGGCTTGTTCAGGGACTTGGCTCCCAGAGCTACTACTTCTCTGTTCAGCATCAGTAAGGTTTATTTGCCTCAGAAATCCTAATTCTTCATCTTAAATCAGGAAAGCTGAACTACTACAAATAGGGTTAATGCAAAGCAAGGTAAGTGGAGAAGAGCACCAACTTTTGCTGCATACAAGAATGAATTTGCACTTTAGGATGCCAGCACACTATATACGTGTGGTTATCATGATTGTGACCAGAAAGGGTACTCCAAACATGCTCTCAGAAGAATGAGAGCAAAGTAAGTACCTATTTCTTGGTTACTTCTTCCCTCAGTTTCTGAGTGTTCTGATGTAAGTTCACTTATGTGTGTATTTATGAAGATTCCAGTAGCTGAAGCACTAGTCAAGAGCATGAGGGATTTGGAATTGGACTTCATATGAGTCATTGGAGAAGTCTTTTATTTTGTCTATGGCTCAGTTTCTAAGGATGGTGAGATACAGAGTCTATGGCAATAAAACTAGTAAGAGGTCGATCACTGCCGTAGTCAGTACCGGTGTGTTATACAGCATAGACTCTTAATTCTCCAAAATACAGGCTCTAGCTTTACAGTAAAGCAAATACCATCTCTACCTAGTAGCAGAGTAATTTTTTAAATTTTAACACAATTTTCATTAAAAATAATTAAGAATGCTTTGTCCAAATGTTTCTAATGGGTTCCTCTAAAGACCTGAAGTAATATCAAAACTTAAAGATGATCATATGTAATTGTAAAGCTGAAAGAGACAAAAATTTTGGTCCACCCAAAATAATTGCCAAAGGTACTGCCACTGATGACAATGCTGTTCCTATTTTGAATTTCCAGATGCAAGTTGGAAAGGAAGCCGCTGCTGCATTGACAGGAAAGTATGGGACCAGCTACAGAGTAGGATCAAGTGCTTTAATTTTATGTAAGTTTTTTTAAGTTTCCCTTTGATTGCTCTGTGTTTCAAAGAATTCTTGTGTCACATGCATCAGCAAGTACTGTTTTGCTGAGTTTCTACTTTGAGTAATATTTAAAGGGCTGGTTTGGTGCAACATGTAAGCCACAGTCATTTGAATACAAGATAACTCTGTAAGTTATTAATCTGACTGCAGGAACAAACGAAGCATTGATCAGAAGCTAGTTCCTACGTGGGTTCCTCACAGATCCATCACAGGGGACAGAATGAGATTGGTGATAGATCATCCTGACCCTGCTGAAGTCAGCAGCAAAACTCCTATTTGTCTTCACTGGAATCAAGCAAAAATTAAAATCCCAATCAGGTCTACAGTTACTCCATCAGACATTATCACACAGCAGCTGCTTGCAATTCTGTATGAAATATATCGGTTTCAGCCCTGTTCCTAATAGGCTGGATGGCCACATCACGAACACATCACAGCTAATACTAGTTGACAGCCTTTACAAAGAGGATTGTGGGCCCTAGAGACTGCCTAGTAAACCCAATATTTTCCCAGTAAGCAATAAGTCACGCTAGTCAGTGAGAACAGTAAGTAGTTGGCTCCAGAACCCATGTGGTTTGCATATTCCAGTGGCTGTCTCTGCCAGTCCCCAAGTGCCAGTCTCTGAGTCACAGGCTGCATGACCAATGCAGCGTAAGTGTAAGGCAACTTTCCTGTGCCTAAGGCTGCATTTTGCCAGAGTTTGTTCTTACACTGAATAGGTAAGAAAAACAATCCATGAGGAAGATGAACAGAGAGATACAGGGATAATCCAGAAATTTTTCAGATTTGACCAAAATTATGCTTAAAAAAAAAAAGTTCTAGTCAGTATCAATGTAGGAAATGAAGTACAAGAACAGACAAATGTCCAATCCATCTTGTACCCCACACTAGTCACAGTAAATTGCTAAAAACACAGAATCCCTGAAACTCATCTCCTGTTATTGTACAATACCATCTTATGAAGAACTGTGTCACTTAGGAAACTCCACGATACTTACTGTTCTCTGTGTCACAGTGATATGTGGTTACTGCTTAGGGATTCTGGTATAAACTTGTGTTAACTATAGCAAGAAGTATTTTCAAAGAACCATCCTTAATATAAATATTTCCTCTCTATTTTTAAATTCACAGACAGTAGCTCAGGCTCCTCACGAGACTGGGCCCACACAATTGGCATTCCTCTCTCCTACACATTTGAACTGCGAGACACGGGTACTCATGGATTTGTTCTCCCCGCCGACCAAATCCAGCCCACGTGTGAGGAGACTATGTTGGCTGTGACAACTATCATAGACTATGTTGATAAGAAGTACTTCCCAAATGGAGCTGTGGTGCTGACCTCCAGCAGCCTGGGCCTGAGCCTTTGCCTGAGTATTGTACTTACGTGGACTGTTTCTTAAAAACGGCTTAGAGAAACTAGCAAGAGACTCACATGAAAAATATAACATCCCCTCAAAAATAAAAAGTTATATCACCAAAGGAACTAAATGTCCAGTATTTCAATAAAGGCTCACTCCATAAAATAAAAGGACTTGTGGTTTGATACCTATATTTTTGGGAAGAAGGAAAAGATGAAGAGCTGTGGCAATTTCCCAAGCTTTACTTGCTGGCTCTGCTTATTATTTAAGTGACCTTAAAATATTCATGACAAGTATCAATGGGGACAGAGCACTATTACTCCCTGGTTCTCTGGAGCATGTTTTCAGGGGCTCACCTGGGCCCATGCAGTCCTTCTGTCAGCCACAGTCCTGATCTGTCACAATTTTCCTTACTGCCTGAACCCGCTGACTTCTGTGTGTTGCTGGCCTCAGCAGGACGCCTTAGCAGGATGCCTCAAATGCCACTACAGAAAACTGGATGGCTTCCTTGACATCCACTTTCCTTCCCTAAACTGCCACATTAAGATTTGCTAGAAAATACAGGGCCTCAAAAGGTGGTGAAAGGTCATAATCAGGAAACCATCTACAGCAGCCTGAAACAAGCTGAAGGGTTGAATTGGTGCAAGCATGTGGGGACAGAGAAGAGGTGTGGCCCTGTCACTTAGATGCAGTCAGATTACTGAAGATAGAAGGCGCCCAAATCCTCCCAAAATTCAAGAGGGAGTGAAAAGAAAGATAAAGATGGGGTGCTATTCCTACAGAGCAGACCAGAGAACTATTTTTTTGCATTTTCAACTTCCAAAACTGACTGGTGGTGACAATTATCCTCCTTAATTTAGACTCGTAAGAGATTTCATAAAGATTGTACATAAAGAAAGTCTATTTACGAAGAGGTTCCTTTCTTACCAACCACCTTAATGCTTTGGGGCTGACTACAGAAGGACTGGGGCCCAGACGTCTGCTCTCCATTACTTGGGAGAGCCTGCAGGCTTCAGGGATCTGCCTGGGATCCTCATGCAAAGCTGGAAGCTCAGTGGAAAGGAAATGTTTCAGCCCATTGAGCAGGGACCCTCCACTTGAACCACTCAAATAGGAATGCCAAGGTAAGAGCTTCTGTGTTGTTACAGCCAACACCAGAGGGTGCAGGGCATTCACTGAAATAGGGAAGGCCTATTTTAACCTGTACTGTGCTTTTAAATCCAGGAGTCCCACATCCCAGAAATACGTCCACCAAGCTTGTCTACTACAGATAGCAGATGGGAGATTTTGTCCTGATAGAAAATGAAGAATCCAGGGAATAGAAAAAAAAGTATGAAATGTCTGATTTTCTTAGCAAATGTCAAGATTGTGCTTGAAAATTGAAAGTGTGCTAACCAGAGATCTTTCAACAAAATATTTCCAGCTTTGGGGAAGAGAATGCTGTCCAATTCTCTTCCAATGTTGCCAAGAGAAGGATGTGTATCACCTCACCATGGTACCGTTAAAACAAAAAAAAAGGTAAGATAAAACTTCGCAGTCATTTTTCCAAAGCACATTCTATTGCCATTTTGCCTGTATTATTAGTTGACAAATCTTAGCTTCTGTGTTCATTGTCTACAGATTATTACCAATTGGTGAAATTAAATCTGCCTAACTCCTGCAGGTTCCCCAGGGCATTGTCCTTCCAGACCAACCACTCACTTACAGTAAGACCCGTCTGTTGCTGGGCGCTGGAGCAGGTGTCACTAATTAGCGCCTCTCCCCACAGAAGCCTCATTCCCTAAACTTCTGTTTAGTTTAGGATGTGACTTGTAAGCCTTTATATTTGTATTTGTATATTCTGTCTTTGGAACTGTAAAAAACAAGACAAGTCCATCTGGCCCATGACTGTGAGCTATCTTTAAGCAAGTGAGGTTTGACCACAAGTGTTCTGTAGCCATTTGCTGGCGAGCTGCAGTGAAGATCACTGGTGCCACCAGCAGCAGATGGCAGTGCCCTCTGGGAAGCAATGCCCACATGCTGACCTTGCCAAAGCCAACCCAAGCCTGGGCTGCCACCAAACACTTTCCAAACCTAACCCATGACTACGCTGGCAGAAAAATGCTGCCAGTCAGGGCTTCTTTACTTTGGCAATAATCATTACCTAGAAGAATGTCTGCTGCTGTCAGCACACTGATTATGCCTGGGTGTACAGCTCCTTGGATCTGTTAGCAATGGCTCACCCCCTTTGCACAGCGAAACCATAAATGAACGTTGTGTGGAAGCAGCACCTTGCCCCTACTGCCACTGCAGAACAGATGTCCTGCAAGGAGTGCTTGCAGCCCCTGTTAGGAACTATTGTTGCACAAGCAAGGCACAACCTCTAAAAGGCCAAAGCTGCAGCAAATTGATGTTTACAGATTTTACGTGGGCTCTATATCTCACATACCCTCCCAGTTTGCTGACTTCTCTGTGTATCTTTTGAGCTTGTAAAAGAGTGACATGTATGGCTGACAAAAGTCACTGCAGAGACGGTGTATTTTACCAACCATGTTTTGGAAAGGAAAATTTTAATGAAAAATGTAGTGTGGATGTCTCTGCTGAAACTCTCCTTAGTTCACGAATCCTGGCTTTCTCTCTCCTGCATTCCTTTGTTGCTTTCTCTGGCCCTTGACAGTTTTTGCTTTATGATGAAGTATGGAAAGAGCTGCATTCTGGTCTCTTGCATATTAGTGGAAACACAACATTATCCTACTGAGACCATAGTGTGATTTTCGATTCATTCATGTAAACACATGCGAAACAAAAAGTTGTCATAAAAAGCTAGAAGATTCTTCTATTCGTTGTCATTTCTCCCCAGTGATTTTACCAAGATCCGTGCTCCTTCCCTTTCTTTCTCACAGTTAAACACCTGTATTGTGCTTGCTTTATTATATAATCAGTACTGTGAAGGTTTAATTACTTTTGGTCATTCAGGTTATTGGAAAAAACAAGGGCATCCCAGTTCTGAGTAATAGTGTTCTATATCATCCTTGTTAACATTTTGTCTGTAGTACAAAAATAAAGATTGACAAAAGGACCATCAGTGATCTCATTCCATTTCACACAAGGAGCTCCTCTCTCTGCTAGTTTTTCCTCCATGCTATGTTAATTTGATACAGTCCTCAGGCTCCTAACAAGTTAGCAACACTGCCCTCATTAAGGAAAGTGAACATATCACAAGGGAACTATAATATTAAATGAACGTGTGTAGCCTCATTTCTTAGAGCATCACATGATGGAAGAGCAAAAACCTGCAGTTTTGAGGGTACTGTAGAAAATACCTCTGGCAGATCACCTTCTGGGGAAGCATTTGCAACTCAAGTTGTTACTTCCTGATAAGCTGCTTATTCTCCAAATATCATTCTTTTGTGCAGATTCTATTCCAAGCGAAAAACTCTCAGACTTAAATATCTTACACTGCGTATGAAAACTGGGAGGAGTCTTAACTAGAACAAACCTGCTCAGAAACACAGAAGAATGTTCTCAGTCTGTTCCAGACAATTTCCCAAACATAGACTGGGGGCCTACTTCATACAGAAAGGTCAGGCTCTGATTGAAAATCAAAGTATCCCGTGCTGGTTTTGGGCTCCCTTTAGCCAACAAGCTGTAGATACATGTGGTCCTGATAAGCTTTATCTCATTGCCCATGTCTTCTTTCAGCTTCATCTAGAGCTGAGTTTAATTGACTAGCTGGGATGTCCAGTTGTTTCATACACAAAAACAACAGCAGAATCCAGTGCTTTATTGAGACATGCTGTTCTAACAATTTCCTTCCTTGTAAATGGCTGGCCAAGGCTGCTTTGTTTTCATTACCACTAAGCTGAGAGGGGACAAATAATAAGACAAAATTACCAGGGGTTATGATTGGGCATCAGGATTAGTAAACTTGAGTACACTTAATGAAGATCTTGTCTAGAATACATTTTATATTTCTTGTATCTGTCTTCCAACAAATCTGTATGATCCTTGTCGGTATAAAGCATAAAGGAATAATTTGATAACAACCTGTCATCACTTGCTCCTGCCTGCCAAATCTCACGGAGTCTGTTTATGTGCATGGTAGGCATCCATAAAACCCGCTTCTTTTCTGCAAGCTGGCAAACAGTATGAGTGCGCTATTCAGAAGAGGCAAGTGGAAAGAGTAAATGCAATGTCATCATCACACCTTTTAATTCACCTCGGTACTCTGACCTGAGGCACATCCCATCACAGCTGCCCTCTGTTGTGTGGGAATGCCTCAAATGAAGGCAACGTAATTTAGGGAGAGGTGGTTAAGATTGCATAGTATCAACTGCAATGGAAAACCCCTAGAGGAGGGATAGCATTTGCAAAACTGTTGGAGATTTATTGTGCTGACAAAGATGTAAGTACACTGGCTTTAGCAGTGGGAAAGAGGAAATAGATAGGTCACAGATGGACTAATCATGCCATTTTCCTAGTTTTAGCTTCTTCTGCATGAGTGTCTAGAAAAGACAGCCTTTGTTTTTAAAATGCAAACTCTTCCTATTCTCAAACACCCATACAGCTTTACCTGGGAGAGTTCTGAGGAGGAAAAGGATTACTGATGAATGTTACTTAGCTCTGATTACTGAGGCACAAGGCGGAAGAAAGATAAAATTAATGAGGGAGATACTGAGCACAAGCAATAACCAGACAGCAAGGAACACACAAGCAGGCAACACACTCTGTGATAATTAGGTGTAAAAGTCTATTTGCCAGAGACACATAACAGAAGTTCCCATCCTGAGACTGCAGTGCAGGCCTTTATGGGATTTACTGCTTGTGCCAGTGCAGGTCAATCAACTGACTGCAGCAAGCACTCCCCATCCACTGCCATCGTCTAACACACAAAAAATGTAAGTTTGTGTTTTATGTCTGTGTTCCTAGTTTCTAAACGCAAGAGAGAAATACATGAATCTATGAAAAAGGCCACTTTACTCCAAATTTTATCTTCTCACTTCAGTCACTGTTTCTGCAAAGTCTTTAGATTTGCCTCTTGGGACTTTTTTTTCCCAAACTATCCAGTTAAAAAAAAATGAAAGAGATTTTTTTACTCAGGTTTTGTAGGGGCTTATGCTTTAGCTTCCACTTGAAGAATGAGTCTTCATTTGGATTAACAACGTCATTTGTGGTTGACCACTTGTGATACTGGAATTGCTTGTGAATTTGTTGATGTTTGCTTCACCAGTTACCTGTGACACTGGTCGGAACCAATCACGGTACAATTGTGAAAACACTTGAAGGGATCATTATCTAGATGTAGAAATCTGGGAAAGCCAGCTCGGTGTCAAACAGTTGACTAGGAAATATTATAAAAGGGTCATACACAGGGATAACAAACCATCCCACACCAGAAGAATATAATTCTACTGGGGAAACGATTGCACAAGACTGCACAGCCAAAATGCATTACTTGGCATAGCTCCCATCTCAGAGACAGGTATTAAGCTACTTGTGCATGGACAAATCTGCCCTGCTGTATTTCATCTGCTATCCAGAAAATCTCATTCATTTCAGAAACTTGTTAGTGCCTTAAATTCCCAAAATATTATCCAAGGATATTCTCAGCATCCAAGCAACTGGGAATCAATACCAGTCTTGGGAAGGAGCAAGATGAAGAATAACGTTTAATAGCAGTTATTCATGGAAAGCAATCTAAACCATTTTTTCATATAATTTGGAGTACCAAATTTAAAGGATTCTTGAATTCTAAGGCCATCTCCATCATGATGATCTTGTGTCTTACTGAGTAGGACCAGAGTATTACTCATTTTCTGTGACCCTGAGTTATCAAGGACATGCTGGGCAAACAGCCAAGGTAATACAAGCTCCATAACAGTAATTTATATTTAAAGTTAACATGATGGCTACTACATGATGGCTATGCCAGTTGGAGGAAGGCTAGACCTTCCAGCTCTGGTAACCACTTGACTTAAAATTTTTTTTAGTGCATAAGAAATGTTATAAAGTGAAGCATATATCTTGCAAGTGGGAGAGAAGTCACACAATGTAATCAGCAAAGAAATAGGAAGAAGTAGTAGAATGATGAGGTGGAGAAGCAGTGAATCCAAAAGCAGTTTGGACACATTTTTTTAGGGAAAAAAGTCAGTGAAACCCTTATGGCTTCATCTGCACATAGGACTGTCACTGTGTGTGCCAGCAGAACAGATCAAGAGATTGATAGGAGTCCTGTTCTATTTAAAGGACATGGAAATGTGTGGAATCGAAGAAGTTAGAAATGGAAAATGGAAGAGTATTTATCTCCTAGGATTGCTCTCTGGGGTGCATTTCTGGGCATGGTTGTCTACTTGAGTCGATAAAGTCTCAAACTTTCCTCTTCTGTGTTCTGCTTCAAACTATGGAGTTGTACGTTTACCCTTCAGTTTTCAACCTTTTCCAATCTGTATGACTCTGTTCAGCAGATATATTTGTCATACATACACTTGTTTCGTTCAGCAAGTTTTACTTGTGTCAGTTACTTCTGTGGATCTCATGGACTTTCAAAGATCCAGGACAGCCACTGGCTTCACCTATTGATTGTCTTGTGGCACAAGTGTCACTGGGACTAAAAAAGAGCAGGTTCCAGAAACTGTCACTTCCATTAGACTGTATGGATAAGATGGATCATGAAAGTTTTTTTTGGTAGTAATATATAGGTTTTGTCCAGGCAACTAGCAATTTGATATTTATCTACTCTATGCTTTCTGTATAATATCAGCAGAAGACTGAGTTCTTCAACTATCTGCCAAGGAAAATCAGGAACTCCATTTGAGTTCTTTAAGCTAGATGTTGAGACAATGCTTGTTCTAACCCTACACCTACTGGTGTAGGATCACTCAAACTGGGCAGTCTGATCAGTCCCATTGTGCATTGATGTTATTCTTCAGTCCAGGTGAAGGTCTTCTTAGAGGATCTATTTTGATGCAAAAGTTGTTTATTTTCTGAATCAGCTAACATGGCACTTTCCCCAGCTGTGGGAAAGACACCATTTATTTTACGTCCCTGTACATCAAATACAACAACACCTACTGCAGAACTATGTTTGGGTTCTATTTGAACAGCAAAAATATCTTTTTATGTGACTTCAGTACCTCCAGTGAGGCCAACACAGTGAAGCCCCCATGGCTACTGGAAGTCTTACTCTTAGCAGAAAGTGAGACTACTCAACAAAGTACATGTGAACTGAAGAGAAAAAGAACCCACTTACGTAAAGTACCTGGCAAATGGACCACAGAGCACAGAATGGGCCCTACTCATAGCCCTGTATTCAAACTGAGACACAGAGCTTTAAAATGAAAAAGGGTTTCAAAGGAAAAGAAATTGTTTCCAAGCACGGGTCTGCCCTAAAAATACATAGCATCCTGGAGCTAATCAATATTTTTTGCCTATCACATTTCTTCCACATAGCATTTTTAGTAATGTAGTGCAAATTTCTCATTCTGCTTTTCTAAAGAAAAAACATGAAAAGCATTTGATAGAATGTTTAACAGGTATTCTGGTGAAACACACTCTACTTAAAGGTCACATTTTTTTGAGAGAGACCTTAGATTTCTATATGAAGTGCAGCAGGTTTTACCTACAGGACTAAGCCCAAACATTGACATGGTGCCATAGCATTCTTTGAAATTACTGACTGCACCTCTTTCTCAGCTTAAAACACACAAATACTTGACAGAAACCCACCAGGAACATTACTATGATGCTGTGTCAGGAGGAGGCTGTAGTGAGCTGGTGAGGAGTTTTGACCTCACTGAAAGCTGGAGTGTCTCAGAGGACTCTTCACTAAAGCACAACAGCGTTTTCTACCCCAAAAGTGGAAACAGAAGCTGCTTAAGGAGAAACCATCCTCTTCGTCGAGTAGTTTTTTCTAGACAAAAAGGAAGAGAATTTGTAAAACCACAATGTACCTCCAAGATATAAATATTGTGAATAAGTATTGTTCAATATGTTCAAGGAGAAAAGATAACTGACTATAATTTAAAAGGCAGTGTTAAACTTGCTGTACCAACTATTCCAAATTTAAACTTGAAATTAGTCCAGCACACCAGCAGTGTCTAAGAAATTTCTAAGGTTTCTGTCACCATGGTAGCTAAGTGGCAATGGGCTTAATCCTGCACTCATTGAGTACATAGCCAGACTTCTGCTGGCCCTAGCAATGCTGGATCTGACCCTGTAAATCCTAACATGCTTGAGTCCACAGCTTGATTTCTAAAACCTTTTTACCCACTTTCCCACGGCAAATTGGGTAGGGAATTCTGTGGAAACCATTCACTTGAAAGATGTCCGGGGGAGATTTCTTTCATTCAGCAACAAATCCCTGACTGATTAAAAGAACTATGTTGACAGCCCTACAGGAAGCCATGCCATCCACTCCTTGGGCAGCAGGCACTTCTGGCAACATGTGCCAATTTAGAAGACAGGGAACAGTAAGGGAGGAGAATCAGGAGTCAAACAAGGTCCCTGGAAACTTCCAAGCTGTTTTAAAAAGAAGGGAATTGTTGCCCTGGTTAATGCAGTTCCCAGTCTCTCACAGCCAACTAGACAAATCAACCATTATACTAAAACACTTATATGGTCCTTAGTGGATGATGATACAATGTAATGATTAGATAATATGCAGGAGTACACATAATAACTCCTCAACAAAATCACCAGGTCTGTGGGATAAAACTGCTTCTAAAAGCCCAGGGCCATAGACATAAACACTTAGGCTCTAATCACCTTCTGTTTTTATCCTCTTTTCCTCAAGAAATAAGGCCTGAGAGATCATACTGTCTATCTCTCAGCCTCTCCTTAATAACTCGTGAACCAGCTGGCTGCCTTCAGCCAAACTGGCAATGTGAAAGAGGTCAAAAAACAAGAAGATCCTGCAAGCTCCACAAGAAAAGGTGGCTGCATGGAGTACAAACCCCATGTTTGTGCCTTTGAGAGGGAAAGGGGTGCACGTTGAGGTCAGTAATTAGGACTTGTTTGAAAAGAGCTGCAGGGGCCTCTCCAAGAGAAGAGCAGAGGAAATTGTGGGTGCCTTTTGGCAGGCTTATGATGGAAATTGAGGAGAAGTGGGTTACAGACTGTGTGTGGGCCAGAACACAGTTTCTGAGAAAACTAGACTACATTAATTCTGATGCTTGGTTGTATTATTGTTTTCTGTAAAAATGATGAGGATTATTAGACATAGCTGGTAATTGCATTACCAACATGAAAAGGCCTTAACAAAACCACAAGGGGATGATGAGAAAAGAAGCTCCAATACTGAGAAACCGTGCAAAATGTCATACAGAAGAAGAGCCAAGATCAACATATAACTTACACTGCATGTTGACTAAAGCAATGTAAGTACTGAAAGCCCTCAAAAACAGGAAAGAGCCTGCAGGGCATTTAGAGTAAGGGTGGCACCTTCATAAATTGGTGTATGTTTTTGGACATACCTGAGTTCAGCCAAAGGTTGTTCTGAGAGTTCTTTGATCCTTTGGGAAGTTGGACAAACTGAAAGACCTTCTGCATTGCACTGTGGCTTCCTATGGAAGTGTTAACTCAGAGCTGACCATTGCATGCTCCAGAAACACACTTTAGCAAGTTTCAGTTTTGTAGGAATATGCTTAGAGCATCAGGATAAATGCTTAGAGATACAGCAAGCGTCAGCCCTAAGAAACCACATCCTTCAGACAGATCTGAGATGAGGCCTGTGAGAAATGAGGAAGCTATAAGCTATGCAGCAGCTGCCCTTATGGAAGTGACTGAAGAATCAGATTCTGCTCCCACTTGTGGCTTGAAAAGAAAGAGCAAGCCTGTAGAAATGATGGGCTTTTTTCCAATTTAAAGGCAATCTGGGAATAAAGTCCAGTTTCTACAAATTTAGCTGCAGCTGAAAAGACTGTCTCACTCTTCAATTGTTAAACTACTGCTTTTTAAAAAGCAAACAGAAGGCAAGGCAAGGAGGGAATTTTGCTCTACAGTAAGGAAGATCTGTTAAGCACATACCCTACATCTTCGTGAGATGACAGGATGATAATTTGAACAACTTTTTCTGTTGTATAAGTGTCACAAGACTCAAGGGGACTGCTAATTCCCTTTCCTACAATGACTCAGGCGGGGATTTCCCTTAGTTTTATTAGCCTAGTTGCTATTTTTCCTCCTACCCATTTTGTTGCTTAGGAGACTGCTAGTCATGAAAAAAACTCCACAAAGAAAACAAAATTAAAAAAAAAACCAGCAAGGCCCAGTCCCGCCACTGCTATCCCAAGTTATAGCATGCTGACTGCTCTTGCCCCCTGGGATCAGCCTGCACAGAAGGAACATGCTTTATTAGTATAAATAGTTGCCAAGGAAGTAATTGTTCAGGCACAGACACAGTTTGCTCTCCAAAAGCCAGGTAGTGTAGATTTATTTCTCGTGTCTTTGGAGCAGTAACAGAAGTTTCTCCAGCAGAATCATGTAATCATAGGCAATGGCTTCTGCGGCAGAGAGTTGGTTGGAAGACAGAGTCATAAAACAGAACAGCAATTTACCTGTCAATACATTAGGACTGTGCAATTCTATAATAATTATATGTACTTCCCTATGTAAAAATAAGAACAAATTCTCATTTTCCCGGAGAGGTTGTTTGTATGTATTCTAGTTCAGTATGATTATGGAGCCCCACAATAACTCTTCTGCCATGTTTTCATCAGGAGATCTCAACCTGCTTTCTAAGACTGGTCATCATAATTTCCTCTCTTCCCCTTACATTTTTTATCCTCCCTTCCCATCTTTCATTTTATAGAAGATGAAATTGCAGCCAAGAGCTCAGGTCAACAATAAGAGATGCTGAAAATCCCTTGATTCTGGTCCAGTCTTCTAATGACTAGAGTGATAACTATCACTCTAAAGAGAAACCAGAGTAAAGCGCTGTACAACACTTTACACATGGTAGAAAATGAATCCTGCATTACAAGCCTTGTCTTTTATTATCTTCTGTCTTTTCAAAAGGACCAAATACATAACATCTTGATAATGGGTTGAAGCTCTTTAGTTTTCAAATCTCTTGAAAATTCTGGTTCTAATTTTAGGATCCCAGCTACAGGTTTAAGAAATTAACGTCAGGCTCCTGTTCCTGACATGCTGAAAGTGTGGGTTTCTGGCACATGCATTTAAAAAGGGATGTGTTATAAATTGGCTTCCTAGGGCCTGAGGACTTTGGAAAAAGACTTATTAAAAGTTATGCAGCATTAGGAAGCAGAACACGTTCAAAAACTTCTGCTGTACAAGATGACTCATAAGGTTATACCACCGATTTTACTAGTAACACCAGAGGAAAATTACGTCCTAGATCAAAAACACTCAGATGTTGCGAACTTGTTCCTGGGGAAGACATATGACAAGTTTTACTGTGATTATTTCCTTAGCTGAATGAAGTGACTGAGAAAGCAGATAATATCAGCATATCCAATGCAAGCAGTAGGCAATGAGGGGATAAGTTCTTATGTCTTGATCTTGCACTTATTTGTAGATGCTGACACATCTCCCTTGGACTTTAGGAAAGTAGGACTGACACCACCATAGCTGTTCTTAATTTCCTGCTTTCTTTTCCAATGCATTCATCCTATCTGTAGCTCCCCGTGACTTGTCTTTTCAGATTTCCTCTCCAGGAAGCTTGTTCATGTCTTCCTATCTGTTTGCCTAAGCCAGTGCAGCTCTTCTCCTTTATATAACATTTGCTTATGATCCAGAGGTATCTTTGGAAGGGCGGGCATTTTCAATGATCTATCTGAAGCATGGACAAATGATAAGACTGTTAATGCCCTTTCAAAATTACTGTCCTCCCACTGGCAGGGACAAGGACATAGATGGGTTATATGTGAACCAAAATATATGATCAAGAAAGAACAAAGAGACAAAAGCACTTTCCCAAAAGAAGAAAGCAGATGAGGTTACATTCAAAATACGTGTTCCAGCGTGGAGTGACAACCTATGGTTGAAGACACAGGGTCATGACCAGCCCATCCTTCCTTTATTGTTAAGTTGGGAGAATTTATGTATTAATTTCTATTTCTGTAGCTCTTAAGACCAATACCAAGAGGTCAGGGCCATGCTGTAAAAGGTACAGTGACATTTAAAACAAAGACAGTTCCTCTTCCCCGTAGAGAGCACATACCTTGCAACCTAGACAGTATGCAGCACAAGGAGAGTGACACATTTCAAACGGGAGACATATGGGGGGCAAAGCAAGAGGCAAGCCAGGGACACTAGAGCAGGCTTGTTGCTCAGTCACAGGCAGAGGCAAACATCCTGATTGATGTCTGCTGCAAGCTAACTGGGTCATGCTGGCTGAGGGTGTGAAGTAGATTTTATTTTCATTGCCATCCTGCCTTGCTACAGGCAGCAGGAATAGCACAATGTGACTTCAGGAGCCCACAGATAACTGCCTGGAACCACCAGTACAATCCCCTTGTCTCCATCACAGGGAGGGATTTTTCATCAAGTGTGGTTGCTTTAATTCCCTCCTCATTTTAACATAAGCAAGAACAGCTGAGTCAGATTTGAAAGTCAGGTCTTCTGGCTCCAGCTCCTGGACTTTGAGCTCTCATCTGTCTGTTACCTCCCTCAGCTGGGAACACTTCACATCCATTTTCTTCACTGATTTCCTTTGTAAACCTGTTGTGCCTCACTTCTTTAGATAATAAGTTCTTTAGCATCCTCATTGCAGTCTGTATGTACAGTGCCAAGCATGACATGGCACCAGATCCCTTCTTGAAGTGTCTATAACTTACTAAAATCCAATCAGAGCTATAGGAAGGGCAGAGGAAAGAGAAACAACTCCAAGAGGTTATGCGGAGCATAAAAAGGAAAAAAAAAATTATCAGTGTTCCATTACCTTCTGCCATGAGGAAAGGGGCAACAGCTGTGGCAGCAGCTACCAGGAATGTCCTTAGTGAGGGTGGGGGAGATGGTAGTTTTGGTTGGTGGTAAACAACACGTACCTGTGTATCTCAAAACACCACTCCTTTTTTATTCATTTTAGCATCTCTTTTGACAGCTTTGGGCTTTTTTTCCCTTTAAGTCAATCAAATATAAGCAGTTGGTAGTGGGTCCACTTCTGAGTGCCCAATGCTTTGTTTGGGAAGCTAGGGAAATACAACATCACTTCCACCTTGTCTGAAAGGGATAAAAAACATCTCAAACCTTACACAGGCTACTACTTCCTTGTGGATTCTTATTGCAGGGTTAAGCCCTGTTTGAAAAATGGAGGAAAACTTGTATGGAAAGTGCCTGGAGGCTTTTGAACTGGTTTATAAAAATAGCTGCCTGAAGAAAAAAAAAAAGAGAGAGCAAAAGAAATGTGAAAAACAAACTCAACACCAAATAGTTTCTAGTGTATCCATCTACTGCAACTAGTGTGATATTAATAGAACACACACCAGCAGGGAGTGGGAAAATAAACATATTTTCACTCACATAAAGGGACTGCCTAAATGACTCACATATGCAAAAATAAATAAATGGCTCCCCATGATAATCTGAAACTATATTTTATCCAGATAAACAACTCAGCTTCTTGACTGTAACCTAACATGTTAAATTCACTTGGTTTTATTTGAGGGCATGGACAGATTGAGTGATCAATCTCTATTACACTGAGCTTTTTTTTTTATCCCATCCTTACAGTGCCATTTTTCTTCCCACTAGACATTTTAGTTCATTTCCCTGAGCCTTCTTCAGCTTAATAGCTGCATTTCAGACTTACAGTAAAAAAAAGCTATCAAACTTCCAGAGGGGAATGAATGTAAGTGAGTGTTGTGCACGAGAGGGGGGAAATATAAAAAATAAAAATGGAGTAAAAGGGCAATTGTTAGCATTGCATGTGCTGCACTTAGAGCATAACAGTTACATATCCCAGTTTCATAATGGAGGTGTTCAGGGTCAACCAGGTGCTGGCTTCAGATGCTGTAAAATCAAGAGGCAGAGAGGTTTTTGTCTTGTAGAACTGGCAAACAGGTATTCCCCATGAGAAATGGAATGAGGACATAGCAATTAACTCTCCCGTTCCTGCAATCGGAGTGCTAATCACATCCTTAGCAACTGCATGGTCACTATGGTACCGAAAACATCTTAAATCCTTTCTGACTCATTCTCCTGGTAACTTTGGTGATGGTCAGAGCAGAGGTGACGTGCAGCTGCTGACACTGTGCTGAATGATTCCATCAATCTCCATTCTGCTATGCTGGACGCTATTGCAAATGAGGATGAGCTCCAAAGATAGAAAGGAAGCCAGTAAGTGTCCAGAGAATCTGTGCTATTTGCTTTTCAGAAACACTGTGCAAATGACAAACACAACACTTCACTACAGCCTCTCTGCTCTAATAGTCTTAAATGTGAGGCTAATGAACTTTAGCTTTCAACACCATTGAGCCTCATTATACTGTAAATACCCTTTGTGTAACATCCTTTTGTGACTCAGATACCAAAAACAATAATGAAGCCATCAGAAAAGAAGGAAAGGAAAAGGCTACAATCTTAAAAAAAGAAAAGCCAATCAGATTCATCTTTTCACAGCAAGTATTTGTCCTGGGAGAAGCAGTGAAAAATTATAAAGGTTGTAATGGAAAAAATGCTGGATATTGAGACATTTATGGATGCTAACAGAATCAGAAAACAGCATACAGGAAACAGACTAACAATCTGTCCTTGACGGAGTTGCTTAGAGTGGTTGCTGAATCTCTCCTGCAAGAGGAGAAATCCCATGCACTGCAGACACAAACTGGAACCACCTTTCATTCACTGAACATGAGGGGTTCTCAGCACTAACTTGTAAATGCTTTGTGTGCTCCAGTGACACAAAAGAGCTGGAAGCCCAGCCCTCACTGTTTGAAGAGTACTGCTGACTCCCTTGCCCCCCCACTGGTATAAAGTGGTGAAGGAGAATTTACTCAAGACTCCAGCCCTTTATTTTCAAATCTCAACATTTTGGTACACAGGAAGACCAATCTTACTATCAGTCAAGCAGAGAGAAGTAAACAAGTGTTTTCAGGAAGAAGATGGATGTAATGTAATCAAAGTATATGAAGTCTATATCAGGACACCATGCAGTTAAAAGAATAGGAGGAAACATTCCATGGCAGCATATTTTCGATATCTTCCCAGATGCAGAACTATGTCCTTTGATAAAGCTGGTACTGATCATTTTTGGAGGCAGAACTGGTGAATGCTTTGTGGACCTAGGGTGACAAACATCTATTTTCACATGTGGGAGATAACATTTAAATGGAAGGTATGGATACTGGGAGATAGTCAACTGGAGTAGGAGTAGTACTGACTGAGAATAAGATAAACGCATAACTTGAGAAGGACTCACAGAATGGACATCTTCTATGTCAGCATTTATTATATACTCCTAATTGGAGGACCTCAGTTCTCCATTTTCCTAATAGATCCCTGCAACAAAGATCTCCTGAATGATGTATACACTACTCACTGATTGCTGGGCAAACATTATTGGAGTGTCAATATTTGCTTTTTTTCTAGAGCTATTGTTTTTTGAGAGGGTATAAGTCATTTTAGATAATACTCTACTAGAGATGTTTTAACTAACTCACAGAAATCATCTCGTACGCCTGCGCTGTGCTATTTTCATTGTGTTTTACTTTGCAGTAAAAACAACTGCTAGTCATGTGATAAATCCAGAACTTGAGCAATAATTAGTGATAGTGGAGCTGGAGATAAACCCATAATTGCAAGTTTGGTCAGCTTACCCAAAGCCTTCACCACAAACTTTATGAAAAATACTGCTCATTATTTGCATGAGGTTGCAGAACTGGGCATAGTAATTTGACAGGGTGACTGAGCTGTAGAGCTGTGCAGTAATACTTCAGATCATCCCATTGGTCCTTCAGTATATAGGGAACTGTATTTCATGCAACAGTCCCCCAAGGTAGATGGAAGCTCACTACTATTTTTGGTAATAAAATGCCTGGGGAGTCTCCTGCTGCGCTTGGAAAGAAGACAGAAGAAAAGTGGATTGCAAAATCCAAATACTATGGTCTTGGCTCCCTGACATAGGTCAAGAATATGCTGTTTGGAAGTCGAACACATATCTCAGATCTAGAAATCCACAGCACAGAACCAGAAGTTTCGAAAGGACAGCTTTGTTACCCATGGCTGTTTTGCTCACTTCAATGTTTTTCCTCTACCCTGCTCTATAACCAGGATACAGTTTGACCTTGTATATAAAAATGTGCCTTTCAGTAGGTGTTTAAATTAATGATTATTCTTATGAAAGTCAGTTGGGAAGATGTTTAAATCCACGATACGCCTTTTTACGTGTGCAGAAATTTGGTTTCATGAACAGGAGCTTCAAGCATCCGAAGTAGACAAAAATCTATAGTAAGGATCTGACAAGAAACTTTGTGTGTTCTATGCTAGAGCTTACATTTATATGAAGCATTACCAAGACCCTGCTAAACAGGAATTTGTCTTGTCATTAAACTTTGTGGTAACTGCTGGTCAGTGTAAGTCATGTTTTCCTTCGTGCACAGTATGAAGAGAGCAAGAGCCTCTCACAGCTCCAGTTGCATAGGATAGTTCAAATATTAAAGCGTGTGTGTTCAGCTCTCTGTACATTCTTGGGACATTTCCCAAAGGATCAGATATTTCAATAACACAACAAAGTTCCTTGCTTCCTCGTTTTTCACTTCTAATGAAACTTCCTCTATCAAAGACCAGAGCTAATGATCCAGATTTAATCAACAGAAGTATTTACATTTCAAAATAACGAGACCCACTCAGCTGGTAACTTGTTAATTAGTTCCCAAGCATTCTCCTTTTATCCTCTTGTGCTGCAGTGGTGCAGCTGACAATCCTTCCAATATTAAGGGAAGTTATTTGAGAAGTGTTATCTCAGAGTCCTATCTTGCTCCAGGATCAATTTACACCAATGTGTTGATTACAGGAGAACTACTCCTGATTTACCTAGAGGTAAATGTATTTATGTATCACACTGTCTTACCCTTCCTAACAAGTTTTTGCCTTGCGTTTTTGCATGCTGAACATCTGCAAAGCAATTAGGTGCTTGACTTTAAGCCCCTCTGCCCTGTTATCTTTTAACAATGTTATTCTTTCACTCTGGAGCTCCTAAAACTTGAGGTCAGATTCACATTTACAGAAAAGCTATTTATACCACTTTATAATTCAGTGTCATTTTTTTTCCTTAATTCTGTGTAAAGGCTCTTCTACCCAGCTATGCAGAGGTACCAGAATGTAAATAAGAATCTGCCCATAAATATTTTTTCTAGCACCCTGATATTTGTGAGTGTAGATGGATGTAAAGAATGAGGATCTGTTCCCAATTTCTGTCCCAGTACTAGTATAGTCTGAAATACACGTGCTGGGTTTCAGTCTTCTCCAGCAGCTCCCTCAGCAACTGGAAAATTCCATCAATTAGTCCTCAGTGCAGGATATGCTTCAGCTGACCTGCTGGTAATCAGTTGCTCCAAAACCTAGATCGATTTTGCCCTGTGATTATCAATTCTCCTGTCAGACAGAACAGACGATCTTAAAAACAAGAAAACTTTTCAAGAAATAAGATCAGGATGTTTTACTCAGCACACAATTTCCTCCTATAACCTAACTTTGCAAGGCACATAAGTGTGTGCTTAACTTCAAGCACAATTAATCACCTCTTTAGAAACAGGAAGTTTTTCTGGAACTGGAGACTATGTCTTCTCTTCTGCAGTTCCATAGTTGTGTGGTTGTGCATGTAGTTATGCACCTTCTTTTCTTCTTTTTCTTCTTTTTTTTAACATTTCCTCTTTTCTTTTTTCCCTGTCATATGTAAAACAACCGTGCAAAGTTCTTTTCTTTCCTAAACAGGGTGGGTGGGCAAAAAGACAATTATTTAAATTATGTGGTGGGGTAATAAGTTATAAAAATAGCAGCATATTCCCAACTTTTTAACAGGAATTCCTATTTCTGAACCATTTAAAATTCTCTGGAGGCCTGAGGACTAAGTACACATAAGACTGAACCTGGCTTCTTAATTAATTGTTTGTCTTCTATAAATTAATTACATAGCTTTCTGAAAACCACAAAAGAAGCGGCACAAATTGCAAGTAATACAAAAGAAAAGAAGAAATAAAACTGCCATGCAAAACTTTATCCTTCCCAAGTCTCTGGGACACCTTTTGAATACCCATCTAATTTTAAATGTTTGTAACCATGGCAAAAAAATGTTCCCACATGTTGCAAATGTGGAAAATATTGCCAATATTTTAAAAATATTTTAATAGAAAAGTCTCATCTATTAATCAGACATTTAGAGCCTGCATGTGTTGCCTGTAAAGCCAATGCAATGTTTCTGATTTTCACAAAAACGTGATCCAGCCCTAGCATTGGCAGAAGTTGTGATTTTTGGATCTGAGTTCCAGGGAACGAAATTCTAGAGATGTAATTCATGAACTGGAGGATTCAGTTTGGGTGTATTTCACTTGCAGTACTTGAAAGGAATCTAGCCACTTCCTTAAAGATAATATCATGTTTTTGTAAGGGTTACTCATGAAGATTCATTTTATCACAAGGTTTCCAGCTTGTCTGTCCATAGGAGGAATAAATCTTGAAGACTATCAAGATCTGATGGCCAAATTTGTGACAAGCAGTGAACTAAGTGCCTATATATGCAAAAACCACTCTTCTGATGAAAACTCCCTGATTAAATAGATGGTTCACTAGAACAAAGAGAAGAAGTAAGAACTGGGAAAGGGGGGTTAATTAATCAAGTGTTTTTTCAAGCTACTACTATTCTTTTCTTCCTGACTCATTTCTCTGTACTTTAAAAAACTTCATCATCCTAGAATAGTCTATCGATAGCACAAGCATTCACAATAGATTAGCCCAGAGTGGACTCTGATCCAATTTCACTGTTAAGACAAACCTTCCATTGACACCAGTGAGTTTCACCCTGAATTACACTTTTGTAGTTGACTGGTCAGTGCTCAGCTTTGCTGCCCACTTCATGTGATGCACACCATGCATCTATTTATTTAGGATCCAGAATGGGAAGTGAGAGTTACAGAAAATCTGTTCTGAACTACTTTAGTGTTATTTGGGTATTTGTGGGATTCAGTGGAGAGCCAGCAAGACTACCCTAGTTATGGAATGTTAGCCATTGTCCATCAAGCCCTGGCCACATAATTTTTTCCGTGTAAAGTTAGGGTATGGCATGGGAAGGTAAAGAAGCAGTCATTAGATAATCTAGAGTTTAAAACCTACTATATGGTATTTGTGACCACTGTAAGTTACTCAGAAAAAACTTCCTTGCTCAGCTTAAGGCTCTGAATATCCTTACTTGTAGTTCTATGGCTTGTTCACTAGCTTCTCTGTTTGATTTTGTACTTTTTATTAGAAAATTCTTCCTTTATGAATTTGAATATTTGCAAGCTACTCTTTGGCATACTGCTTACATGGAGGAGGTTGCTCAGTAATGCTGTGGTCCCTTTTATTTACTCTTAACTTCAGTTGCTTCTTGTCAGCCATTAATAGACAAATATTTTACTATCTGGTTTTCTTCATCTACTAAAATCTTATCTATATAGAAGGGTCTGGCAGCTGCAGAGTCCTCTTCCTACCCTTCACCTAACATGTCCTTGCTCTAGAGATTATAGTGTTGCAATATTCTGTTGTATTTTAATATTCCCTCATTCTTCAGGAATACCTATTACATCAAGTTCTCCTTCCATGGTCATATACTCTGCTTTCACCTGTTATTATTTTTAAGCTTGTGGTATGCAGACATTGATATTACTTATTTTTGACCATCTACCTATTTTTAAACAACTCCTCTGCTTAGTTCCCTACTTCTGAATATACCACTGTGATTTCAGTTTAGTTATCCTCAATGTCATCCATCATCTCTGTTCCCACTTTTTAGAACTGGATACAGAGTTAAGATGCTAATGGGGAAAAGAAGATATGTAGAAATGGAGGCCCTCTTTTACCCAAAGATGTGACTACCCACATCCTACCCAGTGCAGACAATTCGCTGCCTGATCCTGCAAGGTGCAACGAGGTCAGAGCTGTGTGGCCACAAACACCTTTCCATAATTAGATAAGGGCTGAATTTTCCCTTGGAAATGCCCCTCTTTATCATCAAGACATTTCGGAGCTCAAAAGCTCACTTTTCTTTTGTCTTTTTTTTTCTTTTTTCTTTTTTTTTTCTTTAAGCAATGGGACAGCTGATTTTTCCTAATAATTTTTTCCCTGTCAGGAAAATGATAATGAAAAACAATTTCTACTTTGAACTTTTTTCAGTTATTCCATTACTGAACCTTCCATTGGCTCACTGGAAACTGTGAGAGAGGGTTTGATTCTTTTCTATGGAAAGAACATGGAAAAACCTTACTAGGCTTTTTGTAGCAAAAGAACAATTTTTCTTTTATCCAGGATTTTGCTTCAATTTTGTATAACATTTCTTTGAAAATACATGTCCCAGTTTCCTTTTAAACTTCTTTATTCTGTTCTGCTACTGAAAAGGCTGCAGATGGAAGGGGAGAACTAGGAACTCCCCATGTCAATCAGCTCTATTCATTCAATGGCTGTATTTATTAGTTTCATTAAAAACATATTGAGCGGGCCTGGTTCCTCAGTTCTGCACGCCTACACAATCCCGACTGCCTTGCCATCCCCCTGTCAGTAAGGGCTCTATCCTGAGGCCTCTCTCAGCTTGAGATTCCACATGAAACATGAATCCAAGAGGATATCACATGCTTTTAGGTCTTGCTGGAAAGATTTCACACAGCTTGACGGGTGCAGAGGGGGCGGGGGACAGTTAGATGAGGAAAACTAAGTACTTGAGATGAACTGATAATTCACTTTTTTAAAAAAGAAATGGAAAGAAGAAGTCTGTGTAAAGCTTGGAAAATGTCTCCATTGCTAGTGCCATCACTGAAATGAATGTACATGTAACATCTGACCAGCACATTGCTTATAAACTACAGTTTATAGGAAATAGAGCACTCTGGGCTGCCATCAGACAGAGAAGCAGTTCTTGGAGAAGGCTGTTAATTTGCTACATTTCTAATGCTGAGGCATGGACTGGTCCCCTTTCAGAAAATGTTATGTTCTCTATATACCTCCTCCTGTTATTAAAATCAGAACCATGTGGAAGTGCAGAACCATGGCAGGAGCCTGCTACTTACGGGGCAAAAAGAATGGGTGCCAACAAAAGTATTATAACTCCATTGGCTGTCTTTTAGCACTTATGTTGGTGTATTTTTTTTAAAGAAAGAAATCTTGCTTACGGTATGGCAAAATATAAAAAGTTTTGTATGAATCAGAAAATCTCCATACTCAGGACCACGAATTAAGGTTGCAGTTTAAGCACTACTCAAGTTGAAAACCTACCTAATAGCTTTAGTGGTCTTTAGGTCAGACACCAGGCTAGAGATGACTTTTCAGAAAAAGAAATTTTTCTGTATTCAGCCCTGAAGAGTGATCCATAAAAATCTATCTGCTCAGACACATTGGAACTTAACATCTTCCTCTGTTTGGAAATGATCACTCTTTCCATAAACATCAGATTGAATAACTGCTACCTAAATATCCTAATTTCCTTTTTCATTTCTTAGCAATATATATATATATGGACCACAAACTTTAACACCTGCACCCTGCAATTCTTCAAGAAAGGAAGAGACCGAAGCATGCACTGATACCCTTAAGCAGTCCCAAAGATATATCACATACAATGTCTTCCATACATATCCTCTTTTTTTTCTTAAGTGGGTCATCGTGTATTAGTCCACAGTGTGTTACATAACCATGGTACTTTTTCGTCTTTTATGGCAATAGAGATTCAAGGATACAGCAAAAAAGATCTGCTTTCTACCAAACAAAAAAATTCTTAGTATTACTTGCCCTGTCCTCAAAATGTTTGATCTGCACAGCCACCTTTGACAGAGAAGTCCTAGCACTGCTTGCTTTCCAGATGATTGAGCAGAGGTGCACTGGCATCACAAAATACGTATCAGCATCACATCAGCACGGCCTCAGCAAAGACCGAATTCATATGCACCCTGATATTTAAGTGTCTTTGTGCGACAAGAAATAAGCCCTACTGAGACAGAGAGCTCATCCAGTTCACAAGCACGTGCTTGGTCCTTTCCAGATTACACACAGCCCCTGAGTGACGCATCACAGAATTCCAACGAAGAACATAATAGAGAGGACAAGGCAGGGTGGGGAGAACCATGGCAAGCCATGCTTTCACCTACAGCATTGGTAGTTCACCTACCTGGTGCTGCCACTGAAGCTATCACTTTGGCACTTTGGCATTCAACTAAGGAGAAGTTGGTGTTTAACAGGATATAACTTGATTGAAGGCAATACAAGCCAGGAATGACACGGCATTGTGAACACATTAGCAGACAGGTGAGATCAGAAAAATCTGTCTGTAGCCTCTGGGTCTTTGGAATCTGATAATTTCTTTAATGCAGGTACCCCTATCTGGTAGAACAATGCTACCATCCCTGATTTAGGAAGTTATTGTGAGGCTAAAGACTCCCAATACCAATAAAGATATTTAGGTATTAAATTCTACTGTGAATTTGGACCAAAGCGACAAGTTTACAGTGGCACAGGTGTATCTGGCTTTACACACAAGGTTTCTTAACAGCACACTACTATTACACTCAGAAGAGCTTTGTTCTTCTCCTCTCTGACATTGCTTAACTATAGGGGTGGGGTAGGAGAATGTTCTTAGGGATTGTGTTAGGGTACCACCAGAAAGGTAAGGAGGGACCATAAGAACTTGCGTATTCCTAAGTTCCTGTGTGTAGACACATGTATAAATACATATGCACGTCTGTGGGTTCACACAGAAAGTGGTAATGATGCTGATGGTGACCACCTGCTCACTCTGACAGTTGCTAGCACACAAAACACATGTCAGTCTGGTTCCTAATGGGTGTGTATCCCCTTGCACAGCTGGAGATGCTCGGCACAGCTAAGAGCAGGTAGAATCAATAAGCCTTAAATTTAAGTGGTGCAGTAACTGGTTTAGTCCTCCACTTCAAATAGTTCTTCTGGGTCAGCTGTGGGACATAAGGCATGTGAAGGAAGAATCATAAACATCCTTGACCTATCAAGTGTTTTCACCAGCCATAATTTTTCCACCAAACAAAGCAAAACAAAAAACTTCATAGGCATAAAGTGATTTTGGCATCTGACTCCCCTTGCTTTCAGTCCCATCACACTGTAAGACAACTGGCACCATAATCAGATGAATAAAAATTATGGCACAGTCTGAGGGTCACATCCTTCTACTGGAACCATAGATTTTTCAGAAACTATTTACAAATTCTTTTCAGAAAAATCAACACAAGGAAAAAATAAATTACTCTGTGCCTTACCAAAAAATTAGTTGCAGTACTTATAACAAAGGGTATTGTAACCGATGGCTAGAGTTACATGGTTTCGGTCAAGGAGAGATGCTATTCCCAACTGGGTGTCAAAGTTAACTCAAGTCCCCTGCAGACTAGGCTGTAAATTCCCAGAAACTGGATTTAACATAGAATTCAGTAATAACAAATGATAGGTCAAACCATCCTCTTGAATTTGGCTACTGTCAGTAGAAACCCTTTCCCCACTGCTTCTCTTTAATGTTTGAACTTCAGTTAAGTGTATCATCTCTATTCTCCCCACGGAAAGAGGAAGCCAGCATTAGGCTTTCATAGCAGAATCACCCAGGCAAAATGTCTACACAGATATTAACACCTTTTCGTGTGTCTGCTAGAGCCATGGAGCAAGTGAATTCCATGGGCATTCTGTACTTATGCTATTTATATTTACCTGAAGCATCAGCAGTGGTGTAGGTATAATCTGGCACTTCCACACCCTCATACAGTTCACGACCATACGGCTCCTCATAACATCTTGCTCTATTCAAAATCCAACTTGATTTGAGGTTTTATTTGAATGTTTTTTGTTTTCATTGTCCTCTTCCTCCCTTTCTCTTCTGTTAAAAAAAAAAAAATCAGTAAGGCATTTAAATCTGAGTGTACATCTCTCTATTAAATTGACATAAACATATAAGCAATTTTCTCAGAGTTGTTGACTACTTTTCATCTGTTTAAGCAGCTTCCAAGCAAGTCCCTCCCCATGTGGAAATTGAGCACTTCTGAAAAGTGAAGGATAATTGGCCAAAACCCTTTTGACACAGTGACTCACTGACAGTGATTTCTGATTAATTAGGGGCACGTTCTCCTCTTGATCTGCATATAACGTTACTCCCACTAACATCAAAGAGAAAGCTGCCCTCGTTAAGTTTGTCAGGCAGCAGCTACCCAGGGGCTGGTCTTTTGCTCAGGGGCTGAACAGAATCGCTCAGCCTCTGGAAGATTCTTTCACCTGCCCACCGCTGTGGGTCAGCTTCCCTGTGGAGCATGTGCCTGCCTCTTGCTGCCAGTAACACCCAGCGCAGGCAGTGGCAGGGGAAGGAGGAGGCCTGCCCGGCCTGGCGGCCATCCCGGCTGCTGCTGGCACAGCTGACATCTGGAAGCGCCGTGTTGGACATCTGAGGCGCCAAGCTGAAGTGGCCCAGCTGTCAGGGGCTGCGTTCAGAAAGCAGGGCAGCTACTTCTCATACCGCAGATCATTTAATTTTGGTCAATACTTGGTCATAGCGACACAGTTCCTGTGATCTCGTGGCACTCCCCTCACAGACAGCTGTGGTTGTCAGGAGAGCCCGAGAGCGGCTGCTGGCGAGAATGGCGCTGTGTGGGAGAGTTGGCAGTGCTCACGCGGACACGAAAAGGCACCTGGAGCCTCCAGGGGCTGCCTGCTCACCACAGCTTACATCTCACACCACTGAAATCTCTTATCTTTCCCCACACAATCTCCCAAAACAGTGCCCATGTCTGTGCCTTTGAGCACCCACCGGCCCTGGGCCCCACCTAGGCAGAGGTGCGGGGGGTGTCTGACAGGGCCATATCAACAATGTAACACTAGGGACAACCAGACTATGGCTCTGTGTTGAGTTTACTAATGAAAATGTGACCTGTGGATGCCTATGTGCCTGAATTTAATCCGTATCATGCCTCAAGAGAGTAGGCACCCAGTATCAGGAATACTGATAAAAAAGCGGGCAAGGGGGTAATAGCAATGCCCACCATGAAGAACATGGCAGCATTTTATAATTCTTTGGTTACATTTTATAATTCTTTGGTGAAAATAAAACCCCTCCTGGCTCTACAGAAAGCCTGGAGAGCTTTGCAATGGGGGACCCCAAAAGAGTGAGGTAGGGGGTGGCAGAAGAGGGGTGACAGAACCACTGTACAGGGAGAGGGCAGCATGGCTTCCATGTACCGGGAAAGGACCCACCTGATGGGAGGTCATGTCATCCTGTGCTTCCCTTCAACCTTAATGCTCCTGCTGCTGCTGGCACCACTTCCAGTTGCTGAGGCCCTGAGCAGGGCTGGCTCCCACAGTTGATTCCAAAAGGTGCCCGACAGGACAGGCCGGCTGTGCCAGGACACCTGAGGGGAGAAAGGCGCCATTCTGAGGGCCCTGGGCTCTCCTCAAGGCCTCGGCTGTGAGGTGCCTGAGGGGCCCCGCCGTGGGCCCTGCTGTGCGGCCTGCTCGCCACAGGGCATAAAAGCGTGGAAAAGGAGAAAAATGAGGAGTGCGCTGAGATGATTCGGGGAAGTGCTTGCAAGATAAGCATCGGAAAATAAAAGCGGAATGGAAACAGTTAACGTTTATTAATAACCATTACTTGGGATTGCAGCGTGTTTGAGGTGATGCCTTGGTGCTCTTCATGTGACTTGACATGGAGACAAAGATCTGTAGCTGAGTCCTTCCATTCTGTGCCACAGCTCATGAACCATATTTAGGTTACACACTGGCAGCTCTCACTGTTTCCCAGAGCATCAGGTGTTGTTCTTTGATGATGAGGGCTGTGCCCTCCTTCCTATTCCAAATTATCTTGTTTCTAGCAGCTCCTTCTGCACCATAAGCCAGCCACACTATTTCAGGGTCACATGAAAGAGGTGGAAAGAAACATCTATTTTTGGGACCAAAATATTCACCTGAGAAGGCCAAGGTTCTCATTGCCGAATTTTAAGTACTTGTATTTATTTTGCAAGGGTAAGAAGCTTTTGTCTAAGGGCAGGAAAGTTCCCATTTCTCAAAGATCCTTCCTGAATATTCCAAAACACTTTTAAAATGGTATCATCACTCAACTACACTTCTCTTTACTTGTGGGATTAGTACTGGTCCTAGGTTTCATGACACCAGTTAGACTGAATCCAGAGAGGAGAAGAGCCTCCTGATTACCTCAGTAAATTAGAAATACTAGATAAGATCCTCAAACCAGAAGGCAAACATTTGCCCAGGGTGGGACTCTGCTTTCCAGTTCCCACACTCTATGTTACTTGGGGATCTCAAGTTGAATTCCTGTTCTACCTGGTTAAGATACTTTTGTTCAGTCTGCACCCTCAAAAAGCCCAGCAGAAATTCAGCAGATAAAGGTAAATTTGACTGAGTTTGGAAGAGTATTCAAAGCCCTGAAGAATTTTAACCTCAAGACTAATTAGCTGTAGCATCTTTGTCTTGTTCAGTTTTATTGCCTCCCCATCAGTGAACATTAAACTGACAGAATAGAAGCAGACAATGAATCTGAAACCATGCACCGGGGTACATGAGGAAGGCTCTGTGAAAATAGGACGTGGCTGTTATGATTTCAGACAAGAGATTTCCAGAAAAGTGAAGTCAATGGACAAGCCATGGACACAGAAGGCCTCTGGAAGTAACTGTTCCAATAACCCTCGTTAGCTCTCAGTACCACAGAGGCACACGATGAGGCATTTGAGCTCTCAGTCAGAAGACATGGCTTGTGACTAGGCCTTTGGAAAAACTTCCAGCCAGGTGGTCAGAAACTGTTAATGAAAAACTGTTTATTTCATATCAAAACTGACATCTTAAAAAAACAATTAAACCCAGAAGTGTTACAAATATTTGTAAAAAGCAGTAAAATAACATGATTCTGGTGGCAAACCTTTGCTTTCATTCACATTTAATGCTGCTCTCCTTGTTTACTCTCATTAGAATAAGGTGAGTAAAGCCAAAAATAAAAATCATAATTAAAAAAAAAAAAAAGAAAAAAAGAAAAAAAAGAGGGGAGAAAAACCTGAGAGAGCTGGGGTTGTTCAGCAACAGAATGAGAAGGCTTTGGGGGAGACCTCACTGCAGTCTTTTAGTACCTTAACAAGGCTCATAAAAAGCATGGTGGGACTTTTCATATGGGCAGATAGTGACAGGACAAACAGTAATGGTTTTAAACTAAAATTGTGCAGGCTTAGATTACGTATTAGGAAGAAATTCTTTACTCAGAGGGTGGTGAAGCACTGGAACAGGTTGCCCAGGGAGGTTTGGATGCCCCATCCCTGGCAGTGTTCAAGACCAGGCTGGATGTGGCCCTGAGTAACCTGATCTAATGAGTGACATCCTTTCCCATGGCAGGGGGATTGGAACCAGATGATCTTTAAGGTCCCTTTCAACCCAACCTATTCTAAGAGTCTATGCCTGAAAAGTCGTGCAAAGTTGGCACATGATGAGTTCACATCAGATGAGCTCAAGTGAAGGCTCATCCACAGTTTAACTCTAGAAGTAAATGAATTTTTCTTTCCTCAGAAAACTCTCTACCCAACAGCAGGTGTTCCCCAAGGTGTGTGACTGTGTGCTACTGAACATTTCGAAGAGGAGGAGTTCATTCACTTTATGTCTTTTCCCTGGCCTCCAGCCCAGGGAAGTGTCTGACAGCCATTCCTGCAGACTAATAACCTACTTGCTTCTAAGAGGATGTGTTTGATAGCAAAGCATTGCATTTTCTGAAAGTTCCTGGAAAACAACCTGGTTATATGCTTACCTGTAATTGATCATCCCTCCAGTTGGGTTTCAGGCTGTGATGCCCTTCAAAAGGTTCTCCCAGAAGTCTCTGGAAATCCCTCTCACAGGTGGGAGAGCAAAGGACTAATTTAGACTAGAAGTATCTTTGTCTAGACATACAGACATGTAATATACAACTGTCAGACAGATCAAGGTAGGTGAGACGCTAAAAGCTTCCAGAGGTTTTCTAGGAAAAGAGGAAGTGAAGGAACCTAGACCTTGTCTTTACAAGGAAAAAAGCTCTAAAGTCAGAATTCTATTTGCAGAAATAATTCTGTCGAACATAACTCCGTTCATACCTACATCATATAAATACTTTGATCCACGAAGAGACCATTTTTTTCAGCTAAGACAACTCACTGTCTCGATCACAGTCTGTGACACCAGGATACCACTGTCACACTGAAGCAGACAGAGCATGGTCCAGTTTTGACCATCTGGAATCTGGACCTGTGCTGAGCCCTTTTCCAGTGCTCAAGAGCTGTTTGTTAACATACACCCAAACACTACAAATTATGTCCATCATTAAACACCTGGTACAACCTGAGCGACCAAAGCAGCCATGGGCATCACTTCTTCATTGTCTTCCAACTTGACCATATAGTTTTCCAGAAATGCTTAACAACACCCCAGTTCCTTTTGCCTTCAACTCATCCCCTGGAGTGAGTTACCTCTGGATATGTCTCTCTTCATTAGCTACACAGGGAGTAGAAATGGGCAGGCTAGAGTGATCACCTGACTTCTAGATGCAGATGTCAGGAGGGGAATCCTGCCCCCTGTCCGTCTGACATAAACAATCCTAGCAGGTTTCTCAACAGGGCAAGTGAGGCATGTTGTCCCAGAAATGAAACCCAGCCAGCTGGCACCAGATGAGCCCTATAGAATGTGCTGCTGCAATGCCCACTGAGGTTGCTGCAGTGTGTGAGCACAAGGCAGAAAAAAGCTAAAGGGATACTGGCCTGACTTGAAAAAGTAATTTCATTTTATGTCATGACACTGCAAAGTAATTGTGCTCAAAATAACTGTTTTTACTGCCTAAATACGTTTTTAGTACTTGAGCATCCAGGTGGATTCAATCGTGCTTGCAATTTTGCAGACATTAACGAGGGAGACTAAATGACTGAGGCGGGGAAAGAGAACAATGCTGCACTCCTGTGAGACAGCCTGACACACGGACTAGAGCACAGCACAAGCTCTCAGGAGCCTCAAAGTCTAGTCCTGTTTTGACCACTGACTGACAAATGTTGTAAAACTAAGCATGGAAAATGAAACACAACTGTTCTCTGTGTCTTTTACAAAAATAATACTGGCTGAAATCTTCAACAAGTGTAAACTATCAAATAACAGAAATCACTGACTCCAAAAGAAGCAGGATTACAAGCCAAATTCGGTCAGCCTTTAAGAATAAGAACTTCCTTCCTGAGCATCTTTTCCAAAAACAACATATGACACAGCAGGAATATAAGCAACATTTGAACTGTTACGAAATACATTAAAAATAAGTTATTTAAATCCAGAAATATGATTCCAATAGGCTAAAGCACACTTAGAAGTTGTATTTTTATGTCAATAACTGTTTACAGAACCATAGCTTTCCTTAACTGATACTCCAAAAGCCATTTCTCTCTTCACAGAAGTTCTCATAAAGAAATAATATACAAGGCACACTAAACACTGTTGGGCCAAACACATTCTACTGTTTATTACACATATTACATTCTTAAATAAAAATGCGTCACATAACATTTTTGCATAGATATCTTACAATATACCAATTTAAAAAAGAATTATGAAACAGACCAGTAACAAAAATAAATTTTTTCTTCATTAATAATTTTGTAACATTAACATACCACCATCATATAATACAAATAATATTTTTAAATCTTAAGACTTTTTGTACAGCAAAAAAACTGACAAAGTAATATATTTATATATATATATATATATATAAAAAGCTTAAAAAAAATAAAATGTCAAAAAAAGGCAGAACTGAGGGCTACAAGATTGGGTACTTCTGTGATATATTAGAAATACCAGAGTAGGCCTGAGAGAACGTGACCGAGGGCATCTCTGAAATGCACTTGTCAGACACATCTGGTAAAAGAAAAATTATAGTGCAAAATGAAAGTCCTTCAAGCAATGTTGTTGTTTTTTTGTTTTTGTTTTTTTTTCTTTTTTTTTTTTTTTAATAGGAGCATTCATACATTTTGTTGTTGTTGTTGCTAAAGGAAAATTCCCCAAACAAAAATCGAATGTGTGGTAGAGAGCAAGAAAAGTTTCAAACAACAAGAGGGAAAACAGGTCACTTTGCAAAGCAAAAAAAGAGAAAAAAATCTCAGCCTGCATTATTATTTTTTCAACTAGATGAGCAGATGTGCCAAACTAAGGCCTTGTTTCTAAGAGAAAAGCTGTTATGGTTTATATGCAGTGATTTCAAAACAAGGTACTTAAATTGGTGCAAGAACCTTCCTGTAGAGGTATCTTAATTAGTTGAAGCATTTCTTACACTTCAGCTTAACTGCATAGGATGCCAATGCAAACTTGATCCAGGCAATCACATAACAGGTGCAGCTACGAAGTGATTTAGCTAGACTGATTTTAATGTAGGGCAGCTTCTCTGGTAGAGACACGGCCTTGGTAACAAAGTAGTGTTTAAACCAGTGTTTTGATCTACTTCCAGAATCTGACAGATCTGGGGATTTAAAAGTGATGGGTAAAACGTATGTTTTAAAAACATAAAGATCAGCCCTTCAGCCATCAGGCCTTCCAGGGACTGCATGTTAGCTTTTCATTCCCCGAGAGCCCAACAATAAAGGCTAAAATTGCCATGTTTCTGTCCATTCTAGTTCCCTTTTAGTGTGTACATGCGAAGCCCTCATCCCCTTCCCTTCCCACCTCCCCTCCCAATCCCCAGATTTGCAGCCTACTCATTCACAGTACACAGCAACATGTATTTCCCAGCACTGCTGAAAACTTTCCTACAGAAGCTGACATGATTCCTAAAATGCAGTGGCAACAGCAAGTGCCCTCCCTAAATGAAAGCAATAGGCACGGTTGGCTACTACAAACTGTAAGTCAGTAGCTCAGTTTGCTCTTCTGTGTAGGTATATACAATATACTGTTGTACATCCACACCTACAGAGACACAGGGTGGAGAACCTGCTTTCTGGCAGTATATAGAAGTTAGGACCAAAGCACTTAAAAAAAAAAAAATCATCAAAGCTTTCATTTTGAAAATCGCAGAGTTCCAACTTCAATTATTACACCAAAAATGCCATCAACAAGCATTAAGGAAAACTATAAAACCCTGTTTCTAAAATGACGCCTGCATTTGAAAGTTTTCAGGTAGGGAAACTCATTCTTGAGGTGATAAAGGCAGTCTACTCCTCATCTCCACATTTTTAAGTATATAATTTATATATACAACTATATCGTTATATATATAACTTATACAGCACAAGTATTCTCACAAATTCTTCCTCTAAGGGAGGAGGAAATTCTCAGCTTCACGACACAGATCTTAGTACCTGGTAGGCCAGATCCTACAGTCCTTTCAATGCTGAATCTTGCCACTGAAGCCTGTGCAGAGCTGTGGAGGAGAAAGACTGCAGTAGTCATCCCTAAACTACTAATAAAAAGAGTCACAAGTGTGACAAAAGAAAGAAGAATATCCAAGTCTGATCTAGAAAAGATCATTCATGAAGGTGTATTTTAAATGGTAACGAAAGACAGGCAAGACTTGTCAATGAGTAGTTGTAACATCTTGGGAGAAAAATACTTCCATTTTTTCAAGACAGAGTTAAATAGTTATTGTCAAGCATTGTTTTTTTTCTTGGTATGTAGATATCTTTACAAGTGCAATTCTATCTGAAATCAGCAAAAAGTACTTCAGGAGTTCTGGGTTAGAGCATCGCCCAGGATATGAAAGCTCAAAAACAGTCTTACTGGATGGAATGACAGAATGCGCCAAGTCCTGAATGAAATCAAGAGTAAAAGCCCTTGATCCACTGAGTGCTGGCCTAGTAATGTTAAATTATTTACAAAAGTTTCCTCTTTCAAATTTTTTTTTAATGTAAGGATTTTGACATACATTAAGAGGAAGGCAAACACTTAAGGAAGTTGGACTTCACCAGCTTTGTCAAAAGTACCAATTACCACCTCTTTAGTACACAGACAAATAAAGTGTGTTGAAAAGGTGGAACAACCTTTATATTAGATACAAACCCCAAACTGTCCAGGGTCAGATAAAAATGAAGAAGAAAGCCCGATTCTGTAGGTATCAGAAAGTCAAAGCTAAGATATACTCAATCACTGCAACAATCATATTGATCAACTCCATTTTAGCTATACACCCTAGTGATTATTGAATTTTTTATGCCTGAAGTTAAAACAATTCCGAAAACAAGGACCTGAGGGATCCTCTTGCGTTCAGGTTCTTCTTCCCCATCTGTGTTTGGTCAGTGCTTCCCATGCATTAAATGAAAATGTGCTACCCCCTAAAAAATAGCAATTCCAAAAAGTCTGAGGAAAATAAGAATGAATAAAAAAAAAATGTTCACCTTTGTAGAAATATGTTGGCTTAGATTTCAGGTCCTGGAAACCACTTCTGAGACATCACACGGGTCTTCCAGGCTAGCAAACTTGTTTCTGTAATATCTGGCTGGTCCCTGCAGCTGTGGCACATATCAAGGTATGATATTGCTTCAAACTGGTTTGCTAAGGGTTTGGGGTTTTTTTAAGATTTCTTCGTCTCTAGGGCTCCCTCATGAAGAAGCCTTATAAAGTTTAACAAGGATGAAACTGTCAGAATTCGAGAAGAAATCTACAGACCTGCCCTAAAGTCTGTTCCATCAGCACTAGACTATGAAGAAAGAGAACCAGCACACATTTAATCAGTGAGAGCTGTGAAACGAATCACAGAAACACAGAAAAATTAATATTGGAAGGTACTTCTGGAGGTCACCTAATCCAACATTTAACCCTTTGTTTAAAGAAAGATTAGTTAGATGAGACTGCTCAGGGCCTTGTCCAAGACATTGAAAGAATCTAGAATTTCACTTCAGTTGCCAGTTTACCCAGGTAATGTAATTGTCTAGACTGAGTACTAGCTACTGAAAAAGAACAACTCAGAGATAATGAAAAATACTCTGGATTCTGCTATCCACTTTTAGACCAATCTTTATAAAATACATATGATATTTTATGTTGCTATGTTTCTCCTAAGGGGAAAACCAAACAGAACAAAGATGCACTGAAGTGTTGTTTTAGTGTAAGAAGTGACTAAAATACAGCATCACGTGTCTTCATATTTGCTACAGTACAAATGAAACAATAAATTTTTTAGTTCAAAGTGAACCATCAATGATCATGTTGAGAAAAACAGAATTTTGCTTGCCAGGCCTCAAGCTGGCAGCATAGAAGTATATTTCTAGAAGCATATTTTTATGCACAGATTCAGCAAGCTTGATTAGAAAACTATTCCGGTGCCTCCTAAATTATTTTTATTAGTCAGTTTTCAAAACAGAATCTTGTCTTTGAGTGTAAGTTGTCTCAATTAGATAATGGAAAAATCCAGAATAAATAAATTATATCAACACCGTAACATACGAAGCACATCTTGACCTGGAATATTCTGTCTTGGTCTCCCCATTACAAGAAAATGATTGACATATTGGAACAAGTCTAGCAGAGAGTCACCATGAAGGCAGTGGAACACATGATGGATGAAGAGAGACTGAGAGACATGATTCAGCCTTAGGAAGAGAAGGGTAAGTGTAGATCTTATTGCTATCTCCAAATACCTAAACAAGACTGTAGAGAAGAAGTCAGACTCTTGGAGGTGCACAGTGGAAGAGGCACTGAAAACAGGTTTGAACATGGAAAATTCCTACTTGACACACAGATTTTTGAATTTTTTTTTTTTTTTACCATAAAACTGGTTAAATATTGTGACTTGCAAAGAGAGGTTGCAGAATTTCCATTCTTGCCGATATTTAAAACTCAGCTGGATACGGCCGTGAGCAACCAGTTCTAGTTGGAGGTTGGCTATGATGGCCTCTGGAGGCCCCTTTCCACATGCATGATTCTATGATTGACTGCTCTGCTCCAAAATATTGTTTTAAAAACTCACATTTGTTTTAGTTGCTTCCTCTGTGTACACTATTTTGTGAGACTTTTAGCTCAATTTGTTTTCATCCTATAGTTCCAAGGCCTTGGAAATCACATCTGACTTTCTTCTAATGGCTTCTCTTTTGCAAATAGGCATAAATCTAGAATTGAAGGAAACAAGGTAAGGCTTCTCCTTTCTACAGCTGGATAACTCAGTCCTCAACTGCCACCAAATCATCTATTTATGGGTTTGCTTTCAAGAAGCCTTACTCAGAGCCTTTCCTCTTTAGTTTGATTCTACTCATAATTTACAGAGAGAAGACAACTGTACAACTTTAGCAAGGAGACACCGGCCCAAAAAAGGAACTAACTATAACAGACTACACAAGTTTGAAGTGTACAGCTTAAAATATCTGCAAAGAAACAAAACTTGTCATTGTAAAAAAACCAATCCTGGAATGTGTCACTAATTATGCCTTTCCAAAATGGAGACTCCTTCTATAAAATACCAAAGTTATGGTTCAAAATTTTAGTAATGACTAAGACACTTGCATATGAGCACCCAAAAACTGAAGTCAAGAGACTGACTGAGTACACCCTATATACAGCTGAAAAATATCTCCCTTTTCAAAAATAAGAGGTGGTTCCAAAGCTCAAATTTTGGCTTCAGAGTTCAAGACCTGCTACAAAGCCTGAGAAATTTGAAATCTGCCTTTTACCCCCCTTTTTTCTATGTTTTTTAGGCTACTTGGATCCAGGATTTAGATGTAGGCCTGCCTTTAGAACAAAGTAAAGAGATATTTCAGCTTTTTTTTCCCCTGGGGCTCTTGTTCTGGCATATTTAAATAAGATACCAATAAGACTGTAAATGACGACTGGAACTAAAAAACAGTCTTGCTTGACTTTTTCCAATTTAAATAGAGTCTGGTGCTTAAACCACCACTTAATAATTAAGGTTTGTACAGTACTGATAGCACGTCTAAAGGCAGGAGTGTTCAGATGACAAAGGAGGGTATTTATGCAGGTTCACAGCCAATGGATATTGTAGCGGAGAATTTGAGAGCATAAATTTTAGGACACTACAGTAAGGAAATTCTAGGATTCTCTTATACTTTTTTTAATCTAATGCACTCACTGGATGCTCTACAGTTTCACACAGCTGAGGTTACAGCTCCCATTAGACATCTTCCTGAGGGGCAGCAGAGGGACAGCACCAATCTCTGCTCTCTGGTGACCAGTGACAGGATCCAAGGGAATGGGATGGAGCTGTGTCAGGGGAGGTTCAGGCTGGACATTAGGAAAAAGTTCTTCACCCAGAGGGTGGCTGGGCACTGGAAAAGGCTCCCCAGGCAAGTGGTCACAGCCCCAAGCCTGCCAGAGCTCAAGGAGCATTTGGACAACACTCTCAGGCACATGGTGGGATTCTTGGGGTGTCCTGTGCAGGGCCAGAAGTTTGACTTGATGATCCTTGTGGGTCCCTTACAACTCAGGATACTCTATGATTCTGTGATCTGGCAGGATGCTCTATATATTCCAACACAAATTGGATTCTAAGGCCCTCAGTCCCAGTGGAACAGCTGGGTGGAATGGCCATAAAAAGTACGCAAATACAGAAGTAGAGAAATACGAGATTGTCAGCAAGCAGTGCTCTGCAATTTTTAAATGTATACATATATATATATAAGCATATATATATACACATATAGAGTATAGTTAGTTTTAAATCTTTGGAATAAATTCAATTTTTCTTCTCTCTCTCTTTCTTTCTGACTTTCTTTCACTCTCTCTCATGCTCTTATCACGAATATTACATCATTGTCCCTAAAAGATGGTTAGATTTTGGTCCATATTTCATGCCATATGGGCCAGACATCGTATTTCCCCCCTGTCCCCAAAGTGTTCAGTTGACAGTCACAGTGTTTTGTGAAAACTGTGAGGAAAACCAGCATCTTTTGAATAAATTCAATCTCTCACTGGAACCAAAGGTTGCAAAATGCTGAGAATTCAAGTGCCAAGGATCCCGGTGACAGCTCTTAAAAACATCTATTGAGTTTCTTGTTTGCTCTTTTTCCCCCTTAGAGTACAATTTTACCTCCCAAGACATAAATTAAGGGAAATATTTAACAGTCAATGCGTCAAAACAGTCAAAGAAGGGCAGTTGGCTAATACATTATAAAAGAGCAGCAACAATTTGTGGACCACGCGCTATTTTGTTTCATTTCTAGACACATCTTGTAGGGATGGTCCCAGAATATACAAAATATACAACCTAATGACCACCTGCCTGCTTGCATAGGCCATTTTTATGGTCCTAAATGCAGTCTTTGGAGTCAGGGCCAGTGCCAAATAGGTTCAAATACAAGTTATGGCAATACATTTTTTAGGTTTTTTTTTCCTTTTGTAATGAAGACTTTAATCCACTTTGAGCCAAAGAAATCAATTTATCAATATGACGGAAGAGTGAGCATGAGACCTTCACTTCTCCTTGATGATTCACACCGTAGGCCAAAACGGACCTCTAGGTTAGTAATACTTTAGACCAATCATTTGGAAATGCCTCACTGCTTTGTGTAAAATCCCTTCCTTCACCGCTCACATGGTTACATTTTTTCATATAGGAGTGGGCTACAGCATCAACTTTGATGAACGGAAAAGCAGGACTTTGATAATTTCTTTAACGGGCTAATGCTGAATGAAGCCATTGTACTTGGAAGAGGTTCTTGATTTCCTACTCAGAGACTGGAGTAGGATTTTTGGCTTGGGGTTTTTTTTTGTGTGTAAGATGCTCAACAAACAGGTTTAAATTAAAACGTCTGCAGGTGCTCTTTACACAAACAAAAGGCTAATGTTTTAAATTGGTTAATAGAAGAACTGCAAGAAAAAGCAACATAATTCACCACTAAATCACCGTGGGTTGTGGCTAACATGCTCACATGATGTGGAAGGAATCCTGTAGTCATGCCTGTATGGCCAGTCCCAGACTGATATCCAGGTGAAGACAAGGAGTTCTGAAGATCACTCGTTTGTGGAGAAAAGAGAAAAAAGGTTTAAGCTTCCAAACAAGCTTTTAAAGTTTTTTGTTCAAAAAATAAACAAGAAGTCCTAGCTATGGCAATAAGGTGAGGCTTACAGAGATATTAGGTGCTGTATCTCAGGGGTTTATCCCTTGGCTACTTAGCCATCGTGGCAGCAGCTTCCAGAGTCCCTAGTGCATATGTTGTGCAATAGCCAAAAGAAAATTAAAATAAAAACAACCAACAAAAATAAATCCTCTGTGAAGTCTACATAAACTCAGGCCAAAAAGAGGATGTTTGTGTCACAAGTGTCACTCCACAGTCTACTGCCACTAAGGCCACTGGTATTGACTTAAAAGGATCTCAATAGCTCAGTTCTAGGAAGAAGAACCAAAACCAAGACAGGTCAAAGTGTCTGTGAGAAGTCTGATGCACTGGACATTAGGAATTCTCAGAGAAAGAACAAAAAAAATGAGAGGTTAATTTTGGCTACCAAACTGGGATTTGGTTTTCTAGGTCATTGTTTTCCCCCCATCTATTTAAAAAGAAAGTTAGTGCTACAAATATGCAACTTCAAGACGACATATTCTTCTACTGAGTTGCACTGAGAAGCAAGTTAGATAAGCCCCTCCTACTGCCATCCACCTGCAGGGAAGCCTCCTCTGTTTTCTTTGATTTCCATTGGCAAAAACAGGAAACAAATCCAAGAGGGATGAAGTACTGTAAGCAATTGTTCTTTTTCACTGACTTCACCTCTATAGCATTTCCTCGCCTGCATCTTCTCCCATCCAGCTGGGGCAAGGCATAAAAGAACCGATGTAGGTATTGAAGTGTAACTGGGTGCATGACAGTGTGAGCATGTGGTCCCTGTACAGAGGGTTACACGGGATCAAGTTCTCTTCTCCTGTAAGGTAGCACGTTGTAACTTGAGTTCCACTTCCATCTCACAACACTTAGCACAGATGACATCCATGCCAAGCTGACTGATATTTAGATGTGTCTCTTCATGTGGAGGGCGAGGTGATCCGACCTGGAAAAACACCTGCAACATAAAGCAAGCAGCAAGTGAAATAAGTACAGGATTTTGGAAAACAGGGTTTCTGCTCCTTCCTTGTTATGTGCAGGAGAAAATATATATCCCAGTTTAGAGACATTCTTTGGGTTACCCATGGATCGCCACCAAACCCTGTGTGATTGACCTCTGTGACCACAGGCAGGCCACTATCTTGGCTCTTCAGCAGGTAAAGAGACTACTTTTATCCTTTCCCTGTTCCTCTCCCTCCCGCTTCTTTCACTGAGTCAAACATCAGGGAAGAGTGCTCATCTATGCACCTGTACTATAAAACCAAATATTTAGTATGTGTGTGTTTGCATATAAAAAAAATAAATAAAACAAATCCATTTTATTCAAGTACTCAGCAACACCATTCTTAAAAATACCAGCTTTGTCAAGTGCCCACTCCTTCAAAAAAGCACTGAAGAATGATGCTAGTTTTGAAAGCTGAATTCTCATTTCTAACTCCAAACTGGAAGGAAAACTGGCTCAGAGTTTGGAGGCTGACAATCCATCAGGCTTCATATCTCTCTCTTCCTCTCAGCTGGGAATCTGAGTGGTAGTATGTGGATTCTGATGAGTATTACCTCCCTGAAGGATGTTGACAGAAGATATTACGCCTATTCTGTAAGAGTGACAATTGAGAGACAGAGAAGGCAAGGAAGCTGTAAATCACATAGGTGTGGTAAAACCACGGAAAAAAAAAAAAAAACAGGACTTGAGCTTTCAACTTCTCTTCTTTATCCACAAAGACATTTTTTCCATCTTGTAAGAAAACATAATGTTTTGTCATTCTGAATATGTAGCTGGATCCTGATGAGATACACTTAGAGTGGCAACCCTAGAGAACTAGTTGAGTTTTAGGGCTGATCTAAACACGTAGTTAATGGAGAATAAGGTAGAGCATGAATTTGAAATGAAGCGCCTATCCTTTATTAACTCCCTTACTAAAGGTTTATGACTGCCTTCTTCTGAAATTACTTAATCCACACAGGAAGTGGGTGAAGATACTCAGAAAAAACCACACTTAATCCAGGAGAAGAGCAACCCCACAAAGAGTTAATCAAAAACTCGTATTCCAGAAGAGCTGTCTTGTAGTAGACAAGCTGCAGGGCACTCATAGCAGCAAGCAGGAACAGTAGCCCTGCTCAGGAAATTCAGGAACTTCATAGCACCAAAATATTGTCAGAGTGATCAGGGGAGTAAGTTCTTAGGAGGACAAGTGCTTTACTTAGCTGTCATTCAATATATGAATCTTCATTCTATCAAGACTGCCAGTAAGCAAAAATACTTTTTTGACTCCATATCCATTAGATACTGGATTGAAAGTACCAATCCATTTCACACCCACCATCACAGTATCATTTAAGGTATGTATGGCACTGGAAAGCAAACCACAGGAGAAGCAGGCACTGGTTCTGGCTGCCTACCCCACAGCCCAAAAATGGAGCCTGTCTGTCACAGTGGCAGGACTCAGACACATTCAGAAATTAAGCTTCTACTAGAAACTTCAGTTGATCATCTAAAAACAGGAGGTTTTCAAGCTCCCTGCAGATTCTGGCTTGCCTTCTTTCCACCTTAAGCCACAAGACACTAGCTTATTTATTTTAAAAACATTTACTACAAATATCACACCAACCTCCCATACCTGTGGCTTTTGAGTAAACTGGTTCTGTAGGCTCCAAGAGCACTAGGAAAAGCTACTTACAGAATTGATTTGCCTGGCATGTCGTTTCAGTGCTCCACAGAATTGGAGTATAAAGCAGCCACCAATAATGGTCTGAAGAATATCCAAACGGCTTATTGTGAGAATCGAGATAGCTCATACACGGGCACTGAGTGTATTTTTAAAAAAGCAGTAGTTGAGTGTTTTGTAGTTTTCAGAAAGAAGAAGCAGAAGAATTGAACAACCCCCCAAAAAGCCAATACCGATAGATAAAAAAAGAACAGTCAATCTAAAGGCAAATACCTAAAGGATAAACACCCTAAGCAGAGAAAGGCTGAGAAAGAGAAGAACTATAAAAATGAAGCTATTTTAAATAGTTAGGGGACCTTTTCTGTCCTGCTGAAGTATTCCACTTCACATGTAACTGATCTGCATCTACACACAGAGATGAGTGATCAAGAGGTACATTTTTAAGACAAAGAAACCTTAAAACAAGACAACTTCCACAAGAAAAGCCATATATTCATCTTCTGTGAATGAGCATAGCTCTGCTCAAGTCAGCTCTTCTCTACTTGCAGGGCTTACAAGGGAGTTAATACCTCCAGAATGGCAAAAACGAAAGACTTCAAAATAGGATGGAGGAGGCATGTCTCCAAGGCCCTACATGAGGCACAGCAAGACAGACACGAATCTGACAATGGACACTGGGCTTTCAACACAGCAGGCTCTGCACAGCTAGAATTTTCTAGCCCTAGGGTGACAAAACACACCCTTGGACCAACGTCTCTCTCATCAGTCTAAACTGAGAAAGCAGCATGCTCTGGCTACAAGGGCTGCCAAAACAAAACAACAGCTTGAGTGGCTGCCAAAAAGACATGCACCAGCTGGCACTTCAGTCTAGGACTAGTCATAAGACCACCACCCAAGCACAGCTTTTCCTCTCCAATTGTCTCTTTTATAGATGCCACCCAGGAAAGTGTATGCTGAGTCATACCATAGTGACATCTGTTAAAATTATAGATTCAGTACATTGTTTCACATCAATAACTACCGTATTAGCATCTATAATACTTTTATAGGTAATAAAATGGTGCCATATTTGCTAGTTTATAGCTAATAAAATGGTACTATACTAATTCTTCACATTCTCCCGCTGACTAATTTGGTGAGTTCTATCTCTTGGTAAGGCTGGTGGATGTGGATATTTATTTTCAACAGTAAAACAGGCTGTACAAAATTTTTGCAGCTAAATCACGCTGTCAAAAAGCTTATTGATTACTTGACATACTTTTTTTTTTCTTTCTGGGACTAGAGGCATCAGTGGAAGAGGGTCCACAGCATAAACTGTCAAAGGAAACTACTCTCTTCAAAAATCAAGGAACAGGAGCTTGCTGGTCTCTAGTCCTGCCCATGACACGAGACTTTGCTGTGTACCTCTGGCTCTACACCTCTTTCAGTTCCAGACCAGCTCTGCACATCATATGTGGGCCCATCACAGCCTTCTCCATCATCCCTCCCCCAGTCTAGCTCTTCCTAGAAAGAACAGTTTATGTTAGAATAAGACACTCTAATTATAAAAGTCATACAGGGATGTGTGATATACAAATTCCCTGCTCCCAAACATGATTCCTTCCTTCCTCTTTTTGCTGTATCTCCTTAGCAACACAATACTGCTTGGCACTGAAGCCTCTGAAGGAGAAAAAGGGAAGGTAAGTACAATGAGAGAGAATATATTGCTCAGCCATCTTTCTTATCAGCTGTGGATTTTCCTTTGTGGGATGTGTTCATTCCAGCTAAGTGCACTCAGCTTGCTATCAACAAGGAAACCATGTGCACATGTGCACACACGCAGAGAAGAATACGCACCCCAACAGTCTGGCACTAAGCTGCTGTCTCCTAAACACATATTTATGCAGAATAAGCAAGTGCCACTACCCTGTCAAACTCTTCCCCTTGAAATGCTGAGGGCTTGCATTGTGCGAGGAACAACCCTAGCCTGTGTTTCTGAAGAGCAAAATTCCTGGGGAACGCTAATAACCAGCACAACCCTGGCATATGGAAGGCACTAAGGACTTTCCTGAGGGTGCTTTCCACACCACTTTAGCTGATTCTCCTTTCTCTCCTGCTGCCATAAAGCCACACACCATTTGCAGTACATATGATGTTACTCAAACCAGCAGTAGTTTGCCAGCTATGACTAACAATGTGATCTGTGGGCTGCATGGTGTTGGGATAGGGCTGGGACAACAGGAGAAGAGAATCTCATCTTCTTATCTCTTTTGTTATAAAATTGACTTACGTACAGAGGAGATTAATACCCCTTTGACACTGGTCAGAAGGTGAGAGACACAAGCACACCTAAAAACAGCCTTGGAATGGAACTGCAGCCAGACTGTGTGAACAACATCCTCATCTGCTATCTGAATCACCCCTTCCATGCTGTGTTTGCCAAGACACAGCCTTCAGCTCTGAACAACAACAGGCATAGGATTTGTGATACATCAGTGTTGTTAAAACAGCTCCAATCAGCTCCTTAAAATCTAACAAGCCAGCATGTCTGAGAGAGTGGCCATAGCTCCAGTCAATAACAGTGAGTGCAATAAAGGCTAGCAGTTCAAATACAGAGAAACTGTTCTCTAGCTGGAACCCTGGCTCAGGAAGGCACATCTTTATAAGTATGCCTAAATAGCTAAAGGCAGTTTCAGGCTCATGTTTCAGCGCTTGCTTGAGGTGAACTCTGCAATAGGTGGTAGCAGAGAGGATGAGAATGAGAAAAGAATGAAAAACAGTAGTATGGCAGAGTGGGGCAAAAGAACAGGCACTGTCACTCTAAAAGCTTGCAACAATTGACTGGGGGAATAAGGACAAATCTGCCTCGTATCACCACACACAGACAGTATGGGCACAGAGTTTAACAGTGCACAACCCTCAGCACTCTGAACTTTATTAATAATGTTTTTCCTTCATCTACAGATTCGGCAGAAGAGCAGAAAATGCATTAGATGATTACAGGAATATATCTCTTGACTGCAGTGACTGAGTTTGCTGCCAAAGACAAAAGCTAGGTAGAAAGGGATAATATGTAGAAGGAGAATAATGAACAGTTAACAAAGGGGTGAAAGAGACCGAAGAGTTGAAAATACTGGCTGTATTTCTTTTAGATCTCTGCTAAAAATATTGTTTATCCCGACACAGAAACCCCGGGGCTGTGTGCATATGTGTGTGTGTGTTTGTGCGGCCACTCGGAGGAAAGAAAAGAGAAAGGCAATGCCTTACATTTAAAAGAGAGAACATAATTGTTCTCATTCACAGAAGTGCTTAAACAAAAGCAGAACTGCAGAGGTCCCTACTTGCCTTATCCTGTCCCTCATTCTCAGCAAACAAAAGATAATCCAGGGATAAAACAAAAGATAATCCAAGAGGAAACCCTCCGTGGGGGAAGGGGAACGGGAAGAGGGGAGACAAGGGCAGAAGAGCACTTAAGGAGATGAAGCTCTTGGAAAGGCAGGATGTGAAAATGATCAAATTTCCTTCCCATAAAAGGATGGGGTCCCTTGTTTATGTCCCACACATCCTCTCTCCACACATATTCTCTGTTGGTCTGGTGTACCCAGAGGCTTCCTAGAGCCTTTATTGTATTACAAAGCGTTTCCTTATCACAGTCGAGAACCTTAGTGCTGCATTAAAAAGATGGGTAATTTTCTTAAGCCTCTTTTAAAAATATATATAAATAGGATTAGCTGGATAACATGTTCAGATGCAAGCACATTATTTGATTACTCAATAGTGGATCCAGGTTTCACCCAGGGCACTGCCAATCTTCAGCTAGGGGGGCGAGTGGGGGGGAAGTGCTCATTGTTCGATCCTGTCAGTGCTGTCAAGAGTCATTACAGGGGTAATTGCTTTTGCTCCACCCTGATTTTTTATCAGTTGGGATTGGGGATGTGGACAAGGGTGTTCTTTTGGTTTTGTTTCTAAATTCAAAGAACCCAGCATTCAAAAACACTTAGCACCAAGCAAGGATGACCAGATTTTTCAGAGAAGGTCGGTATTTATTGAAGCAGCTAAAGCAGCGAGGACTGTAAAAACGAATCGCGGCGAGTGGCCCTAAGGGCGACTCTCCTGGGGAGCTGCTGGGTGCTCAGCTCGCACCTCATTTCTGAGTGCCCAGAGCACTGCTGCATGACGGGCTCCTCAGGAACCTCGGCTCTGCCCACCTGTCAGGCTTCTAAATCTGGGCCCTCAGGGATGAAGGTGCAGAGTATTTCCCACTTCAAACAGATGTCAAGGACGAGATTTAAAACTGTAGGAAAAGATTCACTAATTAGCAGGAATGTGCAGAGATCACTGATCTTACACAAAACAACCCCATGAACTTTAACCATAAGATGTGTCTGAATCACTCTTGGGCTTTTGAAAATGGTGCCCTTTGTTGTCTTTTCTTTAGGAGCCCTGGACTCTGTGCTAAGAGAAGACAGTGATCATACAGAAATTAAATGCTTTTCCCCAAGAGGATTCCTACAAATTTGGGCCACTTGTGGCACAACAGCCACACACACTCCCGACTCCTCCTGCCATACACCCATGTTTTTGTGAGGCCCACCCTGCCAAAACGCAGGTAGCCAGCAGTGGTGCTTGGGGTAGTCCTTGAAGCAGAGCAAATAAAGGGAGCTCTGCCTTTGTGAGCACAGCAGGCTTATAGGATCAGGAGACAGAAAGCTGGGGAGATGCTTTGTGGAGAGGCCCATCACTGAAATGGTCTAAGGCCCTCTGGACGTCTTGTCTGCTTTAAGACTATTAACAAGAACTGCCCTATGAATCCTGTGCCCACAACAGACACCAGCAGGGTTCAGTCAGACCTACTCCTGGTCCCACATTTTTCTCTGTGCTGTGGGATGGAAACAGCTTAGACTGCTTAGGAAGTATTCCCCATCTGCCAGCCTGCCTGGCCACCGAGGCAGAGAGGACAGGGGCCAAGCAGAGGGTCCCCCTCTATGGTACAGGGATCCAGGCAGTGGGACAAAAGAGGCCTCTCTGCTGGGAGCCAGGTCTCTTGTTTCTGGGAGCTGGTGGCTCCACGCCAGTCACAGAAGTCCACAGGTTTCTTGAACACCATATTAGGAGCTGCATTACCTGTCACAATGGTTGCATTTAAAGGGCTTTGCACCCGTGTGCTTTCTGTAATGCCTCGTGAGCTCGTCACTCCGTGCAAAACGCCACTCGCACCCTTCCCACGAGCACTTGTAAGGCTTCTCACCTGCAGAGGGGAGGAGAGAACAGTCAGCGTGGCAGCAGCATTACTGAGCACTCAACTTGAAAGCCCCATGTCCTCCCACCCTGCCTCTAACCCGCTCGAGTAGGTTAGCCCATCACACAATTCATGGACAGTGTGGGATGGAAATAATTTAGGGCTTATAATGTATTGTACTGAGGATAGTTCCAGCCCACTGCTAAAATTCTCGCATAACCTTATATCCTGTTTCTAACAAAACCAGCCAACTGGCCTTTGAAGAAGCCCTAACAATGTCCTCAAATGCCTAAGCAGCTATGTGGCTGAAGCTTGATTTTCAAACAGCTTTTCAAACAGCTTTTCCTCACTCTAACCTTGCCACATGTATTACTGTGGTACCTGAGTGACTGTACTAACACCTGAATGCTGTACAGCTGTGCACCACTCCTGAGTGACCACCACTACTGCATCACATGCTTCATCCCGATTCTATTTACCCTTTGCATGGCCAGCCTCACATCTGTTCCCCTCAAGCATTCATGCCTCCTGCCCTCATAGACTGAACCTTTTTTACTCGCTTCTGACCACAAAATTTACTCCTAGGACCAAGAAATTATGTGTCAGGTTATCGAGTGTGAGAGGATACATTTTTACTTCTTTGAATCAGCTGATCCTTCAGGCTTCTTGCACTACACCTTCATCAGCTGTTACTCTGCCCCCAAAATATTAACAATACCACTGAAGGCAGTGAAATGGTGAAGTGGTAAGACAGGAGAGATTCTAGTCTCCTGGTAGGAGTTGGACTCAATGATCTTTGTGGGTCTCTTCCAACTCAGGATATTCTACGATTCTATGTTCATATCTAACTATCTTCTAATGCACATCAGTCTCTGCAGATCAAAGTCTGCCATGGTGTAACATCTGTGGAGTCATTAACACCTTCTGATGAAGAATACCAAGGTCTCATGACTCCCTTTTCCTTATTCAGTGCACATGCATTGGTGTGCATTCAAATTTAACATCTCTCCCCACAACAAATGCTCCAGTGCTTCTCCTCCTATATAAACTCCATGTCACTCTTCCCCATGCAGTCAGTTGAGATACAATGCGGACAAGAAATCACTTTCACTACCAAGCTTCTAAGTGGATTATTACTTATTTATTTGTTCTTAAAATTGCTAAGAAGGTAATCTTAAAAAACCCACCATGGGCCACACCGAGGTTGCAATGTGTAAGACCCTTCTAGGCCAGTCACATGAAACAATCACTTGACCACAGCAGACAGTGCAGAGACACAGACTGCTATATTTAGTGTGTCTATTCAGCAAGTAGAAGAGTGAGATCTGATTATGGGAAACCTATGTATATCATGATGATGGAGAGGCAAAAAAGAGTAAGAAAAGTGAAAAGGGAAAGACAATGGCAGCAAAATACATGAAAAAACGCCATTCTCTGGTTTGTGAGTTTCTGCAGACTTCTTGTTGCACAGGCAGCTCTGCTGCACAGTGGTCATCTGCACCAGACAGAATAGCAGAATGGGCTGAGAGCTTAACCGCAGTTGAGCCATTTTACTGGCCTCTGAGAAGTTTCTTTGGCTCAGTAGTTCAATTAAAGGATTCATTGGGATGAAGTTGTGAAAAGGGGGCAGCAGCTGGCAAGACTACACCAAAATATCCATTTATCCCAGAGTCCCTGAATGAAGAAAGGCCAGACTGGATGTCCCTGTTGTGAGTCACAGTCCCCCATGGGAAAATGCCCAACAGGACAACAGACTGAGTCAACAATAACGCTACCCAACTTAGAATGAGCCTGCTTGGTCATCTCTGCAGACTCACCTCTTGTTCTTTTATTCTTTAAATAGTATTTCTTCAGGAAAATTAAAAGTTAGAATCTTCTTGTTAGTGAGCAAGGTGCTGGTGTCTTGTTTCTGGGCTGGTTACTTAACTGTACCTCAAACACTGTCACCAGTGCTGGCCCCAAGCACTGGAGCTGCAGTTGCAGCAGTCTCTCGCCAGCCCTTCACACTCTACCTGGCAAACAGCGTCTGCTCTCCTCAGAAAACAGGGATTTCCCAGGCCTGGTCCTGTGCCTATGATGGCACACCAGTTTTGTCTGAACAGTTCACGCATTATTTCAGAAAGTTGTCAGTAAACAAGCCTCAATGATAACGCAGTTCCTTGGTTCTCTGACGCTCTCTAGTGCCTACCTTAGAGTGGAGACAGCCAGGCAGAGAAAGTGCCTTGCAGCATGTTTGCCACACACGTTGCAAAGCAAATGCAGAAGATGACTGCTCAGCCAAATCTGGCAGGTACAGTCAGTCTGAAGGACACAGCCATCGACAGAGCAGAAGGGTGAAGGAAAAGCATCCCCATCCCAGGCTTCCATGAAGCTATATAGGCTACTAGGATTGAAGTAGAGTATGGCTTGTTAAAATTTGTCAAGAGCTTCGAAAATATACAGTGCTATATATAGGTTACGAGAGTCAGAAAAGCCAAGCACGATTACTGGTAAACCCACGGAATGCCACATGTCTCTGTTACTTGCTGCAGGGGCTCCTCTCCCAAGTGTTTCAGCTCTGGCCTTGCACAGCCCTGAGCTGAGTTTTGTTTTTCCTTTGTAACCCAAGCCCTGTTCCGCAAAATGTCAGACAGTACCTCTTGGCACTCCAGACTGCATGCTGGCATACTGTGTTCCCAGTGCACAAGGTAAATGCAAAGGAGCACGGTGACCTTTAAAGCCATGTCAGACGGCTCCTTGACCCAGAGACCTCAAAGAGGTTAGATTTCCTGCCCTCCTGCAGCTACTCAAAAACACAGGAGGGAAGGAGGAGAGAGACCTGCCTGTCTCTGCATGTGAAGACTAAGAACAAACCGCTCCTTTAACGGCTGCTTTCACCTTACACGAAGATGAAATGGAAGTGTATCTTGCCAAAGTGCACATATGTAGAAAGCATGGGAATGAAAAAGGGGGGAGGGTCCTCCTACCTCACTACTGGCAATAGCAGGGAGAAAAAATGTGAAGGATCCTTTCCATGTGTTAGGCTGCTCTTCACTTGTTCACAGGATTAGTGAGGCTAAAAAGATAGATGATGAAATCTTCCTCTGCTGAAGGCAATGGCAAAACTCCTACTCACTTCTACAGGGCCAGGATCTCCCTCTTTTTAAGAAATTAATTATGAGCTGCAAAATCCAATTAAAAATAGGAACATCACGGAGCGGTGCCACACTGACTTTTTTTCTAATTTCTCAAATTAAAAACCACACTTAAAACTTGTGTCTGCAAGCAACTCCAAGGAAGGAGGCTCTACTCCTTAATTCACCTTTATTCAACACAAGGATCTATGCAGTCCTTAAACAAACCCATAAATCCTCATTTATACAAATGCACTCAATGGAGGAGCCAGTCCTCATCCAAAAAGAAGCTGATACCTAGATATGCAGCTGTTAAATACCCAGTTCTTTCAGTTCAGAACTTACTCCACACCATGGGGCTGGTTGAGATTCCACACATCCATAAATGCACCTGGGAAGATATATCCAAACAGTGAATTATGCAATTTTTCTAGATGAGCAATTGTGCTAAAAAAAATGTATCATTTGCTTATGGAAGATCTATAACCAACATAGAATACTGGCTTTCAGCTGTTTCTACTTTTTCCCCTGGGAGTCAGAGACACTACCTAGTGATTCCAAGCTTACTGACTTGTAGTTTCCGTGGGCAGCATGTGCATCAGAGAGCAGTGCAACACAGTGAAGGAGAGCTGCAGTGAGACAGTGGGTACACAGGACTCAACATCCACATTGTGTACGTTGGAAGGGTGTTATTTCTGCCCGGCCACGGCCTGGTCCTGTGTCCTGAGCCGGGCCGTAGGTGAAGCGTGCCAGCTGTGCACTTGCACAGCACCTCCTGGGACAGGAGAAAAAGCCCACGTCTGCACTCCAGCCAGGCTGAACCAAAGCACAGTGAATGGGGGCAACCAAAGCCTCATCTCGAAAGAGATCACTTGATCACCTGAAAACACTCACATCAGACACATCCTGAATTGCCTGCTGAGGATCCTGGAGAAGCAGCCTGCACACGCCTGCCTGTGCATAGAGCCGTGTGCTGAAACCTACTAGTCTGGAAGGGCTGTATCACCAAAACAGTCCTACAGAAACGCTAATAGCCCTTCAGATATATTTTAGGTTTTCAGTCCATCATGACTGCACACTTCTGTGAAGCAGCCTCTCTTCATTGTGGCTGTGTCCTGCAGTCCATACCTCATTTTAACCTTTCCATGTTCCTGGAGCACATTTTATACCAAGACTGGGATGCTTGTGGAGTAGGCTGTCTGTTCCACTTCTGTTTATGGCACCTCACACAACTAAGCTCTTCTTCTAAAAGTACCCCCAAAGCACATTTCAGTACAGTCTGGCCCTCCATCCTCTATTTCATCCAGCCTGGTCCAATCTGGTAACTGGAGGACAAAGACCTTTGAAACTTCATGGGAAACATGCAATAGTGAAGCTAAAATTATGAGTCATAACAAAAAATCCATCAGACTTAGGCAGACCTGAAATCGGGTCACTATTCCTTTTGTGACTAAGATGAATGCAAGACTAAATATTAGGCATCTAGTCACAAAAATAAACAAATGATTGGTACAGCTTTCTCTTGAAAGCCAAAAATTTATCATTTGAAAATATGAAAAAGCCAAGCACACAATCCCATTTACACTCCTGTGGCAAACACACACTAGGTTTGCAGCAAAACATGATGGATAGAGCTGGGCTGGTTCTGTAATGACCACCACACTGCTCCTTGGAACTTCTGCCTCCATTTTCCAGCCTCGGGCAGTCTTGGTGAGTTTAATCTCATGCAGCTTTAGACATTGAAAACTATCATCCGACATTGCCACCTATGGTTCTTTTCCAAGTTAATGGGGAGGTAAAAGCATGGGTGGACTGTGACACATCAGACCCAGGCAGACTGGAATCTGAGGTGAATTTCTCTATTTAGATGGTGCCGGGGGCCATGCAAGCAGCTCAGCTGCAGGCACCTGTATCTTTGCTCTCCAGGCACAAACCAGAGAACATCAGGTTTTTGCTCCAATACATATTTAAATTGTGAACCCTATAGAAACCTTCACAACAAGTATTTCCTCACAAAACACAACAATGGAGATGTTGTCTCTTCTCAAGATCCAGAGACTCCCCTGTCCTTGCCACCTACGTCCCACAGGCACCCGCTAGGTTCCAGACATATTTCTCTTGTCCAAGGCGTAAGGCAGTGTTTGCTAAGACATCTACACAGGCTGTTTCAGCAGAGTGATTATAGAAACATTAGGTTACAGGACACAGAGGTACCTAACCAAGATCAGCTGAGGACATGATCACAAAACTACAGCACACAATGGGCATATTATACTTCTTATAGCTGCATTATTTATTGCCAATCCCAAGGGTTAAAAAGTCATGAGTCCACTCTTCCACAGAAATAATGAGATTTCAAAGAAGGAAACAATAATATTCAGACATCATTTGCCTTCTGCTTTGTAGATAACCTCGGGCCACAATTTTAAACTTCTCTTTGCAGCCCTGCAGGCTAGGAACATTTATATTGAAATACAGAGGAAGAAATTTGCTCTCTATTCCCTGAATTTCAACAGTAGGGACTTTAAGAAGAAAACCCTCCAGATTTTGGGATGTGCACAATAAGATCACAGAGTTCCAATGCGATGGGGTGAAACCCTGGCTCTATCCAGGGTCATTGGAAGTCTTTCCAAGTCATTGGAAAAATGTTCATTAGGCTGAAGTTTCACCCTGTATCTTTATGGAATTGAAAGCAAACAAAGATATGATTATCCATCCATATTTATTTCCTTACCCCTCCCTGGCACTCTTCTGCAGGGCACTTAGTAAAACAATCAAGTAGTTTAAGCCCCCAGTCCTGCAGTGAATTTCAGAGGAGAATCACAGTCAACATCCTTGCTAATACTTCTCTGAGCTAAAATGTGGTAGTGTCATGGGACTCCTTTCGTCCTTTGACACTGCTTTTTGATTTAGCCAAAAATGTTTAAAGACACTGCGGAGAAACCTCCAAATTCTGCCTGTATGCATATTTTGAAGGCCATTCAAAGCAGACATTCATTGCACTGTGTTTGAAGAGCTCCTTAATATTACATAGCTACACAAAGCTAGCATGTGAAAGTGTGTTTAAGAAAACAACAAAAAAAATCAGCATGTGTTCTAATCCACTGTAAATTATTTATATATAGTTTCAGAATCCAAAAAATAAGTTGTCTAAAAGAAACACAAATATTTCCTTCCTTTTTAAAATCTGTAATTTAAAGACCATTTAAAATGAAACTAGTTCTAAAAGTCTCAATGTCTAAAAATACGTATTGAAAGACAGCTTCAGCTACACTTGTTTCCAGACTGATGTTCCCAGAAAACTACACAAACTCTAAAATTACAGTTGAAAAAAGGAATTAAATGCAAGATTTCTTGCTTGTATTTTTCCTATAAGGAAGCTCTGGGGGTCTGAGCTGTGTGAAGAAATGCGTGAAGAATCAAGTAGTGCCACTTGCTTTTTAGGAGTGTTTTAATAACTTTCCTTGCTACCCTAAGAGTGTTTTAGTAACTTTTCTTGCTACCCTTCCTGAGAAATCCTTTTGAGACCTACTGTTCCTGGGCTGGTGAGTGGGACCATGCCATTGCAGGAGCAGCAGTGTCACTGCAGGACGAACCAGGCATCCTTCAGAGGCCAGTGCCTGTGGGGATGCTGCCGCTGCAGAGGTTTTGGGGGAGAAGCAGCCTCTCAGAGCACCTCGTAGAGAAATGCCAGGCAGGCATTCCTAGTTGCTCTGCAGTTTATTATGGAAGTCTGCCTCAGCACAATGAGACACCTAATGTGGAACATCACATTACCAATATTTTATATTTATGTAGCACTCTTCATCTCCAAGGGTCCCTGAGAGCTTTACAAGCTACATACATGGCATACCAATGAAGCCAAGCTATAATTCTTTTAATTAGCTGAACATCAGCACATAGCACACGGCACAACAGAAAATGTTACTGGTCACTCCTCTCTTCCTATGTAAAGAGCTACATGAGATTTAATAGAAACATGTTTCAGAAGGACATTTGGGTTTAAGGACCCCTGAAAAATGAAATCCAACCAGACAGGTCTCCTTAACACCAGTGCCTGTCCTGCCTCATTACATATATACACTTTGTCAAATATGAGACAGAAGAGGAGTTGCCCCAGACCTGCTCCTTGTTAAATATCCCCAGTTTCACACCAGATTCAGCAAGTTACCATCACGTGGCTCAGGCAGCTGTTCTGCTGGTGAGGTTACAGAAAAGCTAGTGAGCAGCTGCAGTCCAGTGCACAACAACATCAGCCTCTTTTTAAGATTAATAAGTTCATTTCTTTAGCAAAAAGGAAGAGCAGGCTATTTAATACACACATCCTCTGGAGATCAATGCTAATATCTAAGCGTATGTGCATGCAACCCATCAAGCAGTAAAACTAATTACAAAAATCAATTTCAGATACTTTTCTGAGCCTTTCATTCCTCAATATACTCCTAATTGATTTTTGCTGGAGAATAGAAAGCCTAATTAATATTTTTCTTATTTAAAAGGAATGCAAAGGAGGGGGCAATGGTTAGTGCTTAACTGGCCCATCAACGTTTTCTACCCAAAAAGAGAGAAAAAAAATTTTAAATTGGCATTTTATTCAGTTTTGCCACCTGCTGGAAAAATGGAAAAGCCTTTGAAAGGGTGACAAAGCACAAGAGAAAAGCTGGCAGAAGACAGTATGGGGCAGAAGAGGAATGTGACAGGATTGTGAAATACACAATGTGAGAAGGTTGTACCTATTTTTAGAAGGGCAGGGATGATCAAGTGTAAAAGCAGTACATTTCCATGAATGATGTACAGCTCCTTTCATCCAAAAAGGTCAGCAGTGCCCTTATAGAGAGGTGACTCTGATCATATCTACATTAGAGACGGGGGAAAAGAGGTTAAGAAGCAGACCCAATGTCCAATCAGTTTCTCCACAAACTTCAAAGCTCCGGATTAGTTCCTAAGGGCCTTGCCAAGGCTTGTCTACCAAGCCAGCAGCAGTCTTCAGCACGTAGCCATGCAGGACACAAAAAGAAACCAATTTTTGCAGCATTGTGTCTTACGCACACACAAGCACCTAACACACATCCACAAAGCCCACTTGCCTAGCTGAAAAGCAGAGAAAAGCAAAGCATGTAGCAACATTCACACAAATGGAAATGTTCCATTTTCTACTTAAGAGGCTGTATTTAACAAGTGCACATTGCCCTCCATGCCGAACCCTGAAGGAGGGGAGGAATGCCTGGCCTTATCTCTCCGTGTCTGTACAAGACTCCCATTGACAGTGATAAAGCCTTTGCAATGTGCTCCCCGTTCAAACCCCTCTCCACAGCTCCTCTCTGAAGGAAGATCCTGGATGGTGGGGAGCAGGGCTGGGGGCAGATGCTGGTGCCAGCCCGAGCACACAACCCCACCTTCTGCCCCATTAATTGCCAGCACATCCTCCCCCAGGCCGGGCCCTGGGGACAGCAGCAGTGCGGTGGGGACAGCAGCAGAGCGGTAGGGACAGGCAAGCACCCGGCAGCAACACCAGCAGCAAAACTACCCAATTAAGCCTCCAGAATAAGGGAGTGTCGGGGGCGGGGGGGGGATGAAAAGAAAAAAAA